>VBSM01003190.1:9820300-9893787 GCA_008086735.1 Cheirogaleus medius | reverse complement strand
AATTAAAAAAAACAATTCCCTGATTTTTTTTTTTTTTTACCTGTTGACAACCAATTCAGAATTGTTTAAAACATTGTGCTGGCCAAACAAAATATGTTTGCAAGCTGGTCGTTTCCAGCCTGTGCTTCAGGAGTGGTAAGGACAAGCCTAAACATCCTGGCCAATTTTTAACAGATTTGCATTTTCATATTCTGGATATAAGCTGCATTCTGCCTTTCCTCCAAGACTGCTTTTAGATGTATTTTCTTTCCCATTCCTAAGTAATCCTTAGGGATTACTTTTTCTCACTCAGTATTTTTCTCCCTGCAGGCATCTATTGCTTCAAGTTTCACATATATGGTTTAGAAATCTTACGGTCTTTTTAGAACTAATTAGGGCTTATTAGGGTTTTTTTATTATTATATGTCTTGTGATAAAACATTTAGAAGTCCATGTTTAACTTTATTATCTACTGTCTAGTGTAAGAATTGTCTAAATCAAGAGTACAGCCTTATTGAGCACAATAGGAACAAGAGTGGGAAAGGTTTAATTTCCAGACCTCATCCATCTCCTGACTTGAAGGTGATGGTTTACTGTGTGATCCTTGACTTCACCTGTACCAGAAACCCTTAGAGAGGCAGCTTAAGTCCTCGGGCCCTTCCCCTAGGGATTCTGATTCATGCAATTTCAGTTGGGACTCAGGATCTGTATTTTACAACAAGTTCTCCAGGAGATTTGGCTTTAGAAACACTGATTTTGAAAACAATGACTTAAGGGAGATGTTTTTGATCTCTGTGTCTCTTGTTGTCTAATGTTTTTCAGTCAGTTGGGCCTACTGATCAATACAGTTGCTCACTCAGGACACAATATAAAGTTCTTAGGCAGAGAGAAGCTGACTTAAGCTATTCTTACATGACTGAGGTGCTTTTACCAGGAAAGGACTTTTTTATAGTTTCAATCATATATGGATGAAAAAGGTGCTGTATTTTTTTATATAAATTACTTTGTATATTTTATAAGCAGCATATATGTACTAATATCCCATTTATCATACATTGTAAGTTGCATGGTACAGACAACTCAAGGTTATTCTTTTAAGTTGCACATCTTTTTTGCTTTATTTCAACCATTTACATGGAATGCAAATGTATACTAAATTAATTTCTTAATTTGGTATATATTACCTTGCTTTTGTAAACAAAATCTACCGAAGATAATTAAATCTTTTCAGAGTGATCGTATATGTCTTTAATTCTTTCAGATCTGCTTAGTTTTGTTGAAGCCTCTACACTGAATGGCCACAAATGTGTTTGCTCTTTGAGTTCTATGGTGGTTTTTAGAGTTTTTCCTTTTCCCTCACCATTATCTGTCATTTCTCTCTGCTATTACTGTGCTTGCCTCTAGGAGCCTTCCTTTAATTTGCTGTGGGGTTGGGAAATCACGTAACTGTATACTCTGTGTCGAGTAAGAGTAAACGGGATTTGAATGAGGTTTTGAGAGGCTTTTCTAGCAATAAAGTGAATGCACTTTGCTGCATTGACTTGAGGACATTATTTTAGTGGCTCAGCTACCTTCCTATAACTTACTTCCTGATCCTCCCCTGCAGTTGTCAGACCTGTGACCTCAAGACAAGTGAGATGTTGCGAGAAGTCATTTCTCTTGGTCTCAAACCTGTTGTCTCCCCCAGCTGTGTTAGCGTTTTTATGCATGCAGTTCTATAATGTGAAACTTACGAGCATTGAAACTTAAAAATTTCTCAGGCCAAGTTTTTGTGCAAGATAAAGTGCTTTAGATTTAGTGTTATTGTGATTTTGAGCTATAAATTAGTTATTTACCCTCTGCAGTCATTCTGAAATAAAGTTGTTACGACTTATATTTATGCATGATTTTTAATTTCTTTCGGGGCTTCACATCTCTCAACATAGCCTGTGTTTATGGTTTTTCCTAATGATCCTAACTCTTTTCAGCTGCCCCAGATGAGGGTGTTATACCGACCATATGATATTAGCGCCCCTCTTCCCCCAAGGTGAGGCATTAAAGTTTCTCCCAGAAATAAGTGGAGGCAACATTTTTGGGTGGCCTGGATGGGCCAGGATCTGCAGAGGGAGAAGAAATCAAGCACAGCACAAACAGCAGAATGAAGCCAGGTAGTCCCAAAGGAGGAGGGAGAGACAGAGTAGATTCTTTTTGACCTTTGAGGCTCAGCTGTCATTTCTGTACTTTGTTTGCATGAGACCCACTTTTCTCTTCTCTTTCTCTTCTCCCCTCTCCCCTCCCCTCCCCTCCCCTCCCCTCCCCTCCCCTCCCCTCCCCTCCCCTCCCCTCCCCTCCCCTCCCCTCCCCTCCCCTCTCCTCTCCTCTCCTCTCCTCTCCTCTCCTCTCCTCTCCTCTTCTTTTGAGACAAGGTTTCTTTCCCACTGTCACCCAGGCTAGAGTGCAGTGATATGATCATAGCTCACTGCAACCTCAAACTCCTGGGCTCAAGTGATCCTCCTGGCTCAGCTGCCCAAGTGGCTGGGACTACAGGCATGCACCACCACACCTGGCTAATTTTTTAATTTTTTGTAGAGACAGAGTCTTGCTATGTTGCCCAGGCTGGTCTCAAACTCCTGGCCTCAAGCGATCCTCGGCCTCAGCCTCCCAAAATGCTGGGATTACAGGTATGAGCCACTGCACCTGGGACATGAGACTCACATTTATCCTTTCATCTGTCCCCCTTTTAATTGAATGTATTCGAGTGGGTTTCTGTGCCTTGTTAGACAAACGTCTAAGCCCTACTAGTGCTCTTCTTTTGCTAGAACCAGAGTGTGGGGATGACTTTACCTTTAGGGGTAGAGTCCTTAGTTTGGCCAGCATTTATTGAGCACCTACTGTGTGCAGAAGGAAGGCAGGATTCGTCTTCTCTTTTGACTTCATTTAGTGGGTCACTAGAAGGCTTGTACCATCATTATACAAGGGTGCTTTGAAAAATTCATGGAAAAATGGAATTAAAAGATAAAAATAAACAATATTAACTTTATTTGTCAACATGAGCTCCATCAAGTTCAAGAGACTTGTCATCAATGATACCAGCCATTTAGTCCATCCCTAAAGAACTGAGGGTCTTGGGAATTTAACCATGTCAATGTGGTCTTTTTTACATTATTAACTGAAGAAAAATGGGTGCCCTTTACCGTTTTTTTTTAAGATTAGCAAACAAAAAGAAGTCAGAAGGAGCCAAATCAGGACTATAAGGTGGATGCCTAATGATTTCCCATTGAAACTCTCAAAAACTGCCTGCGTTTGATGACAAGAATGAGCAGGACCATTGTCGTGGTGGAGAAGGACTCTCTGGTGAAGATTTCCTGACATTTTTCTTTTAAAGCTTTGGCTAACTTTCTCAAAATACTCTCCTAATAAGCAGATGCTATTATTCTTTGGCCCTCCAGAAAGTCAAGAAGCAAAATGTCTTGAATATCCCAAAAAACATTGCCATGACCTTTGTTCTTGACCGGTCCACTTTTGCTTTGACTGGACCACTGCCACCTCTTAGGAGCCACAGCTTTGATTGTGCCTTGTCTTCAGGATCCTACTGGTAAAGCCGTGTTCCATCTCCTGTTATAGTTCTTCAAAGAAATGTTTCAGGATCTGGATCCCACTTGTTTACAATTCCCTTTGAAAGCTCTGCTCTTGCCTGCAGCTGATCTGAGTGCAATGCTTTGGGCGCCCCTCTAGTGGGAAGTTTGCTCAACTTTAATTTTTCAGTCAGAATTGTGTAAGCTGAACCAGTTGAGATGCCTATGGTGTTGGCTATTGTTTAAGCTGGTAATTATCAGTCTGCTCCAATTAGGGCATGAACAAAATTAATTTTTTCCTCATAAATTGATATGGATGGTCCACCATTGCAGGCTTCATCTTCAACATCCTCTCATTCCTTCTTAAGACAAGTTATCCATTTCTAAACTGCTGATTCCTTTGGGGCATCGTCCCCATAAACTTTCTGTAAAGCATCTGTGATTTCACCTTTCTTCCACCCCAGCTTCACCATAAATGTGATGTTTATTCTTGCTTCAAGTTTAGGAAAATTCATGTCGCTCTGATAGGAGCTCTTTTCAAACTAATGTCTTATGCTTCTTGCTGTCTCAAACTAGATTCTGTTCAGACATCTTATAACAAGTTATAGTATGAGTTTATTTTGGTGGAAAAAAATTTGAAATTCATAAATAGATTTTGTAATACACATTTTCCTTGAATTTTTTTGAAGACCCCTTGTACTGACAGATGGTAGTGGTGGGCACCAATAGATGATAAGACCAGACATGGTTACCTCTTGGGTAAATCAAATGATGATTGCTTATTTAAAGGATGCAGAAAAAAAGTCTGCATAGGATATACAGTGGAGAGATCAGCACAAAAGTGTAGGTTGGTGGGTCCCAAAGCTCACCAGCCAATGCTTGGTTGTGGATGATAATGTCTGAGTTAGTGAGGGGCGTGTCATATATTTTGTAAGATAACAGCTTCTCTCTAGCCTAGCCTACAGGAGAGTGGAACTGGCCTACATGAGACCACCTCATCTGAGCCAGGTAGGAGCTTTGCACTGCACAGTGATTGCAGGAAACAAGACACTTAGGCATAAACATCTTTTACATTCAGATTGTTCTATTACAGCCCAGTCTGAGGACATCCCTGAATTTAGGGCTGCTTTGTAGGTAGTAGGATGACATGCTAATTTATGTGGGCTAATCCTGCAAACCTTAGCATGAGCCTTGGAGAGACTGAGGCACGTGGAAAGTTTGTCATTCCTAAGAATGACAGACTCAGTGGGATGGGGACTCAGAATAGAAGTTAACATAGAAACATAACCTACTGAAATTTGAAATGTAGGATTTAAAATTTTAAATGCAATTATTTGGGAAAACCTGGGGAGCTTTAAAAAATACTGATGTCTGGGTCTCACCCGTAGAGATTCTTTCTGATGTCTTGATGTGGGTTGCTGTCCTGGCATCAGGACTGCATGCAGCTCCCCAGGTGATCCTGAAGCCAGGGGCAGTGCTTCCCACCAACTTCAGAAGTCACGTTTGTTCTCCCATCAGTAGTAACCCTGAAGAAGCTCGCTGGAAGAAATTTGAGACACGAGACCTCTCTTTTCTAGTGTCTTACCTCTAGTCCCTCAGAAAAAATATAATTCACTGCCCTAGAAAAAAAGTGCTCCAGTGTCTCTTAAATGCTAATAGAAGAAAAGAGATGCTAAAAATACTCCACTAGGCGCAGCCCATTTTGTTATGATCAAACGCTGGAGTTGTGTTTGTTGGAACAGAATTTCATGCAGAAAAAGGATCCCACAATCACTCCAGACCTTTGCTTGTCTTGAAGGGTTAACCTGAGTAACTCACTGCCGGACCTTAAGATGTAGCTATGCACTACATGCTGTGACAGAGGCGACAGAGAGAAATAGCAGCCACTATCCTGTTAAATTAAACTCCACGGAGCTATTCTCCAGCATTCTCCGAGAAGGTTAGAGCCATTTCGTGCCTGCCATCTGTTAGGCTGCTGATGGAATCATTACTTCTTTGTGTTGGTGCCAGGATAAAGTTTTAGATTCGATGACAAAGGAGAAAATGCTAACTTGTTCAATTGCATGTTTTTGTTGCCTAATTTTGAGTTAAGGTGTCTCCTTAAATTCAAAAGTCCATCAATTGTTCCAAGTTTAGTAAAATCACTACATTGCCAGTTTCTTTGGAGGTTTGGGGGACATTATTTTCTGGACTGAAGCCACCTAATGTGTAATTTGTGTTTTTTTTAAGGATGTAGTGTTTAGTCTCTGGAAACCAAAATGGTTCTTTTCAATCAGTGGAAAAAAAAAAAAAAGACAGGAAATTTACAAAAAGCAGTGAGAAAAATTTAATGAATAAATTACTCCAAAGTATATTTATTGTAAATGGAGACAGGATATGGAGCAGGGAGAGGGAAGAAAGGGGAAAACTCTACTAAGGTTATCGCTGTCACTGATTAGATAAGGGTGACGATGAAGAAACATTTATTGTCTATATTTTCTTTCATAAATGACATTTCTAAGAATTGGAGGGTGTAGCATGGAGGTTTAGAGTGTTCAGTTCATGTTTCCCCTCCTGCCTCCCATGCCACCCCTGACCATGGCCTTAGATAGAGCACAAAAAAGTTTAATGCAGCTGTTGTTCTGCTGGTTTCTTGGTGATTGCACATAAATCCCTTGAAAAACTTGGAGTCACACCCGAAGCACCAGATAGCTACAATTTTTAATTACAGTTTTACATTGGATTAAACAGTATGCATCAGATTACAATTGGAGCTATTCCAGTATGGAAAGTAGTCTTTTTGTATGTGTGAAGTCAGAAGCTAGCATTGTAACTTATTTCCTTAGGTGTTAATTGTTCTGTCAAATGCTATGAGAACTATTTTTTTTTTTGGAAAAAAATAAATGCTAACCACGTTTTTGGGCCTTATTAAAGGGAGGTGTTTTACAGAGAAGAACTGGGGAAGAGCAGAGTCAGCCAGACATTTATTAATATTTTTCCTCTGATCTGCCTCTTCCTGGGGGTATTGCCTTCAATTCTCAAAACAGGGTACTTGTTCCCTTGGGGATCTATAGTCATCTCTGTGGGGGCAGGGAGTGTGAAGCCACAAACAAGATAGACCAGCAAAATCCTCCTCTTGGAGCATTAATGTTTTCTCAAAGCTTTGCAGGGGAAACGCTATTTTTAAATGACAACAAAAAAATAATTTTGTAGAATGTAACATTAGAATGTATTCTTGATTTTAAAAAATGAGACAAAAGAAGAAATTTTGTTTGGGGCACTGGAGATTCTTGGAGTGCTGCCTAGCACCAGCAAGTAATATTAGGTTAAACCCGGTGGAAATTCCAAAGAATGGCAATTGCATGTGGCACGGCCTAGTACAAATGCTTGTAACCAGTACATCCCTAAATTCTCCTGAGCCCTGTTCTGCTGGTAAGGAATGGGGTCTGTCTCAGAAAAGTTGGAGAATCCCCAATTTAGGACACCTCCAGTCCCTGGAACTCCCAGAATTCCCATGTCCCTCAGAGTCAGCCTTACACCCCAGCGGCATATCCGATAAACTAGGGTGAGCTTTGCCATCAATTGCATCATGGATTATTTTGAATGCTGAGTTAAGGTAGAGTTCTTGGTTGTTAAAGCTCTTAGTTGAGGAGTACTGTATATAAGTGTGAAGAGCAATTTATTGAACATTAAATTATAGATTATTTTTCCCTGCAGTGTGTGTGTGTGTGTGTGTGTGTGTGTGTCTGTGTGTTTAGGCAATGGTGTTTTCTCTTTTGTTCTCCTAGTTAGAAAAATATTATTTGTCAATATAATGCTTGTAATATATCATTTTTACCTCAATGGAGGCAGTGCCTATATACTGCGGCTTTCTCCAACCAGTGAATCTATAGTGTTTAATCCAGGTTGCTTGTTAAAATCAATGGGAAGGGGTATAATTAGTCTTGAAAGGATAAAGTAACAAACACATGGGGAAAAAATTAATGAAGCAGTGTTTTGATTCTTGATTCTTGTAATTATAGTGGTGCAGCTGGTTCTGCTATAGTGAAGCTCTTACCATTTCCAATAACGAACCTCTTTCCTGGTTTATTCTCTCAGATATATTTTAACTGTCATCTGGATGGGAATTGTATAGCAGTTGGCAGCAGGAAAAACTTTCCATTTTATTCAAGAAATACATGTATCTCTTTTGGGTAGATGCCTAATAGTGCTATTGCTGGATCGAATGGTAGTTCTATTATTAGCTCTTTGAGGTGTGGCAAAGTCATAACATGTAACCAAGATGTTTGTACCCCCATAATATCCTGGAATGAATGAATGAATGAATGAATGAATGAATAAATAAAAATACATGTATTTCTATTAAGAAGGCAAATATAGTAGTACCCTAACTTCTTTGTTGAAATAGTATATCTTGGTCAGATCCGAATTTCCTTTCACAAAAGTGAAATTTGAACATAAATTTGGTAATAAATTAAGAGCAAACAATAAGAAATTTTTGTATCTGATTTGATTCGAGTATCTGCTAAGCAATGGCCATAGACCAAGCTCTAAAAAGTTTGGCGGTTGCATAATGCGGTTGAGGGTAAGGGCTCAGGAGTCAGAAGCCTAATTCTGAAGTGGAAGCCTAGCAGTGCTGTGGACTAGCTGGGTTCTTTAAACTTCCTGGGTTTCGTTTTCGTCATATGGGAAGGAGTAACAGTAGTGCCTACTTTATGAGGTTGTTGAAAGACTTAAGCGAATTAAGACATGTAGAAACAGTTGGAGCAGCTCCTGGCACATACTAAACACTCTGCAAACTCTAGAAGAGAGTGTGTTGAATTGGTATAAATTTTTAAATGTTTGGTAGAATTCCCCAGTGAAATCATCTAGGCTTGGAGATTTCTGTTTGGGGGAGATTTAAAATTGCAAATTTAATTTTCTTAATAGTTCGAGGGTAATTTAAATATTCTTTTTTCATATTGAACGAGTTGTGGTAATTTGTGTTTTTCAAGGGAATGGTCCATTTTATCTAAGTTGTCAAGTTTTATTCATAGTGTTTATTATCCTTTTGGTGTCTGCCTAGTCTTTAGTGGTATCTCCTGTTTTATTCCTGATAATGGCTATTTGTATCTTCTGTTTTTTATTTTGTCAGTCTTACTAGATGTTTGTCAATTTTATTGATCTTTCCAAAGAACCAGCTCTTTGTTTCCTTGATTTTCTGTATTGCTTTTCTATATTTCATTTATTTCTGCTGTTATCTTTATTATTTCTGCCTTCTGCTTGCTTTAGGCTTTTTTTCCTTCTTCTTTTTCTAAATTTTGAGGTGGGAACTTATTGTTTTGAGGCTTTTTTCTTTTATAATGTATACATATAGTACTATAAATTCCTCTTCTAACTGCTTTAACTCTATCCCACACATCATGATACTGTATACTCTCAGTTTAATTTAGTTTAATGTATTTTTAAATATCCGTTGTTTCTTTAATAATAACCATTCTGATTGGTGTGATATCTCATTGTGGATTTAATTTGCATTTCCCTGATATTAGTGATGTTGAACATTTTTTCATATGCTTTTTGGCCATTTTTTGGGTCTTCTTTTGAAAAATGTCTGTTCATTTCCTTAGCCCACATTTTAATGGGGTTATTTGTGTTTTTTTATTATTATTATTATTTTTGGTGGTGGTGTTGAATTGTTTGAGTTCCTTGTGAATTCTGGATATTAGTTCCCTGTCAGGTGTATACTTTGCCAATATTTTCTCTCATTCCATAGGTTTTCTGTTCACTCTGTTGATTATTTGTCATGCTGTGCAGAAGCTTTGTAGTTTAATTAAATCTCATTTGTCTATTTTTGTTTTTGTGTCTGTGTTTGTGAGGTCTCAGGCATGAATTCTTTGCCTAGACCAATGTCTAGAAGTTTTCCCTAGGTTTCCTTCTAGTATTTTTGTAGCTTCAGGTCTTACATTCAATTCTTTAATCCATCTTGAGTTGATTATTGTATATAGTGAGAAATAGGGGTCCAGTTTCATTCTTCTGCATTTGGCAACCCAATTTTCCCAGCACCATTTATTGAAAAGGGTGTCCTTTCCCCAGTGTATGTTCTTGTTGACTTTTATCAAATATCAATTGGCTATACATTTGTGACTTTATTTCTGGGTTCTCTATTCTGTTCCATTGATCTATGTGTCTATTTTTATACCAGTACCATGCTGTATTGGTTACTATATAGTCTTGTAGTATAATTCAAAGCCAGGCAATGTGATGCCTCCAGCTTTGTTCCTTTTGCTCAAGATTACTTTGTCTATTGTGTTCTTTTTTGGTTTTGTATAAACTTAATAATTGCTTTTTCTAGTTATGTGAAAAATTGCATTGGTATTTTGATGGGGATTGCATTGAATCTGTAGAGTGCTTTGGGCAGTATGGTAATTTTAATGATATTAATTCTTATGATCCATGAGCATGGGATGTTTTTCCATGTGTTTGTTCATCAGTGTTTTGTAGTTTGTCTTGTAGAGATTTTTCATCTCCTTGGCTAGATATATTTCTAGGTATTTTGATTTTTTTGGCAGCTATTGTAAATAGGATTGCCTTCTTGATTTGGTTCTTGGCTAGATTGTTATTGGTGTATAGAAATGCCACTGATTTCTATACATGATTTTGTATCAGTAATACATGATTCAGTAAAACTTTAATGAATTCATTTATCAAATCTAAGAGTTTTTGGTGGGGCTTTCAGGGTTTTTCTAGATATAAGATCATATCATCAATGAACAGTGGTAATTTGACTTTCTCTTTTCCAATTCGTATGCCTTTTATTTTTTTTCTCTAGCCTGATTGCTTGGGTGAGGACTTCAGTACTATGTTGAATAGAAGTGGTGAAAGTGGGCATCTTTGTCTTCTTCTAGTTCATAAGGGGAATGCTTTCAACTTTTCCCCATTCAGTATGACGTTGGCTGTGGATTTGTTGTATATGGCCTTTATTATTCTGAGGTATGTTTCTTCTATGTCTAGTTTATTGAAGATTTTTATCATGAAGGTGTGCTGAATTTTATCAAATGCTTTTCTGCATCTGTTGGCTTTTGTCTTTAATTTTGCTTATGTGATTTATCACATTTATGGATTTGATATGTTGAACCATTCTTTCATCCTTGGTATAAAACTCACTTAATCACAGTGTATTTTTAATGGATCTTTTTAACATGCTGTTGGATTCGATTTACTAGTAGTTTGTTGAGGATTTTTGTGTCTATTTCCATGATATTGGTCTGTAGTTTTCATTTTTTGTTGTGTCCTTGTCTGGTTTTGGTGTCAGGGTGATGCTGGCCTTGTAGAATTCCCTCTTCCTCAATTTTTTAGAACACTTTCAGGAGAATTGGTATTATTTTTTCTTTGTATGTTTGGTAGAATTTGGCTGTGAATCCATCTAGTCCTGGGCTTTTTTGTTGTTGGGAAATTTTTTTATTACTGATTCCATATTATTGGTCCGTTTAGGAGTTCTATTTCTTCTTGTCTCAATCTCAGGAGGTTGTACATATCCAGGAATTTATCCATTTCCTTTAGTTTTTCCAGTTTGTAAGCATATAGTTGCTTGTAATCATCTATGATGATATTTTATATTTCTGTAGTATCAGTTGTACTGTCTCCTTTTTCATTTCTGATTTTGTTTATTTGGATTTTCTGTCTTTTTTTTCTTGGTTAGTCTAGCTAGTGCTTTATCAATTTGTTTGAGCTCATGTATTACAATTTTTTATTCCGGTTATTTTTTTTTCAGTTCTAAATTTCTCATTTGGTTCTTCTTTTTATATCTTCTATTTCTTTGTTCAGATTTTCTACTTTTTTATTTGTTTCAAGTGTGTTTGTGATTGTTCATCAAAGTATTTTTGTGATGGCTGCTTAAAAATATTTGCCAGATAATTTTAACATTTCTGGCATTTTGATATTGACATCTATTGACTGTGTTTTTTCTTTCCATGTGAGATCTTTTTGGTTCTTGATGATTGATTTTTGATTGAAACTAGGATATTTTGGGTATTTTGTTATGGTTCTTATTTAAATGGGCTGTTTTAGCTGGCTTATTGTGACACTACTTCAGCAGGGGAAGGGTGGGTGCTGCCTTGTTACTGCCATGTGTGGATAAAGGTCCCCCACTTAGCCTATGTTGAAATCTGGGGGAGAGGGTGCATCTTGTTACCACTTAGTGAGAGTCAGAGTTCTGGTTTCCAATTAGACCCACTGATCTTTCTGAGAGGGGTAAAAGCGCCTCATTATTGCTCCCCATCTGGCCTCCACTGACAATATGGGGTTGATGAAAGTCCTAACTCTCCACTGGCCTCTGTGAAACTACCTCATGGGGATTGAAAGGGGTGCCTCCTTTCGCCAGGTGGAGGTGGAAGTCCAGGCTCCTCACATAGTCTCCAGTGGACTTATTACTGCTTGGTGGGATGACAGTCCCAACTCCCTACCAGGGCTTCTCTGACAACACCCTAGCAGAAAGATTGATGACTACTCAGTACATTTTGGTGAGCCTGAAATCTAGGCTCCCCACTCAGCTAGTGCTGGCATAGGTTGGGGTGGGTCCCTTTTTTTCTGTGGTGTTTGGCTGGAGTACAGAGGTTATCTTCTAAACATTTCTGTCTTGCAAGATTGCCCATTTCCTGGTCCTTTCCCTCAAGAGAGAAGCCTTTTTTTAAAAAATTTTATTTTTATTTTATTTATTTGTCTGTGCCTATTGCTGTTCCCCCTGTGGTTGGCATCTCCAGCACCCAGTCTAGGATATGTGAGAAAAAAGAATACCCAGGGAACTTACAGCAGTGTGTCCTTTGGGTGCCAAGTTTCCTAGCTTTTTCAAACCACTTTTCTCAGTCTTTTTTGTTTTATATATAATGTCCGGGGGTTTTAGTTCTACCACTACTGACTTTTTGTAAGTTCAAAATCTTTGGGCTCTTTTCTCTTCTTAGTCTAACCTTTCTTTCAGTTCTCAGCTGAAGCATCCCTTCTTCTGGGACATTCTCTCTGAGATTCCCAAACTGCTAGGATTACAGGCGTGAGCTACTGGGCCCGGCCCAAAGTCCCTTTTCTCATGAAGGTAATGAAGTTTTGTTTTTTTTTTCCCATTTATTTATTGATCATTTCTATATCTTTTGTGAATTACCTCTCCATATCAGTTGCTCATCTACCTACTGTCCTCCCCCCTCTTTAATGTGTTCATTTAACAAATATTTTGCTCAGGAGTATGGAAGATGTAAAAGTAAAACAATCCTTTTCACAATTCATCTAGCATGTATTCTGGCTCACCAGTTCATACATTCACACAAAAATGTCTTTCTCAAAGAATAGGTCTGGGCAGCCTCCTCATCATTACTAATTTTATGTAATCATAAGTAATTTAAATAGTCAGATGAGACTAATGGTCACTGTACTGAATAGAGCTGCATGTTCTTGGACAAATCACTTACCATCTGTGAGTCTTTGATTCCTTCTCATGCTTAGGATGAGTAATAAATAAAACAAGGTAATAAATAAAAATAAAGGCCAACCTGCTCGTGACTTTTGGTGTTTTATTTTTATAATAAATATGTGGTCCAATTGTCTAGCAAGAGTTAAATACTATACGTTGCAAGAGGGAATTAAACAGCTGAATTTAATGAAACCCTTTTACCAAGAACCAGTTGCAATTTCAAAGGAACCTGCCTAGACTTCAACTTGTCATATTGTTTTATTTTAAAATGATGCTCGATTTGCATTTTTCTAAATGTTAGAGGTAGTGATGAGAGGTCCCGGGTGACGAGTCTGTAATATCATCAGCAAGGTTTTAAACAAAATCCAGCATCTCTCTGATGAACTAAAGTTTCACTCATTTTGGAGGGAGCCCTGAGTAAGATGGTTTTAGTCTCACAATGTGATTGGTCATGCTGATCACCTGTCTCGCTTATTGGACTGGTGATTGTAATCTCTCACATCTGTAGAGGTTGCTTTCGTTTATTAAGCACTTATCTTTATCTAATTTAAGCAGCCTTGTGCACATGGTAGCAGGTGATTTAAAGATAAAAAATCAGGGGGAAAAATGGTGGATTGGTGGTGACCTCCTGGCTCTCTGCTCCCAGAGTGGGGGGCGAAGAACACGGACAGCTACACACGAGTGGATTGCTTTCCTACAGGAACAGCATTATAAATCTGCAGAGAAGCAGCAGGACAAGCAGTGCTGGAAGAGGAAAAAAAAGGTGAAGGCCACTAAGTTTGGAGAGTGCGAGATACACAATAGGAAATCGAGTGTGGGAAGGCGCCGCTTGCTGGCGCGCTGGGGCAGTGTGGTCTGACGCACGGGAGGACGACTCTTCCTCCCCCGACCTCCACAGCCGCTCAGGCAGGGAAGTGTCTGAAGTCCGTGAGAAGTCGAGGCACAGGCTGACGGGCAGTGTGGAGAAGAGACAAAGTCGGGGGACATTGCGTGGTGCTAGGTCCACACTGGGCGGGGGAGGGTCAGGTCTGAGCGGACACTTCCCGGATCCGTGGGAGGGAGTTTGGAGACATCTGGCACTGGCTGGGTCCAGACCAAGGGAGGTGAAGGCCCAGGGAGAGGCTCTGTCCCTGGACACTGCCGAAGATTTGGCCGCTGCAGGGGTGGGATAGAGTTTGTGGGACTCTCTACTGGACCGGTGCGAGTCAGTGCGTCAGGAAAGTGGAGGGGACTCCACTCCTGGTGGCTCTTGCGACAGCCTGCCAGGTCCAGCGCCTGCTGCCAGCTCCCAGCAGTCGCCTCCGGTGCTGGCTTTCTCTGGGTGGGCGGTCGCCAGTTTTGAGGGTCCATAGCCTAGAAATGCTGCAGCGCGTTGCCCAACTGGGCACCACCCCTTCTCCAGCCCAGCACGGCAGACCCAGGCGACAGACTCAGGGGAGTAACGAGAAACCGCTTTCTGAACGAACATTGGGCCCCAAACCCAAGGTGGCCCATGCCTGTAGTCCCAGCTACTTGGGAGGCTGAGGCAAGAGGATCATTTGAGGCCAGGAGTTCAAAACCAGCCTTGGTAACATAGCAAGACTCCATCTCTTTAAAAAAAAAATTAGCTGGGAGTGGTGGGGTGCACCTGTAGTCCTAGCTACCCTGAAGGCTAGGTGGGAGGATCTCTTGAGCCCAGGAATCTGGGGCTGCAGTGAGCTATGATTCCACCACTGCACTCCAGCCTGGGCAACAGAATTGAACTCCTTCACAAAAGAAGGGGGGGAAAAGATTCTTAATTACATCTGTAAAGTCCCTTTTGCCATATAAGATTCTATGGATTAGGACATGGGCATCCTTGTAGGGCCGTAATTCTGCCTACCACAACTGGTGATATTTGTGAGAAAAGAGAGAGAGGATGTTTTAATGAAACCTAATTTCTTGCTTTGGAAATACTCATTCAGTTTCAATTGGCAAAAATTGCTTTTGAATTGGATGTGGACTAGCTAACTGTAAAATTGTGGGAGAATTGTGAAAATCTAGAAGGATTCTGCACTTGATTGCTTCACAAGTGTCTTTATGTTCTTACTTCATCGAGGAAAACATTATAAATCAGAAGATGTAATATGGTTCTGATTTATGGAAGGAAAATAATGCAGAGAAAAATGAATATTATTTTGTAAAGTTTTCCCATTTTAAGATAAAATTCTTCAGTTTTCTTGGTTAACCAGCCAACTGTCAAGCCTAAGTGTGTCAGATATTCTCTTATATTATTTAAGCCAACCCATACCCATTCCCACTTCTTCTGTTCTGAGGTTAGAGAATAAATTTAGGTTGGTGGTTCTTTACGTTTTGGTTGGAGTCTTGGACTCCTTTGAGAATTTGATGAAAGCCAAGACTGACCTTGAAAAACACCCATACAAACAATTTGTTCCTTTCTGTTTAGTACTTTGGATAACAAGGAGTTTAGTTATTATATTCTTCAGTTCTTGGTCCACTATCCTCTTTTATTTTATTATTTTATTTTCCTCTTTACCTCTTATCCCTATTTTCATCCCCACTTCTATACCATCCTCCCCATAGACACTCTGCCTATTTTATTCTTGGATAGCCATGTATCACTGAAAGACAAATAGTGTTATTTTGCATATTCAACATTTCATCTACAATTTTAGGTGATTTTGTGCATCTTCTGAAGGTTGTCTTTGGATGCTAGAGTGTCCATGGGTCCCAGGTCAAGAAACTTCATCCTAAATCTGCACTATCCAGTACATTAGACGTTAGCCTCATGTGACTATTTTAAGTTACTTAAGAGTGTATAAAATTAAAAGTTAGGTTTCTAAGTCACATTTAGCCACATTTCAAGTGCTCAGTAGCCACATGTGTCTAGCAGCTGCTATCATATATGACAGTGCAGATATGGAACATGTCCATTATCGTGGAAAGTTCTATCGGACAATACTGCCTTAAATGATCCATAAGAATTCTCCCAGTTCTAACACTAAGGATTACTTAAGTTGGAAAGCTTTTCTCTACCTGGCATACCTTTGTAATTGTGTGGAATAACTCATTCCTCAAGAGTGTGTTAGGGGGTCCACGATAAAGCAGGTGGGAGACAGACTTGAGAGATGAAAACTGAGAGCAGTGGCTCTGGGTCCAGGAAGGTACAAGACTGCAAAATGTGCCCCTCATCAGTCCCTCTCTGGAGGAATTAATTCTACACTGACACAAACTGCAGTCCAGGAGGCCACCAGTCTAAGCCCTAACATTTAAATAGAACACTTCAGAATTTGAAACGCTGTTCAGGTTTAACTGCTTTCAATGATAGTGTTATTATTGTAATCATTGGTAGTGTCCAGATAGACATTCAGGTCACCAGGCATTCTCATCACCAGGAAGCAGACACAGAAGATGATATAGAACAGCTTTTTACTTTCCTCATTGAACCACCTTTCAGTCTACATAAAGTCTATTTGAGGACATCATTTGGAGGCTTCTACTTTCTTTAATTTCCTTCTCTCCTTTCTATTCCTCAGGATTCTGATTTCCTCCTGGAATCAGGGACATGAAATCCTCTAGTCGGGTCCCAGATAGAAGGGAAAAGGTAGACCCTTATGGCCTGTGCCTCCTTTTCAGATTCTTCATAATGGAGACATACAAACTCTTTTCTTTGCTAAATTTGACGACTTCTCATAGCCTAATTTCAACAGGAGTGAGGGGTAGAAGGAACAAAGTAAAGTGAGGAAGAGAGAAATGATCTGCCATGTTAGGATTTTACGAATGACCTCCTTTTACTAATGAAGACACTAAGGCTAAGAATGGTTCAATGTCATGCCCCAAATTATTCAGGCAGTAAGTGTTTGTGCTCTGTGTACAGTGCTCTTTCTCACGTCATACTCGCTAACCATTTGGAATAAAGAGTTCCGCAGTGCCCAGACCACTCTGATGAATGTCTGCCTCCCTGACACATTGGCTCGTTGGGTTCCAGCCAGTTTGCATCTTAGTCACGGTGACTCTTAGGAATGGAGCGACATTGTGGCTGAGGATAGGCACTAATAAGAACATTTGCCATGGCCAGTAGTTGTGATCGATGGATCAGTGCATGGATCCTTATGTTCAAAACTAGATGTGTCCCAAGAACTCTGAGACTCCCCAAATTTATAGCAGATAATTTCCCCTATAAAATGCAACATACTTTATGAGCCTTAGTACATATGCAACAATGTAGTAAAAGTTGCAATGTAGTATGATGAGAGGTAGATGTTGAGTCTTTGTCTTGGCTCACTCACAGGTAAGAAACTTGCTTTTGTTCTCCCTCCAACCAACCTCTTGCTCATTAACACAGGCGATTCAAATTTGTACCTCAGCAAAATTACAAATGACTCCTTGTCATGGATCTTCATACCATCTACGAACAGTTAAAACCACCTTAGTTTGGCATTTTGGGAGTGTGCTAGTCATTAGTGCTGCTCATGAAATGTTATCTTTACCTTTTGAGCTTATGGTAGAATTGCACTTCCCTTCTTTAAAATTGGGCATGCTTATGAGAATTATGTTGGGCAGTGAAATGTTATGAGTCACTTCCAGACAGATGCCTTAAGAGCCAGTGTATGATTTGTGTGGGCAGAGCAACCTCCTACAGTTTGAATGAAAGCCCTAAGTGTGAAAAGTTGATAGGTGACAATAGCTTGCAGTAGAAATTTGTCAGTGTGAAAAGCTATAGCTGATGTCAAAACTGGGCTGAGAGGATTAGTGCAGGACAATTCTGCTTAATCTACATAGTGTGTAACCACCTTACTTTGCCTATCTATCTCTCGGAGATAGGCACCTTGGTGGACTCCAGCTTCCTGGTTCTGGTCCTGGTCCTGAATACAGTGCTCCAATGGACATATTATATTTATACATATTCATCTGTCTGTCTATCAACATCCATTCTCTCTCCCTCTCTCTCTCTCTCTCTGTCTCTGTCTCTCAATCATCAATCTATCCATCCATACATCCATCTCCACGAGTGGGATTTCTGATGAGTGTGACCAAGACAACCATCTTCCCAACTATAGATCACTGACCTCCCTTTTCTTAGAGCGTTTACTTTAGAAAGCATGCAATTGTAAATTCTATTTAAATTCTTAACTCTCATTCTTAAATTCTTCCCTTTGAGATGTAAATCTTCTACAAGCCAGAAATATCTTTCTTAAAGGACCTTGGAATCATCCATTTGAAATGTAATAATTGAAGGAGATAGCACCTGTCTCTGTGGGAGGGTAGAAGCCTAACTTCAAAAAGTGACAATGAGCAAACACAGATGTCCTAATCACATTGACCACCCTCCTTGCTAATGTCCTTGAATACTTTTCTATTAGCTCACCCCAGTATTTAAAAATCTTACTGCCTTTTGTTTCAGTAGAGTTGAGTTCAATCTTTCTCCTATTGCAATAGTCTTGAATAAAGTTTTTCTTGCCATTTTTTTATATGTCCAGTGAAGATTTTTTTAACAGTGTGCATATATTTAATTTGACTAAGTAGTGCCAGTTTGTTATCCAGAATGGCAATACTGATTTATATTCCCATATATACCTGTTAGCAGTGCACAAGGGTTCTTACATCCCTACATTTCTACCAACCCCAAGAATTATTCAGACTTCTGATGTTTGTGAGTTAATAGGGATTAAGTGATATCTCATTGTACTTAAATGTACATTTCTCAAATTACAATGATTCTGAGCACCTTATTATTAACATATGTTTGATAGTTTTTATGGTTTCCTCATCTGTAAATTGCCTTTCTCTTTCTATTGGAATTGCTGTTTACTTGTTGCATTGAATTCCTTTCACATTCAATCAAGAACCTGTGAATTTTAGACATTTCAAATACCTGCTCTCATGCTTTAAACCATCAGTGAACTTTGTCTATGTTGTTGTTTGTCAAACAGAAATCCACATTTAAAAATGATTTATTTTGAACTTCAAACTTGCAAAAATAGTACACAAGTACATAAGAACTCATATATTATTTACTCAGACTCACCAATTTTAACATTTTATTCCATTTGCTTATTCTCTCTTTATACATACACACACACACATACTCATATACACACC
This sequence comes from Cheirogaleus medius, assembly GCA_008086735.1. Lineage (NCBI taxonomy): Eukaryota > Metazoa > Chordata > Mammalia > Primates > Cheirogaleidae > Cheirogaleus > Cheirogaleus medius. The sequence continues at coordinate 9,874,755 of VBSM01003190.1, read as the reverse complement.
TTTGTTTATATTTTTGAAGAACCATTTGCAAAAATGTTACAGACATTATATTTCTTTATTTCTAGTTATTTAAGTGTGTTACCTAAAGATAGGAACAAGCTATAATAGAGTACAAGTATGGAATCAGGATGTTTACCTTTGATTCAGTATTATCTAACTTTTGCCAGCTGTTTCAATATTGAGTTATATAGCTATTTTCCTTCTCTAATCCAGGATTCTACTTGTCAGGTCTCCTTTGTTTTCTTCCTTTCTCTCTGTCCCTCAGGATTTTTAATCTTTCATGGCCTTAACATTTTATTTTTTAGACTGTTCCTAAGTTTGGGTTTGTCAGATGTTTTTTCACGATTATGAATGTTTTGACAGAGATACTATAATACAAAGGTAATACTGTATTCTTAGGGCATCTTGTCAAGGGCCACATGATATCAATTTATACCATTACTGAAAGTATTAACTTTGGTCACTTGGTTAAGGTGAGTCTGCCAATGACCATTTTTCCCTTTGTAATCCACTACCTTCAAATAGACACTTTGGAAATACATTTGCATGTTGCATTTGTCACTTATCAATATATGTTAAACTCACTTGATATAAACTCACATACATGCATATGTAATTTTGTTAGGGATTGACAAATTTTTCCAGTATAAATTGTATTATGAGTATGTAGATTTCTCTTATTCATTACAAATGCACAGCATTCCATTGTGTGTAGGTATCATAATTTATTCTACCAATCTCCTATATATAGATATTTAGGTAATTTCCAATATTTTGTATTTACAAATACTGCTGCAACGGATAACCTAACACACATTTTCTTATTGTTGGAGGCATATCTTCAGAGTAAGTTTCTAGAATTGAGATTGCTTAGTTAAAAGGAAAATGCATATGTAATTTTGTTAGGGATTGCCAAATTTTTCCCATATAAGTTGTATTATTTACATTCCCACCAGCAATGAATGAGAGTGCCTTACAAGCCTTGCCAACAGAGTATGTTGCCAAGCTTTTTAATTTTTTGCCAATGTGATAGAAGAGAAATGGTATTTCAGTGTAATTTTATTTGCATTTCTCTTATAAGTAAAATTAAAATAGTTTCGCAGGATTAAGGGCTATCTATGTCTTTGTAACAGTTTATTTTTTGCCTTTAACTCATTCTTCCACGGATATTTCCCCCTTTAAGTTTTTAAATATATTATTAAAGCTATATAAAAAATAGCTTTTTATCTGTGATACCTTTTGCAAGTATCATTTCCTCATTAGTCATTTGTCATTTTATTTTGCATGTGGTATTCTTTTTCCATGAATTTTTTTTTTACATTTTTATTCAGTCAAACTTATTTATTTTTTTGCAACTTGATTTTGAGTGTTAGAAACTTTTTTTTGTACTCAGGTTATAGATGAATTCAATCATATTTTCTTCTAATACTTAATGGTTTTATTTTTCACACTTAGATTTCCAGATTCATTGAATTTATTTTTATGTATTGTATGAGTAATGGAGTTAATTGTGTCTTTTTCCAAAAGACTGTATAGTTATCTCAGCACCATTTTAAAAAGATTTACCTTTGCCTCAGTGGTTTGACAGCCACATTTATTGTATATTAAATTTCAGTATCTACTTGGGTCTCTATTCAGGCATCCTATTCTATTCTATTGCACCAGGCTGTCTGCCTATTCATGTGCCAGGACCACACTGCTTGGATTATAGAAATGTTATAAAAGGTTTTAATCATCCCTGGTAGGGGCTGGTCCTCATACATAGCTTTGTGTTTTCAGTATTTTACTAGCTGTTGATACATATTTATTTTTGTATGTGAACTTAAGTTGCAACCTATTCAGCTTCAAAAAAAGGCTTACTGGTATTTTTATTGTTTTTGCCTTAAATTTATAAATTACTGTGGGGGGAAGTGATCTTTTTATGATGTTGTGTTGTCCTATCCAAGAAAAAAGGCTACCTCTCCATCCATTTAAGTCTATGTTTGTGTCTTTCAGGAGTGTTTCTAAGGTTTTCTCATACAGATTTGTATTGCTGCATAATAAATTACCCCTAAACTTAGTGGCCTAAAACAACATCATTTCTTGTCTCACACACTTTCTATAGGTGAAGAATTTAGGAGTGGTCTAGCTGGGTGACTCTGACTTGGGGGGGGGTCTCTCATGATGTAGCAGTCAAGATGGTGGCTGGGGCTTCCAATAGCTGAGCTTTGATTGGTACTTCCAAGATGGATGACTCACATAGCTGACAAGTTGATGCTGGCCTTTGGCAGGAGGCCACAGTTTCCCACCATGTGGTCCTCTTCATAGGGCTGCTTGAGTGTCCTCACAACATGGCAGCTGCCTGCCTTCCACTGGATAGATGGTCCAAGAGAGAGGACAAGGCAAAAGCTGTAATTGCTGTCACAGAGTAAATGTTTAATGTCACATAACATCATCTCCACAATATTCTATTAGGTATACAGACCAGGACTGTTCAACATAGAGGAGTCTACACAAAGGAGTGAATACAAGGAGGATTATTGAGACCATCTTGGAGGTACAAGTCTTGCACATATCTGTAGTGTTTTTATGTTAAATAAGATCTAGGCTTCAGAATCGTGTGTGCGTGTGTGTGTGTGTGTATGTGTGCGCATGTATTTTATATTCATGGATTTCCCATATTGCATTACTGGAATAAACCCTGCTTAGTTGTCATTATATATTATTTTAATAGCATAGTGATGAATTCGGTTGGCAAATAAATATTTACTATTTTGGTATTAATATTTATAAGCTATATTAGTCTGTTATTTAACAATTTTTTTAACTATCAGATTTTATACTTGTTTCATAAAATGATTTTGGAATTTCTCTTCATTATTTGTTTTTAAACAATTTTTGTAGCATTGGGACTATCTGGTTATTGATAGTTTGGTAAAATTTCCTTGTGAAACCTTTTGGGCCTGGTGCTTTTTTTGTGGGGTATAGCCTTGATAAATTTCTCTATTTTTTTTTCTATAAAAATTGGTCCATTAAGCTTTCTAATTCTACTTGAGTCAATTTTGGTAAGCTGTATTTTTTTAAAAACATTATTCCTTTGATACTGGTTTTTAAATTTATTTACATGGAAGTGTGCAACGTAATCTCATGATTTTAATATTTTCTTCTGTTTCCATGGCCATTTCTTTTTTATCATTTCTTATTTCATATATTTGTGCTTACTATCCTTTTTTATTGATTGGATGAACTAGTGATTTGTCTACTTTATTAATATTCTTCAAATAACCAAGGTATTGATCTATTAGAATTTTTGAATTTCTATCCTTTACTGCATTAGTTTTCACTTTTATCTATTATTTCCTTCTTTTTGCTTTCTTTTGATTCACCTCATTCTTTTGAAAACATTTTTAGTTTGCAGTTTAATTTATTTTTATTATTTCATCTTTATTGATATGTGTATAAGTCAATGATTTTCATCTGCTTGCTGCTTAAATGTATTCCATAGACTTAGATATATAGTGTTTTCATTATCATTATATTTTAAAAATTATAAAATTTGGGGTTATATTTGCTCTTTTACTCAAGATTTAAAACAAAAAATTTAACTTAAGGTGAGTTTTCTTATTTATAAATATTGTTATTACCTGTTTTATTGTGTTATAGTCAGAGAGCGTTTGCAATATTTCTTCTCCATATGACTTCCTGATTATTTTTTTTTACCTAATATTTGATAAATTTTGTAAATGTTCCATGTGTGTTTGAGAGGAAAATGTATTTTCTGTTATTAGAGTTTAATTGTTGATATGTTTCCATAAGATCTATCTTATGGAGAATGTTGTTGTTGTTTAGGCCTTGTATAGCCCTATTAATCTTTTGTTTACTTCACCTGTGTTATACTGGGAGTAGTACAGTAAAGACTATTACTAGTGTGCTTCTGTATATATCTATTTGCTTCTCCTGTAGTTTCTGCTTTATAAAGATGTTTGCTCTATTATTTGTTACATAAATGTTCCTAAATGTTATATCTGTATTTTGAATTGCAAATTTTAGCATTAAAGTACTTTTGTTACATTAGAAGTTTTTTTTAGCTTGCATTCTATCTCATCTGACATCAGGATTGTGAACCCTGCTTTCTTATTAATCCCATTTGCCTGTTATGTCTGCATCCATCCCTTAAGAGTGAGCCCTCTGAATCACTTTTTTAAAGGTGTAACTCTTGTATATATCATGGCTTTAATATTTCTTTGTGAGTTAATTTGGAAGTATTTTTCTCTTAAAAGATAAGTCAATTTGCAATTATTATACTTGTTATATTGGATCTATACTCTGTCATTTTATTTCAGTTATAATTACTATATAACGACTATGTGACTTTATTACATTTTCTGTTTCTCTACATGATATGTCTGCTTTGCTCTTTAATTTTTAAAATTTATTTGGGGATTAGGATTAGGTATTCAGTGATAACCTTTGTACTTATGCTTTTTAAGAATTCCCTTTTCCTCTGGTTAGCCTTTATCTAGTTTGTCAGTTTCATATATATCCTTTGACTTTTCCCTTTTATCTATACAACAGATATTCTCAAAATGTGGCCCAGTGGGGGTCTCTGAAACCCTTTCATGGAATCTGTGAGGTAGAAACTCTTTTCATAATAAAACTAAGACATTAATTCACTTTTCTACTCTCATTTTCTCATGAATGTACATGAAAGTTTTTCAGAGGCTACATAATAAGTGGTGATATCATTGCTCTGATGGCTAATAAATGTTTGAAGCACATATGATAATCCAGCTGTCTTCTATTAAACCAGACTTTAAAGGGATTTGCAAAAATGTAAGATGATTCTTCTCACTATATTTTTAAAAAATTTTGTGTTTTACCATGTAATGGGTTTATTACTGCTATTTTAAAATAATATTTTTAAAACTTCTCAGTTTAACTTTTAATATGGCACATATTGATAGATATGACTTACATGAACAAGAACTTTCTGAGGTCCTCATAAATTTTAGAGGTGTAAAAGATTTTAGAAGCCAAAAAATTTGAGAACTGCTTTTATATAAGAATCAATGAATTCATTCTCCTTTCTGTATTCCCTCTCTCTTCTCTTCCACTTTTTATTCATATTATTTTTTCCTTATCAGAATGTATGACATTTTATATTATTCTCCTACTCTTGTTTCTACTTTTGAGTCTTAAATTTAAAATTAAATATTTTAAACCCTCACTATTACTCCTTTTACCTAAATTTCCTCAATCATAACTTGGTGGGATGAAACGGATCCTTCAGTAGATTCTTCAAGAAGGACTCATGAATACGGAATTCTTTGGGTTCTTGCATGTGTAAAACTGCTTTTTATTTTATTTTTTATTTATGGCCTTGATATTGAAGAACAGCTTAGCTGGATATAAAATCCTTGGTTCACATTTTTTTTTTCCTCTTGCGTTACTTACAAATGCTGTTTGCTTCTTGCCATGATTTATATGGTGCTTTTGAGAAGTCTATTGCTAACTGAATTCTCTTGCCATGTAAGATTTTTGGCTGAGGTTTTTTTCTTTATCTTTAAAGTTTAATAGTTTTACTAGAATACATCTGAAGGTTGACCATTCTGCATACATTTTCCCAGGTACTTGGTGGGCCCATTTAGTATGTGGATTTAGATTTTTTTATAATTTCCTGAATGTTTTCTTAAATTATATTTTAATATATTAGTTCTGTTATGTTGTTTTGTTTCACTTTTTCAGAGTTCAATTATGTGTAATTGGATTTCCTTCATTTAAACCACTTTCTTTTTGACCTTTTTAATGTTTTTATCTTATTTTTATTGTGTTTTTCTGCTTTTGTTCATCTTCTTTTTTTTTTTTTTCTTTAGAGACAGGGTCTCACTCTGTTATCCAGACTGGAGTGCAGTGATGCAATCATAGCTCACAGCAACCTCAAACATCTGGGCTCAGACAATCGACCCTTCTCAGGCTCCTGAGTAGCTGGGACTACAGGCATGTGCCATCATGCGCAGCTAATGTTTTTATATTTTGTAGAGACAGAGTCTTTCTATGTTGCCAGGCTGGTCTCAAACTCCTGGCCTCAACTAGATCCTCTTGCTTTGGCCTCCCAAAGTGCTAGGATTACAGGCATGAGCCACTATGCCAGACCATTTCCTCTTATTAAATGTTCATTTGAATATAATCTTCCTAGGGTGACTTGTGATTTAATTTTTCATTTCTGAGATGATTTCTTTTTTTTCCCATTTCTTTTGATCAATTCTTATTTAATTTCTTCCTATTTTATGTCCATTTCCATTCTTTAGATTTTGATTATCTGATTTAAGGTGTTTTTCCTATTCCTACATGCTTGTTTGAAGAAACTGGATTCGGTTAGGAGTATTGTGCTATGGTGTCTTTTGCTTTGGGGGCTGGTGTGGGAGGAATTTCATCCATTCGAATGTTTCAATTTTGTTTTCATTTTTATTCTTCCAGTAGCTTTGTATGCATGTAGACTCTTTTTCAGTCTATGTTGTGGATCAGGTTGGCAATTTGGGGATATTATAAGCACTTAATTCAAGAGATCCCTGTTCTGTCTGTATAGTGAAGTGCAGTTTCTTTAACAGATATCTATCATGTATGTGTGAATATACGTATGTATGTACACATCTATGTATTTCTCTCTTTCTCTCATAGTGGGAAATTTGGCATTTATCCCTCAATTTTTTCACTCTTTTGTCCTGTAGGATCTCCAACTTCTCTTCTCTGCTTATTTTTTCCTTCTCCACCAAGACTCCAAAGTGTTTTCCTTTTATACCATCTTTCCCCCCAAGTTCTTGTGCCTTTCTGAGGCTACCACCTTGAGTCTTGCACATCTTAAAGCCTGAAGTCACTCTTCTTGTTAAGTTTTGTCATAATTAGTGTGGTCGTTCTCTTTCTAGAGGTGATTTTAATTTAATCTTAGACACGCTACTCCCCTTTTCTCTCTTCCTGCGGTTTTTCTGGACTTCCCACTTCTGTATCTCAAACTTATCAAGAATCTGCCTTTTAATATAGGGTTATGAAGGGATCCAGTTTTATTTTCCTCCATGTAGCAAACAAATTGTCCAACCTTTTCTTAAACAATCAAATCTTTTCTTAAGTATGTGCATTTTGTCATATATAAAGTATTCAAACACACTAGTGTGTTTCTAGGCTATTTATTCTACTACTTCCTTGGCCTATTTATTATTATGGCTCAATAATAATGTATCTTAATATCTGGTGGCCTGATTTTTAGTTTTTTGTTTTAAAGTTGACTTGGTTGTACATGGGCCTTTAGTCTTCCATGTAAATTTTAGAGCAAATATGATGAATTTCTCAAAGGCATACAAGTTGAATTTTGATTGGGAATTTAGTGATAGCAAAATTTACATTTTTAAAATTGTTAATTTCACTCAAATCACGGAAGATTTTTCCATTTATTCTGATCATCTTTTCTGTTGTTTATTAGATTTTAAAATCATTTTCTAGAGAAGTATTGAGTTTTGTTGTTTCAGTTAATTCCTAGATATGTCATAGTTTTTGTTGCTGATCTTATTTTTTATTATATTTTCTAGTTGGTTATTGCTGGTGTTGAGAAATACTATTGATTTTTGCAGGCCAATCATATATCAGCAACATTGCTAAACTCTCTTATTTTTTTCCTAATAGTTTGTCTCTAGATTCTGTTTGTTTTCCTAAATAGATGATCATGTATAATCTACAGATAATGACTCTACTTTTCTCACTGTTGCATGTAGAGCATTTTATTTTGCATTGTTCTGTGACATAAAAATAAGAAAATATAGCAGTGTCAGATTTGTCCCTTACTTTCCGTGAACTTCAATTATCCTTTCCCTCACTGTCTAGAGTAATTATTTAAGAGTCGACAGTACCTATATATATTTTTAATGTCGTATTATGTCAAAACCCATTATGAATCCAAAAAAGTCACTCTTTGTACCATGAAGGAGAAAATATTCAGCCTCTGAAGGCCAAATGAACTAAGAAGGAGAAACACTGCCCTGTAGTCCTCTCATTCCTAACATATCTGCTGATGGTATTGATCTGAGTACCTTGGTGAGCTGACTAAAAAATATCAAATATTAGTGCCTGTTTTACTTACTTGATTTGAATTTTAAAAATTTAATAGTCCTTAATTTTTATTATCCAATTTATTAAATTATACACGTAAGAAATTGAAACATTCTAATTTTAAATTATTCAAATCATATGATTCAAATGATGTAGAGGTAGACAGAAAGTCTCCTTTTATCTTCTTTCATATTTCCACCTCAAATTTCTTCTACCACTATCAACAGTTTTCTGTGCATCCTTTCATCCCCTTTCTTTATACTTGAATACATATTAATATTATATATAGCATGATGTTTTTCTTCAGTTACTTTTAAAACATATTATTTATTGAAATATATCTCACATGCCATAAAATTCCATTTTAAAATGTACAGCTCAGTGGTTTTTAGTATATTTACAAAGTCAACCAACCAATCACCATAACTACTAATTTTTGAACATCTTTATTGTTTCCAAGAAAACTCTATGCCTATTAGTAGTCATTTTCCATTCTCCCCTCTCCCCAGCCTCTGGCAACCACTGATCTACTTTCCATCACTCTGGATTTGTGTAGTCTGGATGTTTCATATAAATGGAATCAAATAATGTGTTGCCTTCTTTTACTTACCTACACATGATTTTTAAAAATAAGTATTAATGACATAATAAACATACTTTTCTGATTCTTTTTTCTTAATATTTCTTTCATATTGTATATATTTCCAAGTAATTATTATTATTTTTTCTTCTTTTTTTAATTTCAGCATATTATGTGGGTACAAATATTAGTAATATAGTGTACACAGACCAGATGCATCATAATTTATTCACACATTCCATTATTGATGGATATGTGAATTGTGCTAGTCAATATTATAAAAAATCTCATACACAACACTGTTGTTTATATATATAGGGTGCAGGATTCTTGACATATCCTAGGGAAGAGGTACTAGCTTCTTAGTGCTTTGTTTTTGAAGCCCAGCAATTCTTGTTTTCAAAGCAGGGAAGAGAGTTTATTGACCTGGGGAGTTGAGATTTTGGGGAGGCTACTTCTATCCACAAAGGATATGAATACTCAAGTTAGTTCTTTTGAGGTCCCATGGGGAGCTCTTCTGAGCTCTTGTTTGGTTCTTTGGACATTTGTGCTTGTTAAGTCTTAGATCATAAAGTTTCTTACCAACCAGTCACACTTACTTAGTTCTGAGATGAGCAGGGTGGATTGATTGGTGTTGTGTCTAAAACTTTAACCAAACCAAAATAGGGAGCCTATTTCACTACCATACAGGTGCTCTCTTCTTGAGGACATCTTGCTGTGAGAGGGAAGGAGACAAGATGGTAAAATAAAGGTTTATTTTCTACAAGTACAGTCATCAGGGACACAGATCAGTTCTTGTCCCAAAATGTTGGCTCTAGAGGCAGCTAGTTCTTAGTCTCTTAGTTCTTAGTGTATTGGGAAATTCCAGGAGCAGAGGAGGATATTGTACTTCATTCCTTCATGCTGAGTATCAGTTCCCATCAGCCTAAAGATTTACTTACAGTGCAGGTCTTCTATAGACTATTTTTCTCAGTTTTTGTCTATGTGAAAACATGCCTATTTCACATGCATATTTGAAGGAAGTTTTCACTGCATATACAATTCTAAGTGATAGGTTTTACTCTCCGTCTTTCAGCACTTTAAAAATGTAACTCCATCATCTTCTGATACATATATATATTTATAAGAAGTCAGATGTTATTCTTATAGTTGTTCTCTTGTATGTAATGTTTCCCTCCCCACCTCCCACATTTGACTGCTTTTAGGATTTTCTTTACATCTTTGGCTTTTATCAGTTTAACTATAATGTGTCTAGGTATGGTTTTGCTTTGTGTTTATTTTGTTTAGGGTTATCTAGGCTTTTCGAATCTGTGGTTAAAGTTGGAAGATTCTGAAGCATTATTCATTCATGTATTTCTTTTGCCTCTTTCTTTATACTCTCTGTCTGGGGTTCCAATTATATGTTTGTTAACTATACAATATTATCCCACAGTTCTGTGGTGATCTTTTCTCCTTTTTCCCCTCCATCACTCTTTTTTATCTATGTGTTTCAATTTAGATAATTGCTATTGACCTATCTTCAGGGTCACTGATTCTTTGCTCTGCTCTGATCAGTCTTCTGAGAAGCCTATCAAATAAATTCTTCATCTCTGATATTTAATTTTTCACTTTTAATGTTTCCGTTGTTTTTTCCACATACTGCATATGCTCAACTTTTGTATATATGTATTAGTTTTCATCTCTGCTGAAATTGTCCACCTTTCCACTAGATCCTTTAATATATTTATCTTAACACTTTTAAATTTACTGTGTTACATTTTCAACATGTGAGCCATGGGTCTCCTTCTATTTACTATGTTTTCTCTTGACTATGGGCTACATTATCTTGTTTCTTCACAAATCTTGTATTTTTAAAAATTGTAAGCTAGACATTGTATGTAAAAATATAGTAGCAGCTAAAGTAAATATCATTTGTCCTCATAAAAGCTATTTCTTCTTTGTGTGTTAGGCTGCTAGTATGGGGGGCTGAGTCAATCTAATCTATCACTGGAGTGCTAGTGGATGTTTAACACCTGGGTCTCTATAAAGAAAAGAAGTCCTGGTTTATAGCATTTACTGCTTACTACCCTTACCAGTTCCAAAATATCAACATAATGTCACTGAACACAGAGTTGGGAAAAGCACAGTAGTACATTGTTATGTATTTCTAATATGCAAATACAATAGATGTGAGTAACTTCAAGAATATATGTAATAAAATATAGTAAAATAATTAGGAAGTGATGAGTTTAAAGTGTTTATTACCTTTTAAAATGTAATTTATTCACATAATTTAATAAGTAATAGTGACTGTGTTTAACAACTGACTCACAAAATTGCCGAAAATTTGATAATCAGCTCTTGCGAGCCAGTGTACAATGGCTCTGGTCACCACTGTCAGCTGATCGTATCAGGGTTCTGCCGTTGGTTAGTTAGGTTCAGTTCACCACTGGAGTCAAATGATTTGTGGGCAGCATCAGGATCATCCCTTCTGTGAGAACAGGGAATTTCTGGAGATATCTTTGTGTTTTGTAGACCAGTTACGAGCTTTCAGACCCATGGGAAAGCTCACTTTGCTCCACAGCCTGGCTGCCAGCGTACTGGGTGGCTGGGAGTTCTCTTTGCTCTCCAGCCCTGCCCCTAGCTCTCTGTGCTTCCCCCTGCCTCTGGCTGGGACTATGTGCTCAGTGAAACCCAGGGGGCCTATGAGGGGTTTTCCTCAGTCCTCCTGCCCCTCCCTAGCCACGAGTTCTCAGTGAGGGACTGGATGGATGGGAGGGATTCTCTGGGTGCTGCTACTCTGTCCTCAGCCTTTGGCAGACACTGCCCACCTGCACCTGGAGAAGAGGGTCTCTCTCAGCCCTCCCCTCTGTCCCCAAATTTCCATATAAGCACCCAGTAAAGGCCTGTGGGAAAGACTTAGTAGGTGGCTTCAGATTTGTCCCTGGAGCTCCTAGCGATACTAAGCAGTCATGATAGCCCACACTTAGCCTTTAAGAATTTGAATTGTTTCAGATGGTTTCTTCTTACCCTCATCGATGGCAGCATCTTCCCTGTCGTACAGGGATGAAAGCAGCCATAGGTATCTTCTCCCCTAGCAGGAGCTCACTATTTTCTGAACTTTGGTTCTTTTAGATTTCTTTGCAACCCCAGATTTCTAATGGGTTTCAAAAAATTGTGTTTTGATTTTCTAGGTTATCTGGACTCTTCCTGTTAGGATTCTTCTACAACCTTCTACTTTCTAAGTGAAAGTGAAATATTATTGATTTTAATTCTAAGCATGAATTTCTGTTATGTTAAATTGTGTACCTGTAGCTGGAAAATTACTTCTAAAAATGGGCAGAGGATGGTAGACATAGATCCTCTCTAGTGCTTTGGTTTAGGAAATTAAAATGGTTTGAGCTGAGTCAAGAGGGTGTAAAAAAAAAAGATAAGTGGCATTATAGTATGTGGCTTCATGGTATGTGTGACAGAGATTACTGATTGTTTATTCTAAAATCATCCTCTTCCTTAGAAACAGAACCCTGAGTATTTAGCTGGATTCATGGTTATCAGAATAAAATCTCTATTTACTGACCTCCCTTGCAGATAGATGCAGCAAAGTGTCTAAATTCTAGCCACTGAGATGTAAGCAGAGATGTTTTATGGCAGCTTATGGGAAAACCTCTGTAAAGAAACTACTTTATTCCTTCCTCATTTATGCTACTTAATATGCAGATGAAATGGCACGAGCCTCAGCAACCATTTTGGACCATGTAGTGACCTTGAGGGACAGAGCCATTCCAGTGGAACAGTAAGAAAAAAGGAGTTTGAGCCTTGACATCACGGATATTTATGCCAGGTTGGGATTTCCCTCTCCTGAATTCTTTCAGGGAAATGAATAGTAAATTTTCTTTTGTTTTACCCATAGTATGGGGAGAAGTATTCCTGTGATGTGAAGCCAAACCTAAGCCTGACTGATACAGTAGGTAAACTAGAATCATAAATCAGAATCTTAAAATATTACAGCTAGAAGAATCCTTCAATATCACTTAATTCTATTTCCTACTTTTAAAAACTGAGAAAATTAAGGCCCGGAGAGGTTAATTTATTTTCTCAAAGGAAATTATTAAATTAGTGACGGTTTGCTTTAGATCACGCTCAAGGAAATCTCCCAAATATGCCTGGGATCCTTAGTACAGCTCTGTAACACGATCTTCTTACAGGAACAGAGATACTACTAAAGATAGTCAATATCTTTATATTTGTCATATATATCTGTTTTTGTTTGGGTTTTTTTTTTGACAGAATCTCACTCTGTTACCCTGGCTAGAGTGCCATGGCATCAGCCTAGCTCACAGCAACCTTAAACTCCTGGGCTCAAGTGATCCTTCTTCCTCAGCCTCCCGAGTAGCTGGGACTACAGACATGCGCCACTATGCCCGGCTAATTTTTTCTATATATTTTAGTTGGCCAATTAATTCTCTTTCTATTTTTAGTAGAGACAAGGTCTCGCTCTTGCTCAGGCTGGTTTCGAACTCCTGACCTTGAGTGGATCCACCCGCCTTGGCCTCACCAGAGTGCTAGGATTGCAGGCGTGAGCCACTGCGCCCGGCCTGTAATATATATATCTTTATGTATATCAGAGATAACTGAAATATTGTGTCTTAAGCAAGGTAGACTAAGTCTTGGCATACTTTTCAAGCCTTCATGGAAGAAAAATTAATAGTATCTATTCATTGCTTGGAAGAAATTCCTTTGGATTAGAAATCCTCTTCTGTTGTCCTTTTAATAAGTATAGATCCCTGAATAGATTAGCAAGAAACTTGTCCCTTTCTTTCTCAAATAAAGCAAAAAAAAAAGAAAACCTATAAATAGATTTCAACATTATGTCACTCTTTCTGCTCCAGGGACAGAAATGAAACGGGTTAGAATACTCCGTTTTTACTAGAAGGAAGTTGGATTGGAATTTACCTTTCAGAACTTTTATTGTAAGATCACATGCAACTCCTCTGATCACATCCGCCCCGTCTCCACAGGAGTGACTGCAGATTTGGTACCTGGGACCTCCTGGATGAGGGGACTTAACACCGGGTGGGGTCCATCTACACACAGTGTCAGCATTGCGTATGGAAGGGAATAAGAAGTATGGAAATCCTTTGATTGGCGATTGGCTTCTGTCTCTTCATGTCTTAACATTTCTATCTTGTTAGCATGAAAAATGAAAATCTGATCCAACCCCCAAAGAGCAGACATACTTCATTTTGTTGTTGTCAAAAATAGAGATCTAGGACTAGAACCTGCCTTTTCTTATTCTCATCAGAGTGTTCATTCCACCTCACCGACTCAAACAGTGGGGTTGAGGGAAGGCCAGGCCTGCGCTTGCACAGCTCTCGGGCTCCTGGGACCTCCCACCATCCTCACCAAAGTCAGAAACTCCGCGAGTGAAAAACTAGTCCTTGGTTGCCGGTAAAGTGTAATCACCTGGTGTAGGGATATCATGGAAAGCCTCACAATTACTTATACTTTGACATGATTATTGCTGTGGGTCCCTTCCTGAGAGAGGTATTGATAAAGAAAGAAGAGGAGAGAGGATTAACCGCAGGTCCAGGGGGAAGAGGAACAGAGCAGCTACTGAGATTTATAGTGGGTGGATTGGGATGGGCGTTGGGTGGTGGGCCAGGAAAAGACAGAAGAATGGAGACTAGAGGTGTAAAATCGGACCTCCCCCGACACCAGCTGTGCTCAGGGTGGTCTTGCTGTCAGGTCTGGGACTGCCAGCCGTGCTTGCTCCGTGGGGTCAGGGAGGGAGCAGCTTTCTCACCCAGGACCTTGCCCCAGCTGATGCATCTCACCACTCTGTGTAGTTTTCTGGCCATATATGGAAGCAGCTGTAGACAGTGCCTTTGATGCCAGCTTGCTGAGGGAATTTTCCACAAAAGCACACGAGGATTTGTCCCACCCGACTGAGAATGCTGTTTTTCTGGATGGATCTCTATTTATGCATGAGGAAACTTGGCACTGGCGAAGCGGTAGCTTATTTTTCTTTTTTGTTTGGTTTTATTTTGTGCTTCAGAAATAGAACAGATTAAGCATGACTTGCTTTTGAAGGCTCAGCTCTCCCTACAGCATGACTTTAAACTCTGTTCTCCCTAGGCAAGAACGTAGAAAACATCTCTTCTCGCTTTTGTTAAAAGCAATGCAAATGCAGAGAATGCTGGAATGTTTTTGTTTAATTTAATTTATATGTCTTTGAAAATAAATCTTTTTTCTACCAAAAAATACATGCTTGTTGTAAAGAAATTAGAACAAATCAGAAAACGTATACCAAAGGACAAAAGAAATGGATAAAATCGGATGGCAATTAAAATGGTGTAATAAAATTACATTAGAGCTGGGATGGACCTTAGAAATAATCTAACTCAACCAATGGTTTTATAAATGATGAAACTGGGTCCCAGAGAAGTTAAGCAACTTGCTCACGGTCACACAGCTAAGAGGAGTAAGAATTAGAATCTTTTTTTCTTTCTTGATGAATCTTTCTACTGTACCAGTGGCTTTCAAATTTTTATTTTTTCCTTTTTAGTGATGAAATTTTTTCTTTAAGTCAGATATTACACCAAAGCCCAACATACGGACCAAGTATGTTCTAGTTGGATGGAAGCAGGTGGGCAGGGGAAAGTGCAGGCCTGTTCTCTCCACCCTTCACTACCCCAAGAATACTTTGGAGACATCCTTATAGAACATCTCAAATTTCCTGGAGCGACATCTGATACTTTTAATAATCATTGCACAATACCAATCAGTCATTTGTTTATTCGATAGCTGTTTATTGAGTGCTTACTATGTGCCAGGTATGTTTTGAGGTGAAAAGAATACAGCTTTGAACAAAACAGACAAAAGGAAAGGCAAGATCGTGTGGGGTGTGGCTGAAGGTCCCGCAGGCCGGATGTCTCTCACAGGCTCTGTCTCCTGCCTATCGGTGGTGCCTTTTGCACTCTCTCCTCGCAGTTGTGGATATACAGTGCTTCATAATTTGAATCAAAGACACCACTTGATGTAAACCATCCTGGGAACCTCCAAATAGACAAGTATGTTTTTTTTTCCTGGCTTGATTTGTGTAATGTTTTGGCCTTTTTGAAAAGAGCCAATGTTTCTCAGTGTTCATTCAGAGCCTTTCATTTCTCCTTAGCTGGCGGTGGACTTGGTAGTTGCCCTGAGACTAATTTCTGTTTGCACTTTATTAGAGAAGAGGAACTTGTCAATTCCAAAAGCTGCCATTTCAGCACCTTGTGGATAAAACTCATAAGGAAACTAAACATCCTAATTTAACAGAGGTTAAAAAAGTCTCATAACAATTACATTTTTAACAGAAATAAAAAAAACAATCCTAAAATTTGTATGGAACTACAAAAGAGACAGAATATCCAAAGCAATTCTTAGCAGAAAAAAAAAAAGCTGGAGATAGCGCATTACTGGATCTTAAAATATACTACAAAGCTGTAGTAAACGAAACAGCATGCTACTGGCATATTAAAACAGATACATAGACCAGTGGAACAGAATAGAGAACCTAGAAATTAATCCACATAGCTACAGTCAGTTGATTTTTGAGAAAGATGCCAATAACAGTCTTTGGAGAAATGACAGTCTCTTTAATAAATGGTGCTGGGCAAACTGAATATCCATGTGTAGAAGAATGAAACTAGACCTCCACTTCTCATCCTATTCAAAACTCAACTCAAAATGGATCAAAGACCTAAATGTAAGACCCGAAATGATAAAACCACTAGATAAAATAGAGGAGAAATGTGTCAGGACATTGGTCTAGAAAAAGATTTTATGAATAAGACCTCAAAAATCACAGGCAACAAAAGCAAAAATAAACAAATGAGATTACATCAAACTAAGAAGCTTCTGCACAGGAAAGGAGCAATCAATAGAGTGAAAAAGCAACCAACAGAATGGGAGATAATACAATATTTGCAAACCACTCATCTGACAGGGGTTTAATATCCATGATGTACAAGGAACTGAAGCATCTCAACAGCAAAAGGCAAAATAATCCAATGAAAATATGGGCAAATGATCTGAACAGACATTTCTCAAAAGAAGACATATAAATGACCGACAAATACATGAAAAAATGCTCAACATCACTAATTATCAGGGAACCGCAACTCAAAACTACAATGAAGTATCATCTCACCCCAGTTAGGATGGCTTTTATCAAAAAGACAAAAATAACACATGCTGGTGAGGGTGCAGAAAAACAGGAACTCTATATATACTCATATATATTATATAAGGATTGTCTGGAAAGTATCCAGCCATTGTTAATATAACGAGAACGGTTTGCGCGACATTGATGGAACCTGGCAGCCAAGGCGAGTGGACTGAAATGCACATGTGTGGACAGTGATGACGTCGCTGTACTCGTCAGTGGGGTGCTAGATGCCCTTGAGTGAGCACGTGCACTGTGTGGCCGTCGTATTAAAAATGACCGAGCGAGTAGAACAACAAACTTGCATCAAATTTTGCGTTAAGCTTGAATTCCTCCGTGGAAAGTATTTGGATGATGCAGAAGGCTTTGGGGGACGATACAATGAGTGCAGCACATATAAAAGTGTGTGGCACAAATGCTTCAAAGATGGTTGAGAATCTGAGAGTGATCCACATTCTGCAAGGCCTGCAACAACCAGAACACCTGAGAGTGTTGCACGTGTACAGGTTAGGTTAAGAGACGCTGGGAGAACTGTGTGAGGTCCCAAGGTGCCTACTTCAAAGGGGACTGAGGCGTCATTGTCCTATATATGATGTTTCTTGTATCTTCAGTGAATGTCTCTATTTTTCATATTACATGGCTGGATACTTCCTGGACAGACTTCATATGTATTAGATACTACTATGCACCCTGTGAATATATACAATTATCATTCATCAATTAAAAAAAAAAAGAATATGGGATTTGCCTTGGAATCCTTAGGCAGGGCTCGGCTGGGCTTCTGAAAGGGACTGGAAAGCAGTTACGACTCTCTTGGTGTCTTCTCAGCTCCTTCCTGTGTCTGCTTTCTAATCTTTTTGCATAGACGGTTGTCTTCCGCTAGTCAGTACAAGTGAATCTGACTGCTAACGGCTCAACTCTCCATTTCACTGGTCTCACCACTCTGAAGGAGACTAATTGTTCCCTTTCAGGCCCAATTCTATATATTATCAGGGAGATAAGAGTAGGTAGCTTAACTTTGGCCTATTTTACTCCTGGTCCCATCAACTGTCGTTATTGTAGAAAATGGCTGCCGGGGGCAACTATTTACAAAATGGCTCCTCTGTATATCAAGGGATGGTGAAGAGAAGTAATTGTAGGTTAGGCAGCTACTTCAAAACCTATCTACTCCATAATATTCTTCCCATTTTACAGAGGAAGAAATTGAATCATACAGATACCAAGTTAATTGTTCAAAAAGTAGTAATTTGTCAAGTGTAAGCATGCAGACTGCAAATTCCAGGTATGTTTTGAGTACACCAGGCTGCTGCTCATTCATTGCTGTGGACTTGGGATATTACAACAGTAACTTCATACTTAGGCTGCAGATCATGTTTTGCTCATTTCTCATCTCATTGCTTGATATATCATGGAAGATGGGAATTCCTTCTGTGCCTTTTACTTTGTTTCCGGGCTGCAGCCAGGAGCTGCATGGACAGACACAGGTTTGGAATTTTCTCCTGGTTGACTACTGTGCTCAGAGTGCTTTGATCCATCAATGGAGAAAATTGAGTGAAAATGATCCCCATGCCAATCTGGGCCAGCATCTCATCGCTTAGCCTAGCTTTTGTCTCACATTTTGTGTCTAATGCCAGCAACCAAATCTCCAAGCTCGATTAGCAATGGTTACAGCCCAGTGAGCACGAATCCAGAAACCGCCTTGACATGATGCTTCGTCAGGGAGAACTGTAGCCACAAAACCTGCTTCTGAGCCAGCTGAGGAGGACACCTCAGGTACCATGACTCTAATTCTGTGGGCAGTTGTTGAATAAAATATGCCATGATTTTATGGATTTTTTTCCTCTTAAGTTGCATGAGTAAAATGAGCCGTGTGATTTGGTAAAACGTATCTCTGAAATAGTCCTGGAAACTGGAGGCTTGCTGGAAAAATTCCTTTATGCAGAGAAGAACTCAGGTGTGGAGGACAGGTGCAGTGGAAATTTGTTGTTTGTTGCTCTCATACTCATTCCTTTCTTCTCCCCTTTTCTCTCTATACCTTGAACATACCCCTTTCCATGTGATTTTGGTGTGGGATTGATCTGACACACAGTTCAAGAATTAGGCTATCATTGACCTAAGCCAATTTGTGTATTCTTCCTCTGGCTACAGTTACTGGTTTGGGTTTGTTCAAATGATGTATTTTGGGACAACCAAAGAGATCCTAAGACCTGGGTATATGCTATTGGAACTGATATTTTCTTTTCCCTGGATCATCTAGGATAAGGATGTGTGGCTTGACACCGAGGCAGTATTTTATTGTTATAAGAGTAAAGCTCAGACTACTGTATGTTTGGGGGCTTGTCCACCATGTGGAGTCTGATGATGAAGCTGTCCCCATGGAAGGTAGAGCTAAGGACAGGAAAAAGATGAGACATCAAGGGTCTTTGGTAATAATATCTGAACTGCTGAATCAACAAGCTTCATTTAAAGCCCACCCTGACTCTGAATCAATTGCTTAAGCCATTTCAATTGAATTTTAAACAATTTGCATAAAATTCCTATCTGATACAAGTGGCATCACTAAATGTCTGTTCTGAATAGATCATGTTTGCTTGGTGATTTGACTGGCTTCTTCCAAAGGCTTGGTGCACTTGTCACTTGATGACCAATGGTTGTTGCACAGACCAGCAAAGGAATGGTGAATCTAGCTTCCGATTTGGACCCAGCTTTCTGTTTGCATGACTAATGTACATTTTGTCAGGGTTGAGAGATGAGTGATTGCTTTATTTGACAGTATTTGCTGTCTTTTGATAGAAAGGGAAATAATTATATATCAGTCTGTTAAATGAATCTTTCCTCCTTATGGTCTACCTTTAACAATTTTTCTAGGGAATGTGGAATTCAAGTACAAATGGTATGTTCTCTGACTTTTGGCTGATGAAGTCTCATTACGGGGGGTCTGGTAGTAGGGAGTCTTGATGAGTCTACATCAGTGAGGCCAATTTCTTTCCCTGTATGTGTACTTGACTTAGAAGGGGGCATGTGACCCAGTTTTGGCCAATTGACACGAATTGGGAATCTTCTGCAGGTTGGGAAGATTTAGGGAAAAGTTTCTTAGCTCATTAAAAGAACAGGGGACTCGGATGTCATTGAATTTGCTTTACCTCTTGGTTTCATCTTATGTGAGATTTTAAACTAGTTATTAGGTTTTCTTTTCTTTTTCTATCTTAATTTATGTCAAAGAAAGCATCCTGATGCATTTTGCCAGGACCACGTGAAGTAGGGAATTGTTAGTTCCTCCAAGGAGGGATCTTGAGAGCTAATAAAAGGAAAGAAAAAAGAAAAGAAAAATACTTTAAATAGATCTACTATAGTTCCCTTACTTTTATTTGGACATCCTGATTCTCTGCCACAGATGAGAGGAATGGTCTGTGTGATTCCCACATATGAAGGGCTGTTTTGTGCAAAGTTGTGGTGCTTGAATACCATACTCAGATTATCATAAACTCACCAGCTCACTTTCATGCACACTTAAGAAAATATCCTTTTTATAAGCATATGCAGGGGTGGTATTAAAAAACACATAATAAGCATTACTGTCATGTAAGTTACTGTATAAATCAAGCTATAAATTAAACCATTAAACATGTATTCCTTTTTATTTTCTACATTTATAAAACTGCTTACTAAGTGATATAAGTTGTAGTGCATATAGTTTATTAAAATGCTAGTGACTTACAGGGCACTTATTGATTTTTAGAAATTGTTGCTGTGATCTTTGGATGGCATGGCTGTCACATGCTAAATGACACGCTGTGGTTTGACATAGGGAATTACATCGAACTCTTCCACCAACCCTCTGTTCACTTGATAGTCATTAGGAGACTTGCAGTCATAAAAAGTAGTGAATTTCTTTTAAAATCAATAACATTTTTCATGGTCCTGAGACCTCTCTCAGCTTCTGCTGAACTAAGCAATTACATTAAAACTTTTTTCTAGATTTTATAATGTTGCCTAAGATTTTTATATGGTAAAAAATACTCTCTTATCAGCTAAGCCATGAAAATCATTTACTGGAATGTCATTTTTAATTAAGTTGAAAGTATAACTTTCAGGCCTCAAATATGAGAGGCAGTGCAGTGTGAAGATTAAGCATGTCCCCTCTGTTGCCAAGGTACCTGGTTTGGGTTCAGACTCTGCCACTTACATTTTAAATAGCCTCTTGGTTCCTCCATTCATCTGTGAAATGGGGGAAATCATGACAATTACAGGACCCCAAAAAGTGCTCTCATCTCTTGGGAGTGTCAGCCATGGAGTTGAAGCCTCCAGCCGGCGGCCTGAACCTGCACAGGCTCCTACTGTCTCCTGACTTGACCATCTTGTCCCACCTGTCTCTGGTCCTCTTAGAGCCTTGCTCACCATGGTGGTAATTCCCACACGTGGCCACACAGAGGTGATTCTAGGGGATGTGGCTTGAGGTGGGCAGCCATAGCCCTTGTGGTCCAAGTGTGCATGGAGGGCTTGTCCCCGGGTGTCAGCAGCACTGCCAAAGGAACCCCCCGCCCTGCTTCTGCCGGGTTAGGATACAGTCTGGTAGAGGGTGGAACAGATGATGGCTTTGGGGAGCAGCGGTGGACTGGCTGCTCCCATATGCAAGTGTCCGGATGGTCTGGTAGTGTTCACCAGGGTCCCCAGGTGAGGAATGCATGGATGAAGCATGGCAGGTCCTTGGGGACTCCTGGGAGAACGCATGGTAGGAGCAAGGACAGATACTTTTGGGTAATTTGACTGTCTTGGCCATCAACAACCCACAAGAAAGGATGCAAGCTGTGGGGTCCTAGAGGTCCCAGATGTGCCAGATATTAACCCTTTTGTTGCTAGATTATAGTGATACTGGCAGTGAGTTTCTTAGAGAGCTCGAGGCAGTGGGTATTTATTGCAACTACAGATATATTTAATATTTTAATGGTAACTGCTACCGCCCTGCTGGTGAAAGCCAGCAGCATATCAATCTTCAATGTTAGGATTGGGAGTGGGAGGAAAGGTGATATAGGAAAGTAAATTAATATCCTGAGTACATAGTATTGGTAAACCGAGGCTCAGATCTATCACCTAAGTTGCCCAAGGTCGCACAGTTGATGTGTGGAGGATTTGGGATTTGAATTTACATCTATTGGTTCCCAAATCATTACAGGTGGATGTAATGGGGAGAGGGAAAGTTGAGATGCTCTTGAAAACCAGAAAGACCTCTGGGTTCTGCTGACTCTTTGGAAGTATAGTCGAAATGGCTATAAGAATTGTGGCGGTCACATCACTCCACGCCGGCCACTTTTCCTCACCTGTCAAGTGGGAATTAAATGCCCACAGATATATGGGAAGTTAATGACCGTGCATATCCACATCTGGGGTTGCTGTGAAAGGAAATAGCTTTTTGTTTGGGAGTTTTCAAGTTGCAGAACTTACATTCAGTTTCCTGGGCTTGGCATTGCAACCCCAGAAAGTGAGTGACTCCGTGTGGACCAGGAAACCAGGAGAAGGGGTGATTACATACCACACAACTCCAAGGTCTGTTTCCAGAATTTTCAAGAGCACAAAGAAAGGATGGTGGTGTTTTATTTCCAGAAAAGAAATCTGTGAAGCAACTGTGCTACTGAGGATAAGGGTGAGCAGGTTGCTGGGGTGCTGGGGAGTCCAGGCCACAGCTTAGTTTATATGATAGCTTTTGGCATTTCTTCTCCCTGAGTTTGGAAATCTTAAAGGAAAATCTTAGGTCCCTGAAATCAGTTTCTCCTTATACTAGCTCAGTGTCTCATGGACTGAAGCAGCAGCCAGGCGGTGGCGGGAGACTTTCCCAGTTGCATTACTGTCGAGGTGCAGGGAGATGTCCATAACGGGGCAGTGAAAAGCTCTGGCCACCAGAGTCAGCCTGAATGTGACCCTCAGAGTTGCTATTTACCAGGCAAACGGAAGAATCCGCAGTTCTCCCACCCTCAGTTTACCTATTTGTAAGTTGGGGTGTGTGTGTGTGTGTAGAAGTATTAATAATAATACCAATATACGACTTACAAAGGTTAAATACTATATCCTGGTCCCAGTTTTCCCAAATCCCCAGCATTCCAGCGTGTGAATGTTGTGGCAGGGGTGCCCTTCCATAAATAATTCACTTGGCTTTGCCCTGCTCCTCCTCTGGGTCCCACTTCAGATATCACATCCTCCAAGAAGCTCTCTCAGTCTTCCAATGGGAACGAGGTGCCCTGTTATTGTCTTTCTTATATCCCTGTTCTTTACACATTTTGCTGCTAAGGGCTGAATATCTGTATCTCCCCCAAAATTCTTATGTTTAAATCCTAATGCCCAAGGTGATGGTCTTAGGAGGTGGGGCATTTGGGGAGTGATTAGATCACAAGAGTGGAGCCCTCTTGAACGGGGCTTAGGCTCTTACGAAAAAGGTCCGAGAGAGCTTCCTTGCCCCTTCTACCAAATGAGGACACAGTGAGAAGGCATCATTTTATGAACCAGGAAGTGAGCTCTCACCAGTCATGAATCAGCAAGTGCCTTGATCTTGGACTTCTGAGCCTCCAGAACTGTGAGAAATAAATTTCTGTTGTTTATAAGCTACCCAGTCTATAGTGTTTTGTTATAGAAGCCTGAACTGAATTGTGATGATATACTTTTGTAGTTACTTGTGTTTATTTGGGTTCATTCTTCTCTGGTAGACTATAAGCTGGACGATAATAGAGACATATCTGTTTTTTCATCTTATTTAAAAGTGAAAACATCACTGGTAAAGGGTGTTATCACTGATAAGGCCATTGATATCTGATAACTAACCATTCTGTAAGCAGTAACAGTGCCTGGTATATAGCAGGTTCTCAGTAAAAATTTATTGAATGAATGAATGAATACCTGAAGTTTGTGGTTAGAATTGAAATCTAAACTTTCCGTAGATTTACAATAGAAATTTATGTTATGGAGCTTTCAAAGAGGCCTGGATGCTATTTTTGGTTAATAATAATACTAAAGATCTCGAATTTATATTTTTCATTGCCTTGCAAACCATAACATCTCTAAAATTTGGGGGACATCAGGAGAATCACAGTCTCATATGTAAGCTTCTCAAAGTAAGTAGGCTGC
Source organism: Cheirogaleus medius (assembly GCA_008086735.1). NCBI lineage: Eukaryota > Metazoa > Chordata > Mammalia > Primates > Cheirogaleidae > Cheirogaleus > Cheirogaleus medius. Next base: position 9,850,804 of record VBSM01003190.1, on the reverse strand, counting down.
AAATTTTTAGTGATTTTACTTTGGAGTGTCAGATAACAGGCAGCTGAAATCGAAACAGCTTCAAATGTCACAAAATGTCTTCTTGTAATTCTTCTCAAGCATTAAATGCATTAAACCTTAAAGTCACAGTCTGTATTTCCCAACTCACTGTAGATTTAAACTGTCAAAGCAGACACCACCACACCCAAGAGACTTTTCTTATCTAGATGGACTGCATTCATGACGATTTTCTCCAAATCTTCATATTAATTTTTCAGATAAGATAATGATAAAGCACAGGGTTTAGAGAAACTTTTTCTGTGAAGGGCCAGATATTAAATACTTTAGATTTTGCAGGCCATACAGTCTCTGTTGCAACTACTCAACTCTACTGTGCTAGCATAAAAGCACCGGCTATAAATACTATGCACAGAGATAGTCATGGCTTGTTCCAATAAAACTTTATTTATAAAAGCAAGCAGCTGAGAGGATTGGCCAGTGGGTAGTTAGTTTGCTCACCCCCGGTTAAACACATAGGCTTTGGGGTCAGGCATACATGGGCTCAAATCTTGGCTGTACAATTTAAAAGCTTTGAGACCTTCAGCAAATTTCTTAATCTCACTGAGTTTGCTCACCTGTGAATGTTCTGACCTCCAAGGGTGGTTGTGAGATTAAATGAAGAAAAGCACGAAGAGTACTTAGGGCGAGACCTTCATGTAGTGAAGCCTATATCTACATCTATGTCTGTATCTATATATCACATATGTATACCACATCAGACATATATGCCTGATATCATATAGTATTCAAATACATAGCATGCGTGTATATATATTTATGCACACATTTATACACATACCATGTCAAACATTTATTTATATAAATATTATTTTCCTCTTTTCCTACTTCCAGTTTGTTGCTTGAAGAGGGCCTCCTGCCTCTATATTTTGGTTACTCTGACTTATTCTTCAGGTCTTGGTTTCTTCCAGTTTTCACTGCCCAAAGTGGCTTGAATACATATTGTTTTTCTTAGTATATACTGTATACATACTATTTTTATAGAATTCTTTTTTTTGGTGACTCTTGGGATTCTCACTAAATTGCTAGGCTTGTTAAGAAGCTGTAATGATGATTCACATATTTTAGAGATAAGGAAATAATTCTGGAATGTTTAGATAGGTCTACTGCATTTTGGTGAATGAATAAATGAACGAACAAACAAAAGGTGTCTTTGAGCTAAAATCGCTTGGAAGCTACCATAATTCCTGAATTTTTACCATTAGATGTGTGATATTTTTGTGTCAAGCACTCCCTGCCTCAAAGTCCTTTTAAAAAGGTAAAATATCTTGTGGAGGGAGAGGTACAAAAGTGGCTGCTAAACTGGCAAATGGCTATTTTAGGAGCAAAACTGGTAAAAATAACTATTATTTATTGTTCACTATGTTCCAGAAACTATACTAAGCCATGTATATAATTTTCAAGTTATATATATGTGTGTGTGTGTGTATAATATAAAACTTGAAAATTAAACATTTACTTATGTTAACACATTTCAGCAGTTACCCCGTCTCTAAGCCAGGTCCCAGTGATCTCCAGCCTCTGGAATTCATGCTCTTGTTCAGTCCCCTCCCACATCGTAGCAGGGTCAGGCTGTGTGACCATTTGACTGTGGCAGAAGTGACGATGTGTTATTTCTGAGGCTAGGTTATAAAACACATCGCATCTCCTCTTTGCTCTCTGTGTGTCATTTCCTTCTGGGGAGCAGCCAGGTACCATGTGGTGAGGGCCTACCTGGGCAGGAGCAGAGGCTTCCTGCCAACAGCCATTTAATGAGCTATTTTGCAAGCAGGCCCCTCAGACCCACTGAAGCTTTCAGATGCCTGCAGCCCAGCTGAAAGCTTGACTGAAACCTTATAAGAGATTCTGAGCCAGAACCTGGATTCTCCCAGACGAGGGTGATGTCGTGAGATAGCATGAGGAATAAGGGCAGTTTGGAGGTGGCATTTGGAAATTGACCAAGATTGTATTCTGTTCTATGGAAAAGTGAGGTGTAGATTGATTTTGTGCGTGAGCTGGCTCCTCTCTACCTCACCAACCTCTTTTCCTCTCCCCTACCCTTTGCTTCCCAGTCCACTAGTCCCTAGTCACACAGTCTTTCTTTAGGGACTTTGAATGTACCGAGTTTTTTTCTGCCTCAGGGCCTTTGCACATGCTCTTTGCTCTACTTAGGCAGCTTTTCATCTGGCCCTTGACATGGCTGATTTGTTCGCATCCTTCAGGTCTCAGCTTACACGTCACTTCCTCAGAGAGCATCTCTGACTTTTCTAAAGGGGTAGGTGCCCTGCCGACACCTTTCTTGTTTCTTCAGCACACTTAGAATAATTTGTAATTATTTATATTTTTTTCTTTATTTTTTAGTATTGTCTGATCATGAGATTTTATACTTCACAAAGTAAGGCAGGACTTAGCACCCAGCCCAGTACCTGATACGTTTGAAGTACTCAATTAACTATTAATACTCGGGGAGTGATGGAATGAATGTTTGTCTTTGTATTTTCACCAGTTCTGGCATTTAGTGAGAGCTCACTGAGGTTTAGCTTAACCATCCTTTTCAAAATTGTAGGTGACACTTCTCCCTTCTGCTTTGCCCCTCTGCCCAATTCCTGCCACCCTGCTTCAGTTTTCTTGTCAGACCCAATTATCATCTTTTAGTGTGCTTGCGTAATTTACTTATATATTTTGTTTTTTGTCTGTCTCTGCCCACTAGAATATAAGCTACATGAGGGTAAGGATTTCTGTGTATCCAATTCACACAGTGGATACTTAAAATATTGTTAAATGAATAAATGAATGGCATTTCTGACTGCCATGTAGAAATAGTTGATTCTAGGAAATAAATCATTAAAAAACAAAACAAAACTACAGTCCTATCTTACTTTATTTATACTATGGACTTCAAATTCTTCAAATACAATGAATTTGTACTTAATTTCAAATGAACTCTACAGCTGTACATGATATTATATTGTAGTATATTATACTTCTTTTTAAAAATGTTTTGCTAATCAAATATTTTAAGAGCAAAACCATAGAAGAAAAAGAAGTTTCATTCAAAATTATCAATATTTAAACATTTCAAAAATCCTGCATCTTTATTCTAGAAAAGTAAAAAATAAACATAAAGAAAACCCTAAAAAAGATGCTTAATCCCACTGAAATAACCACTGTTAATATTTTGAGGCATTTTCTTCCAAGTTTTTTTCTTATGTATAATATGTTGTACACTGTGTTTAAAAATAAAAATATAGTATAAATGTTAATGAGAGGCACAGTTTATGTTGTACTTACTATGGTTCAGGCACTAGGCACTAAGTACTCTATTTTTATTTATTTATTTATACTGACTTCTCACAACAAATTTATGCTCTAGATCCTAGTATTTATGCCCATTTTACAGATGAGCAAACAGGCACTAGGAGGTTAAGTAACTTGCCCGAAGTCATATAGCCTGTGAGTGATAGAACTAGGATTTGAATCAATTCAGTCTGGCTCCAGATTCCTTTGTTCATAATCACTATTTTTGCTGCCTCCAAATATTGCCTGTGACTTGCTTTCCTCCCCTCTCTTATCACTATATCAAGAACATTTTCCCAATATGCTTCTCCAGCATCATTTGTAAAGGCTGGTGTTCCAATACATAGATACTCTAATTCTTCTAATTTTAATTTTAATTTATTTCAGAATATTACGGGAGTACAAATGTTTTGGTTACATGGGTTGCCTTTGTACTGCTTGAGTCAAAGTTATAAGTGTGCCCATGACCCAGATAGTGTCCATTGTACCCATTAGGCATGATTTCACTCATTCCCTCCTCCCCCCCACACACCATTATTTCCATTGAGTTTTGCTTTCATCTGTGCACGTGAGTGCTAATCAGTTAGTTCCCACTTCATAGTGAGTACATGTGGTGTTTGTTTTTTCCATTCTTCTATTTTTAAAAAATGGTTCCTACTATGAGTAATTCTATACCAAAGCAACTCGAAGATAAATTGTTGCATACCTATATGATAAGTTTTTAGGTTACATTTCTCAAACTCACATATAAAGTTCAACAAAAGTATGTAGTTTAAAGAATTTATGAGGAACAATTTGAAAAATGGACAGTTTCTTAGTTTTCTACATCTGGAGTTTGATGCAGTTGCTTTATGAATTTCTTTAAGTGAGGTCCACCTATATTTCCTTCTTTCTTTAACAAATGGTTGCTTCTGCTAAGAATCCACTTGGTAACCGTATCCAAATGAAAATGTGTTCCTAAACCGAGGCATTATGACTGTGGGAAGAGCTATAAAATGATAATGGAAAATTCAGAATAAAAATTCAGGCAAAAACTGAGCAAGTAAAATATGCCCAATTTGTATACTTAACACTACAGGCAATTGGAGTGTATTTCAAGCCAAACAAAGATCCTGCTTTATGAAGACACAGAGCTAATTAATCTATGTCAAATTGTTTTTTAAATACTTGTCTTTTGGTGTAATTCAAGTTCACTGTTGCAGGAATTAATCTATCTCTCCTTTGCCATTTGTAATTGTCGACCTGACAAGCATTTACTTTGATTATTTTTTTTTGTAATATAAAGCATTTATAGTACAAAATTAACATCCTTAGACAAAATATCACCCTTTGGGTGAAAACACTGAGCATTTTTACCTCTTTAAGTGTCAGCCTAAACTCTCCTGATTGACGCATGGTGCTGTTCTGCAGAAGGTCTCTGGCTGGTCAAGTATTCCCTTTACTAATATTCAGAAACACAGCATAGTTACACCTGAAGGCTAGGGGTGTGTGTGTGTGTGTGTGTGTGTGTATGTGTGTCTGCGTTTGTCTGTCTGTGCAAACTAGCTGGGGCAGTTCCCAAATTCTTTAATTCCAGTTTAAGTTTCAGATGGAAGAGTAGAGTCTCTTTCCTAATCTCCATTGGTCTGTTTGGGTCACCTGAACACCTCAAACCAATCACAGTGGCAAAGAGAATGTGGCATTTTCATTGGCTCAGGCCTGTGTCACATGTTCCACTGCTAAGCTAAGTTGGAACTTCACCCTAAACACTAAGGCTGAGAGAGGAGGAGTTCCCAGAAAGATCTGGAAGTAAAGTGAACAGCAATTAAAATATTCCAGGATCATCCCAGGGTTATTGTTTGCAAACGATGGAGTTTGGTGAGGGGCGCCACATTGGGAGTTGGAGGAGATGCAAGGGCCCTGGGAAGATCTGCTCTTTGCTCTGCCTGGCCTCAGACTGCCCCTGATTGAGCTGTGCCCTCCCAGTGGGCGGTAGGAACAGGCCTACCGTGGTCTTCCAAATGCTCAGATTCCTCCTTCATGTGTCAGCCTGTCAGGGTGTGCTTCGTCTCCTTTTGCCCCCCTCTCCCTGGAGCTTGCTTAAATCCATTGGATCCAGTTTGGTCACAGCCCCAGAGCCGTCAAGGAGGTATCTATGGAGACAGAAGCCTGCTGACCTTTGATGGGATGGTTACTGAGCTATTGTTTCTCCACTCAGACTCATCTTTGTTACTTAGCTTTTTGGTACTGGGGCTGGAACTCTGCAAACCACATTTCCCTTTTGCTGGTCGGCTCCCTGTCAGACTCTGCCAATGAGGGAGAAGGAGCTGGAAGAAGATGCAAAACTGGCGAGGAAGGAGGAAGAGGGGCCTGGCTCCTTCCTGTTTCTGCAACCCCACGGTGCTTCTGGGCTCCTTGGCAGTGACACTTGCTTCCGGAAACAGCAGTTGGTTCCAGTTTGTAGTTTTTCTAACCCTCTCAAAACCTGCCTCATGATGTCCTTTGAGAGACATCAGCACCTGCCAGCCTGGAGTGTCCACACCTGGCCCTGCTGTGTCTTCTAAACTCCTGAGAAATCTGCACCAGCCCACAGCATCCTCCCCTCAGAGGTTTCCGCTTGATCTCGCCATCACTTTCCCCACCAAGCTTGTACATTTTAATAATACCAACCTCTTCTCTTTTTTGCCCCCAGCTCTTAAAGTGGTAGCTGCTTTCTGCAGTTACTATGTTGATGTTACTGCAGTGACTCCTTTTGGTCTTCAATTTTCTGATACCCGGCTAACAATTCTTCACATTAAGTTATTTTTTGTTAAAATAATTGTGGTTTCTATTTCCCGACTAGACTCTGATTGAAGCCGTCCTAAGTCCTGGTCTATCTGCATTGTCTTCCCATCGTTCAAACTAAGCTTGAAGATCATTCTGATAGAAAATTGATAGTGACTTCCCCTTTCCCTTAGGATAAAGTCCAAACGTCTGAGTCCTGCCTGATTTTACAGCTGCATCTCCTGCTGTTGCAAGCTTGCACCTTATGCTCTGGGCATATGGGACTTCCTTAAGTTCTTCCAATGTGCCATGCATGCTCTGTCACCGCCAGACCGTTGAATGAATGTGCAGTTCCTTCTGCTGAAAACACTGATAACTTCTACCTTTTTACCCAGGCAACTCATGTATCTCTCAGGCACCATCAGAGATGTTATTTCCCCTGGGAAGACTTTCTTGGCTTCTCCTCCTTTCCTGCAGTATGCTGTACTGATGGTACACACTGTTCCATTATCTGTTTTTGTCAGTGGACTGCAAGCTGCTTGAGAGCAGTGCCTGGAACCCAACAGGTAGCTTAATAAATATTTGGCAAGCACTTCCTTAGAAAATTTCTACGATTTCTTTTTACTTTTATGCATCAAGGACAAAACTCTAGCTACCATTACTGCTGATGCAAATCATGCCCTAAATGATTACTGAGGGTTTCATCTCCATCCGAAAGACATGCTAATGTTGTGAAAATTACCAAAGTGGGACTAGAGGGCAACAAACAGGATGCCTTAAAGACCTGGGATGTCTCCGAGGCTGCCATGTGTCATTCCAGTGATGAAGGTGGACAGGGATCAGCTATTGATTCACTGGGTTAAAAGCCTTCCTATCACCCGGAGCAGCTGGAAGGCATCGTGTCAAAGACAGGCAGCAGAAGAAAATGAAACCTTGTCAAGCCCTTGCACATATGATTTCAGGATGCTAATGAGAGGTATTGGATCAGAGAGGAAGACTGAATGTGCCTGCTTTTCTGAGGCTGCACCTTGCAATGGAAAAACAGAGTTGGGAGTCTGAACTTGGTTCCAATCTTGGGTTTCCCTCTGGGTCCTTTGGGAGATAAGGACCTTGTTGAGATTCTTAGTTTACTAATCAGTAAAATGGGACTAATAGCATTGACTTCACCTTATTCGTTCATCTATCTATCTATTTCTAAATAAGGTAACTGATTTAAGATATCTAGCACAAACTTGGGAAATATTGGCAGTTTGTGGAAAATGATGGATTGGCAGAGGTGATCCCACTTTTCAGTTATTCATTCAAAAAATATCATTGAGCATCTCCTAAGCTAGTGATACATAAGCAAATAAATCAGAAAAATGTCCATTCCCCTCATGGAGTTTAAACTGGAAAGAGACAACATGAAAAGATAACACTTCAACAAAAGAATGACAGTTTTGTTGGTTGACTTAATTCTTTATAGTATATTTTTTTCCTGATCCAGGATCCAGTCCAGGATCACACGTTACATTTAGTTGTCAGGTCTCTTTAGCTGTCTTTATTCAAGAATATTTCCTCGGCCTTTCCTTGACTTTCCTGACAAGTGCCTATTTTAAAGAGTCCAGGCCAGTTGTTTTGCAGAAAATCTCTCAATTTGGGTTTGTCTGGTTATTTTTTGACAATGTGCTTTGCAAGGCCATGCAGCCAGCAATTGGCAGAGCTAAAACTGGGACTCAGCCTTCCTGACCCCATATCTTGTGCACTTTCCTTTTAAAAGCTACCAGGAGACATAGAGGTCAGAAGACCCCATAGCTCTAACCCCAGAACAGTCCTGTTAACAGAGCCAGCTTGTTAAATAACAGCAGTACTGACCTGGTAATAATCAGAGAGAAAACCTCCTTCCAGGTTAACCAAGCAATTTTCTTGGTTGTCATTTAGCATCTCTTGGTCTGAATGACAATTTTTTAAAAATGTGTAGTTATTTTATTACTTTTTTGTCTTCCTCTCTGAAGGTAATAATTTGTCCAGCTTTAATAGAACAGCTGGAAAAAACATTAGGAACATTAGACCAAATGAGGGCAAAATGCCATAAGACCATTCGAGTTCTATTATGATGCATTTTTTTTTCAAAACTGTAAGACACTGAACAAAATGCACTAAAATTAAAAATAAATCTTTTTTTATTTGGAAAACTCTTTTTAAAAGCTGAACAATTGCTGCAGCTAATCTATAATTTACCCAAATGTTGGGTACTTTATTATATTGACATGCTAGGAGTTAACTCACTAAATTTTCTCCAAGAAAAATGGGGGAGACAAAAGGGCAAGTAATTGGTGCTCTGAGCCTGTGTTCTGCTTCTCATTTCATTAGCTGGACCACAAGTACATTTTAAAATTTGTCCAGATGTTATTTAAAAAAAAAAAATCAAAAAGTCTTCAAATCAGCCCTAAATGAACTCTGCAGTTTCACAGCTTTCTCACTTCTAGCTGAGTGTTTCTTCTCCTACTGTTCCAAAAGTGGGATTTGGAGAATGTCACCAGGTTGGGCTGGGGAAGACCCTTGCCCCATTTAGATCTTGTTGCTACAGGGCATGAATGATGGGGCTGGGCAGTAAGGAGAACTTTCATATATGTCTTATTGATGAGAAGGGAAACGTATAGGTGGATTGCTTATTTATATTATAAATATTCAAAATTATCTATTGAACACCTCTGTTATAGGCCACACACCATGCTAGGTGGTGGGTTTAAAAACGAATAACTCAGACACGGTCCCTACCCTCAGGGAATTTACAATCTTGTGTATGTGGGATTTGGGTGAGGCAATTATATAAGCTAAGTACAGGATGCTACAGAAGGCACATAACTGACTTTAGGAGGGGGAGGTAGAGCAGGTGGGTTTACATGTGTAATTTGCTCTGTAGCAGACACTTTTACCCCACGATAAAGAACAAAGGCAGAAGAGAAAAGCTTGGCTTGTTGAAGACGGTACACATCACCATGCTGTTCACTCCCATTTAACATGGGAAACTAATAGCAAAGGGCTTTTCAAAGAATGGTGATATCAGAGGCCACCGTGAACGAAGAAAGCCCGGAGGAGGTTCCTCACAGCACTCTGAGATAAAAACTGTCTGGGATAGGAAAGCTGAAGAGCTTGAAGGTTTTTTTTTTATCCCCTCCTCTGGGTGACCCTCTGCAGAGCAGGGTTTCTTTTCCCTGTGGGTCAGTGGCTTTCCATCCTTCTCCATACACTGAGCCTTCTGCCTTTTACAGAGGCATTCACTTAATATTTATTACGGGCAATTCTTCTCTCTGTCTCTCATTTTGTTTTTGTTTTTCTTTCAAAGCATTAAGGGAATACAAATGCTTCTGCTTACATGGATTGTTTTTGTAATGCTTGAGTGACGGCTATAAGTGGGCCCGTCACCCAAATAGTGTTCATTGTGCTTGTTAGGTAGTACGTCTCCCCTCTTCCCCCTGCCTTTCCTTGATTTCCATTGAGTTGTACATTCCTCTGTGCACATGTGTGCTCATCAGTTAGTTCCAATTGAATAGCAAGTACATGTGGTGTGTCTTTTTCCATTCTTGGGATACTTCACTTAGGATAATGGTCTCCAAATTGTTGCAAAAAGCATTAATTCATTCTTTTTTTATGGCTGAGAAATACTCCGTGGTATACATATACCACATTTTGTTAAGTCACTCATGAGTTGATGGTCTGATGCTGATTCCACATCTTTGCAATTGTGAATTGTGCCGCAATAAACATTCACTCAGTTGCGGTTGTCTTTTTGATAAAATGACTTATTTTCCTTTGGGTAAATGCCCAGTAATGGGATTGCACGATCAAATGGCAGGTCTACTTTTAGTTCTTTGAGGAATTTCCATACTGTTTTCCATACAGGTTGTACTAATTTGCAGTCTTACCAACAGTGTTTAAGCGTTCTTTTCTCTCTGAATTCACATTAACATCTATTGTTTTTGGACGCTTTTACAAAAGCCATTCTAACAGGCATACGGTGATACCTCATTGTGGTTTTAATTTGTATTTCCCTGATGATTAGTGACATTGATAATTTTTTCATATGTTTACTGCCATTTGTCTTTCTCCTTTTGAAAAGCTTCTGTTCATGTCTTTTGCCCACTTTTTAATGGGGTTGTTTGTTTTCTTTTTGCGGATTTACTTGAGTTCTTTGTAGCTTCTGGATATTAGTCTTTTGTTGGATGTATAGCTTGTGAATATTTTCTCCCATTTTGTAGGTTGTCTATTTGTTTTGTTGATAATTTCCTTAGCTGTGCAGAAGCTTTTTAGTTTAATCAAATCGTATTTATTTATTTTTGTTGGTGTTGTGATTGCCATTGGGGTCTTAGTTATAAATTCTTTGCCTAGGCTAATATCTGGAAGAGTTTTCCTACATTTTCCTCTAGAATTCTTGGGTTTCGTGCCTTATATTTAAGACTTTTATCCATCTTGAATTAATTTTTGTGAGTGGTGAGAAATAGGGGTCCTATTTCATTCTTCTACACATGGCTATCCAGTTTTCTGAGCACTATTTATTGAATAGGTCTGCTTTTCCTCCGCATACATTGTTGTCTGATTTGTTGAAGATCAGTTAGCTGTAGGTAGGTGGTTTTATGTCTGGGTTCTCTATTCTGTTCCATTGGCCTATGTCTCTATTTTTGTACCAATACCATGCTGTTTTGGTTACTATAGCTTAGTAGAATATTTTGAAGTCTGGTAATGTGATGCCTCCAGATTTGTTCTTTTTGCTTAAGATTGCCTTGGCTATTTGGGCTCTTTTCTAGTTCCAAATGAAGCATAGAATTATGTTTTCTAGATCTGTGAAATATGACATTGGTATTTTGATGGAGATTACATTGAATCTGTAAATCACTTTGGGTAGTATGGACCTTTTAACAATGTTGATTCTACAGATCCATGAACAAGATATGTTTATCCATTTGTTTGTGTCCTATGCAATTTCTTTCTTCAGTGTTTGTAGTTCTCATTGTAGAGATATTTTACCTCTTTGGTTAAGTGTATTTCTAGGTATTTTATTTTCTTTGTAGCTGTTGTTAATGGTATTGAGTCTTTGATTTGACTCTCAGCTTGATTGTTACTGGAATATAGAAATGCTCCTGGTTTATGTACGTTGACTTTGTAATGTGAGACTTTGCTAAATTCATTTACCAATTCCAGGAGTCTCTTGGTGGAGTCTTTGGGGTTTTCTAGATACAAGATCATATCATCAGTGAAAAGTGAAAATTTGACCTCTTCGTTTCCAATTTGGATACCCTTTATCTCTTGCCTGATTACTCTGGCTAAGACTTCTAGCACTATCTTGAATAGAAGTGGTGACATTGGGCACTCTTGTCTTGTTCCAGTTCTTAAGGGAATTTATTCAACTTTTCCTCATTCAGCATGATGTTGGCTGTACATTTGTCACATATGGCTTTTATAATTTTGAGTTATGTTCCTTTTATGCCTAGTTTGTTAAGGGTTTTTATCATAAAAGGGTGCTGGATTTTGTCAAATGCTTTTAGAATGTTTTAGAATGAGCAGTGTTGAAAATCTTCTTGCTTTCTCTGCCAGGTGAGAACCAGACAGCCCTTTGCATATAGTGAAGTGATCAACCTGAATGGGCATTGGCAAATAGCAAGAACTGCTGGGCTCTTTAATTGATACCTTAATATTGCACATATGTGGTCTCAGGAGTAGAGGGTGTTACTTAACTTTCCCACATGGCAAATACCAACATTTGCCCTCCTCACAGCTCCTGCCTTGAAGAGCCCTGCATGGCCTTGTGTTCTAAGAGTTGTTTTTCCATTTTGTAATGCACGTCAAGGCCCAAAGCTGTGAGCCATCTGTTGTTCCTTTGGTGGCTTTTCTCTGATTTTCCTGACTCTCTACTCTGTTAACACATGTGGGCAAAGTGGCAGCTGCTTATTTTGGGTATAATGGAGTCTGAAAAAAGATGAAGCCAGGTATGTTATACCAGACTGTGGCTCCTCAAAGAACAAGATCCCAGCAGATACTGGTAGGGGTCACATTGTGTTAATCACCTACGTCAGCTAGTGTAATATTATGATGATGATAATATTATTTTTCCAATGCTGTTCTCCCACCAGAGGTTGAAACACAGTATAAATTTCCCCTCATCCCAAACCGATAGATTCTATCTATTTCCCAAGGACTGGATTTCATAAAGACAGATTATTTTTCTCTCTGTTGCTTTTTATTTTTAGGTTTCCTGCTCCCTCCCCCCACTTTTTTTCCATTTAATGCTTTCAGAAAAAAATGAATAGTATTCTATATTTTAATATTCTAAACACCACTCCTGCATAATTTTATTCAATTCTTTGTTGGTCTTTTTTTTTTAAGTTATGGTTTTAAAAATAATCTAGAACTAATTTGTCTAATGAATATGCAATTATTGCGAGAGTCTTTTGAAGTTTTTGAAAACCTTCAGTCAGCATCTTTCTGGGACGTGGTGATGAATGTAGCATCAGGCACTTGAAAGCTGCTTCTAATTTGGCATGAGCAGGTATAATTTTTTGCACATTTTAAAGCTGGGCATGATGCAGTCGTTTACTGTGTGCTCATCACGGTTAGCTTAGTGTAGTTGCTTTGTAGCCTAACTTCCTCTGCTGGAGGATGGATATTACCTTGCTCCTGTGGCACATGGGTTGAAACATAAGTCAGCTAGGACAGCCAGAGTAGGGGAGAAGAGGGCACAGTTTGGATCTGTCATTGCTCATGCCCAGAGCTTACAAATACTAGCTACAGTTTTTACTGTGTTTATCTCATGCAAGGCGCTTACATATGTCTTAATCTTCACATAAGCATAATCCAGAAAGCAAGGGAATATTATCACTATTTTATAAGTAAGGAAAATAAGATTTGAAGAGATTGAGAAAATTCTCCAAGATAGCAGAGGGAGTAAGTGGCAGTGCCTATGTTCTTAAACATTTATCACTGAGCATATTTTCTGTGCGGGGCACTAGGTTATGTTTTTTGACAAGTGCAGAAATGAACTTGACCTGAATCCTACTCTCAGAGTGTTTATCTTCTGGTAGAAGGGAGAAGATAAACAACCATGATATGTAGCCAAGAATCTTTAGGAAAAAAAACCCCAAAAAACAAAACAAAACAAAAACAAAAATGATGTAAAGGGCCATGCCATGGAAGTGGAAGCAAAGGAAAGGGAGAACAATTTTGTATTTCAGTGGAGATAAAATGTAGCCTAGGAGGAGGACTGATTTCCGGAGGTTTTTACTCACATGTCTCTACTTCCTGCCTATTGTGCATATTATGTGGCCCCTGGGTAGAATTTTTCAGTAATTGTTTTTAACCTGGAGAACCAGCCTCCTCCTGTGCACCTTTTCCCAATACCTGGGTGCAGAAGCCAGCTGGGCCTTCTCCATGGCTGAAGCAGACTCATCCCAACCCCAACTGCGGGATTCATTAGCCTCTGCTGTCAAATTGTGGTGATCACGAGGGTGTGAAAGTCACAGTGCCTTCCCAGCCCTAGCTGGGTACAAGCTGTCATAATTCGCCATAAAAACAGTACAAGGTCTGCTGCTGAGTGCCAGAACATGACATCTCATGAACCATTGCCTTCCTCAGCGATTGTTTTTCTTTGCTTCAGCAAATGGAACAAAGTAATTTTTCCCATTACTTTTATATTTTTGTTATACATTTTTTTTTCCTTTTGGCCTCCTGCAAATGCCAATGGTCTTTTGGTCGCAGGTGGCAGAAACACTCCAACTAGCTTAAGCAAATAAAGGAGAATTTATTATAAAAATCTCAGGGACTACACCAAGGAAGCAGGAACATCAGTAGCCAACTTAGTTACTCTCTTGGCAATCTGCTCTCTTAAGTTACATCGACTTGTGTTGCTGGTTGTTTTTGTATATCTGTTTATTTTTCTCTCTCTACAAACCATTTGTCTCTTCTCTTGTATTCATGCCAGAATATGGCTTTCCATAGCTCCCACATGTTCATCTTCTCAGTGTGAGCTACCAAAAGAAACTCAAACTGGGTGCAGTTCCACTGCTGGGAGAGACAAGCCTGACTTATTCTAGGTTAGGTGTAAGCAGCTATGGTGGCCGCAGGGATCATGTAGTATAGACACGACTTCAGGCCCTCATCCTTTCCCCAGCCCCTGTGAGTGGGGTGCATGTTACAGAAAAAGGAGAAGTTGAGAGACAGATAGTCACATAGGTAATTACATATTTGGAAGTCAGTATTGTGACATGTTTTTATTTTTTTCCTGGGTGTCAGGGCAGCCTGCTAACTACCCATAGGAGGGCACTGTCTGTGGAAATTCATGATTTTCTTTCTCCTTCAAACAAATGGGAATCACTTGGGCTGTGTAAAGAAGAAAATTAATGTAATTGAGGCACAAACTTGCTGGTGAGGGAAAACAGCCTTGAGTTGTTCTGAACGAATTAGGTCAGCTAATGTTATTCAAATACACAAGACGATTGCTCAGGCATCTTCATGAGAGTATAAGTAAGATTTGGGTGGTGACTCCCTGTCACATGCCTCTTCTGCAAAGAGATGCCTCTTTGGTATCCCAAGGCAAAAGTGGCCTCTCTATACTCCAAACTTCCAAAGAAATGCTTTGCACTTACTTTTTAGTTTAACTTCTTTATACTTGTTTGTATGCTTTTATCCCGATTATTGCTTGTACAGGACAGTATCTGTCTTATTTTATTGTCCCTAACTAAGACTGATTATGGTGACTTCCTTATACATAGTAGATTCCTAAACCATATATTACAAATACGTGAGTCACTTCACTGACTTGTAGTAAATCAGAACAATTAATTATTAGTTTCAAATGCTTTGAGTAAGAGATTCTTTAACTGACCGACTAATAAATAAAATAAATACTCAAGTACTGTTAATATGCCTAATACTATGCTTAGTGCTACTAGGCAAGCAGCTTTTTAATTTATTAGCCAAGACCCTGGGAAACCTTACCCTGGGTCTCAATGTCCCCATGTACTTTGAGGAATCAAGGAGGAGAAATAACACTTCCCTTCTGGGGTGATTGTAAGGGTTAGAAATTATGCATAGAAAGAACCAAGTACAGGGTAACTTTTTTGTTTAATTGTAGTAGGTACCAATTTTCATGCATAACTCTCAAGTGCAAGAAAAGTCACATTTTTTTATTGCTCCAATTTATATTATCTGCTCTTATCTTATTTCTCTATGAGAGAAATTCAACTTCAGTTTTATTCTAGAGACCTCTAAACATTCCAAATCTGTGAACGTCTCTATGGGTCTTGTGCAGTTCTTTGCATTTGGGGAAGGCTCTGTGGACTGCAGTCTACCCTGTTCCCTACTGATGAACTCTTCCAAGCCCTTCTTGGTCCCTGAAAGTAGCTGGCTCTGCATCTTTCCATTTTATCTTGTGCTTGAGGATCTCTAGCTGTGGTTCCTAGGACCACAATTTGCTATGAAATTAATAATTTCATAATTTTTTCAAATATCTACTCTGTTAAAATCCCTTAGTTGCTGTAGAAATGCTTTTTCTCAATTGGTTTGAGCTGTTACCGAAGTAAGACCTATATATTTTAACTGATTGATAGGTCTCTTAAGTCTCCTTTGAGCCATAGGTTTTCTCTCTTTCTTGTCGTCTTTGCAATTTATTTGTTGAAAAATCTGGTCACTTTTTTTTTACTAGAGTTTCCCATAGTTGAATTTTGCTGATTTTCCTGTGGTGTCATTAAAAGCATTTTTCTGTTCCCTGTGTATTCTATAAATTGATAACTAGATTTAAAGGCTTGCTCAGATTTAGGTTTGATTTTTTTTAGACATTATTCCATAGATGGTGATGTTTATTTATATCAGGAGACACTTGATATCTTGTTGGCCTTCTTTTTGTAATGGTACTGGCCACTTATGATTATTATTTATGAACATTATTTTATTAAAGAGGGAAGAAATGACACTCTAATTTTATTAGTCCTTCCCCATTTATTAAGGTGGAGTATTTCTATAATAAATAGTTTGGCTACTCAGGAAAAGCAGCTTAAATGCTTGGTTCTTTCCTTTTATTTACTTGTTTCTTGACATTCTCCAAAAGTGACCAATGAATTATTTTGTTGTTTGTTTCTTTAATATCATTATTAATGCATGTATTTAAATATATTTGTTGTGTTTCAATCTATTACATTTATTATTTTTAGTCCTCATTCTTTTTTGTAATTGCATAGTTCTTCATTGTGTGGCTGTATCATGTTGATTCATAGTCAAGAGCTCAGCAAACGTTTTCTGTAAAGGACAAGATAATAACATATTTGTCACTTATTCCTCCTCTTCCTTCTTCTCCCCCTCTTCCTCCCTCCCTCCTCCTCCTCCCCTCCCCCTCCTCCCCTCCTCCTTTTTTTTTAACAATCCTTTAAAAATGTAAAACTATCCTTAACTTGCAGGCTGTATAAAAACAGCCCCACAGACCCATGGGCTGTAGTTTGCTAACCCCTGAGCCAGTTCCCTGTTGATAGCTATTGGGTTTGTTTGCAGACTTTTACTGTAATAAATTGTATTGCAACAAATAGCCTTCTGCATACATCTTTTGCTATTTTTGCCATTGGGATGGAGTACTAGAAGTGGGATTACTCAAAGGTAAATGAATATATTAATTTTGCTAGCTACTGTTGATTTCTTCTTAATTGGTTAGTTTTGTTTTGTACCAGCAATGTATGAGAATGCCCCTTTCCTCCATTCTTGCCAAAAGAGAAGATTGCTGAATGTTTAGATTTTTGTCACTCTGGGTGAATAATATGTATACTCTTAATGTGCATTTCTTTTATTATGAGCAAGATTGATATTCTTTTCATATGGGTTAAGAGCCATTTACATGACTTTTTGGTGAAATGTCTGTTCATATCTTTTGTCCATTTTTCTATAATTTATTGATCTACTTCTATATTTTTAGAATATTAACTCATAATCCCTGCAAAAAGTGGAAAATATTTTTCTCTGGATTATCATTTTTATTTTTAATTATGAAGTTTTGGCTATACAGAAGTTTATTATTTTAATTTTTATGTCAAATTTATCAAATTTTTATTGCATCTGGATTTTGAGTCATAGCAAAGTGTTTCCTACTCCCAAGTTTATAGGAATTTGTCTATGTTTTCTTCTAGTACTGACATCTTTAGTCTTACATTTTCAATATCTGACTTATTTGGAATTTATACTGGTATATGAAGTGAGGGATGGATCCAATTTTATCTTTTTCCATGTGACTCACCAGGTATCCCAACGTCATTTATTAAAATGTCTATCTTTTCCCTACTCATTTGAGATGCTGAATTTGAATTAATAAAAATATCAATTATATACATTTCAATAATTTAAATGCTAAATTTTCATATGTGATTAGATTTCTCTGGAATTTCTATTTATTCCAATTGTCTTTCAGTCTATTCATGTATAATACCAATACCACATTTTAAAAGGTTTTATAGGTTTAAAAAATGTTTTAATATCAGATTGGGCTAGGCTCCCCCCTTCTATTTCTAGTATTTTTCAGTTTCCAAATTAACTGTATAGTCAACTTTATCTTTAGGAAAATAAAAGCCTGATGACATTTTATCGGTGCCCAGTAAGAAAGTCTTTTCATTTGTTCAAGTCTACTTTTGTGTTTTTCAGGAATATTTTATAATTTTTCTCATGTGGATTTTGCTTAAGTATTATCATTACTATAATCATCATCATCATCATTATTTTTCTTATAAACAAGCTTTATCCTTTCCATTATTTCTTTGAAATTGATTTTGCTTATTCACATGTCCATCTTTTTTCTTTTAACCTTTCATAACTTCTTTGTTTTGAATGTCTTTCTCGGATGTGTTGAATTTTGTTTTGCTAGCTAAGCTGAAAATCATTTATTGGTTTGTTAAGCCCATTTATGTTTATTGATATGATCAAAAGGTTTGACCTCAGTTGTGCTATATTGTTTTATTTTATGTGATGTGTGTGTACATATGTATGTGTGTGTGTACATATATAATGTTTCATTATGGGTTTATTTTATTTGCTTGCTCCCCTCCCTTTTTTTGATATATATTTCAGCATTTAGGAAGGTCTGGGTGTTTTGTCTAATGGTTACCCTTCTATATACTTATATGTAATACTTTTAATGTCTTCTGTTTTGGGTAGCATCTGTTGCCTCCCTCCTATGTGCAGTATTGAACTTGGCTAGCAATCCCTTCTTTCCATTCCTCTCCCTCTCAAAGAGCATCTAATGCAATTTCATGCTGCAGTAATAGCAGTTTGCAGCAGTCAATACCTATAAGGCAATCATTGTGCTTAATCTCCTTCTATATGCTTTCCTCTTCTCTGTTTTCGTTTCGACTGGCTACTCTTGAAAAGGAGGAAAAAGCAGATGGCAGCATCTTTCCTCCCACCTCATCCTACCTCTTCCTCTTACAGACCCCAGAGAATGCATAGGTTGGGGAATGAGACCAAATTTTGATAGGTGAAAGGGAAGCACTTTAGTTATTTGCTTTTAACAGCTTCTTTATCCTTTTAACAACAGGTGGATATTCGGAAGGTATTTTTAACACTTCCTTGAGTGCCTTAGAAATGGAGAGAGAATGACCACTATGGGAAGCAGTAATGCACTCTTTCAGTGCCCTGGAAGAGATGAGAAAAACTGAGAAGGGAGGTAGTATAATATATTTCATCTATGAGGCTGGACACTAGGAGCCTCAGGTTCATCTTTCAGCACATATCTTCACAGGGAAGCAGGCAATGCTGTCTGTATTCAAGGGACCTTGCAGGTGTGTCTAATGAGCACATCACCAGGAAGCAGTGTGGACTAGAAGGCCAATGGGCCTTTCTCCAAACATTCTGAACTGCCTGTGTCATCGAGCCAATCGTGTGATCATAAGGAAGGGGAGGGGCTTCCTTAAGCTTGACTTAAATTGAATTTCCCATTACCAGTCTAGTCATCTGATAAAGAGATATAAAATTTTGACTTTTTTTTTTTTTTTTTTTTACATTCAGTGTTGTGGAGTAAAGTTCTTAACCTCCTCCCATGGAATAAACTCATCATAAATGTATAAGATAGTGGAATGGAAACTTAAGATAACAAAATTGCAAGCTAGTGGAGGATAGAGGGATATAAAGAGTCATCCCCTGCAGTGTTGGAGTGTAGCCATAGGAGCTTTTTGTTGGGTGCCTACAACCTTGGGTCGAGAAAGATCTATGGAGCACTTTGCTGATTTGAATAAATGTCTTTTCTAAGTAGCTCTGGTGGCCTTCAGAATCCCTGACTCAAATGCTTCTGTCTCTTCTAAAGCTTTGCTTCTGACCTTGTGTGAGCTTTTCTAGGACTCCATTTACCCCAGACTTTTGTCTTACTCAACCCTCACGGAAGCAGAATATAGGTGCTTGGTTGCTCCGAACTAGAGAGAGGAGGGCTAGGGAGGGCTGTGCTATTCTGGGTTTCAAAGCTGCGTAAGGCACATACTCTCTGAGAGTTTTAGAATTCAAATAAAATCGAATGTCATTAAAGAAAATTTATATGACTCGAAGTTAGAAGAAAAACTCTGCATATCAGTGGAAAGATCAAAATTCCTTTAAAGTTAGAGAAATGATGGTTATAAGTTGCATTTTTCTGGCAATATTTTTTCTTGTTTTTATCAACTCTTTTGTTTCTCAGGGCCTTTATGTCTTGAGATAAGGTAGAAGCCAATGGAGTTTTTACTTGTTGCTAATTTGTGGTTCTTTTAATGAACGAAATCAAAGCTGTCTCATTTAGCAGTCCCTCTCCTCTCCTTTCTCATTTCCTGTTACATGAAGAAGAAATGAGAGAGATAGAGAGAGAGAGAAGGTGGCTACACAGGAGGAAATAAGCTCTCATGTGAAGTGGCTGTTTTTTTTTCTTTTCCTACAGGCTCTGTGGGGAATTCTGAGCATTAGCTTCAAAAAAGCTACTCCTTATGCCAAAGCCTCCCTCAAATGCAGCTTGTTGGGATTCTGTCTGTGAATGCCAGCGCTGGTAATGGGCAATGTTGATTTCTCAGATGGAGGAAGGGTGAAGTAACGGTCAAAAAATCACAACCTCTATCTATACAAACATTTTTAAAGTGTAACTCTCAATCCTTTCTCTCCCGCTGCTGTTAAATGTGATGTTGATTTTACGCTTTTCGGTATTTTCCCCTTCTTTGTCATTACAGACTAGCTTTTCGTGCTTTGGTGATATAAAATTAGAGAAAACTGGGATCAAAAGAAGGGCAAGAGGGGATGTTATAGGGCTCAGTGACAAGGTGTTTGAGGATTTTGACAAGTGAGCCTTGGGGGAAGTATGTGAATGAAGTGGAGGAGAAAGAAAAGTGAAGATTTATTTTTTTTTTTTTTTTAAAAGCCAGTCAAATTTAACAGTGGGGGGTTGTATACCAACGTTAGTGACAGTAATGCTAGTAAGTTCAGTTAACCCACTACCATCAGGCCAGCCGAAAAGTGAAAATTTAAAATAAAGTATTCCTGAGCTCAACGATATTCCATTCTACTCATGGTATTTGAAAAAGCAAGTAAAGTACTGGAGTTATTTTAACATTATTATTACTTTTTCTTTCTGAATTGTAGTTCTTTGATTGCAATAAGATTCCCAGAGTAGTCCTCATGAATGGTGCCTTTAAAAGGCTTATTCTTATGTGTTTTGCTATGATAACTAGATTTCTGGTTTTTTGTAGAACATTTCCCTAAGTATGGCATGAAGAATAGGTTACATCTCACACATCAACTCCGACTGAGTGGTGAACTTTCTGTAGTTTGGTGCTGAGAAGGAATAAGAAAGCCCATGTGGGTTTTAGTGGCAAAGAACATCCCAATTGATTAGTGATGTCTGCTGTGGGTATGAAATTCTGGGAATGGTTTATGAGCCATAGACTTTGCCACAGCTGCTAGAAAACATTTTTCTAGTCTTGTGATATACAGTGAATATGACAGAGAAGACAACTGGAATATAAAAACATGCAGAATCCTGCTGTTGACAACTGTTCTTTGTTGTCAAAACTAAGTGGCAATGTAATACCAAGCTTTACTAGAGCAGAAGGGAGTAAGTTAATTAACACAGTAAAGGTTTTATTGCAAGGAATCTGATCTAAGGCTGAGCTCTTGGAAACAGTAGAATTGGCCTGGATTTCAGCACTCAGTTGGACCTGAAAGTTTTGTGGGAGTTCTGAGTACAACATAGACTAACTGGCTTCAAAAAGTCAAGCACTTTGTCTTGTGAATTCTTCACGTTAACTATGTCCACTGCCTGGAATCTGTACAGCAATAGTTCTTAACCCCTTCTATCTTAAGTCATCCCGACATTTTATTAAAGTGTTTGGTTCTTTATAAAGACAACTTTTCTGAGAAGAAAATTTTTGTAGTTATAAGAATTTGATTTGTTAATAATAGCTCTCATTTCTGGGCTAAATGTTTTGCATACATCAGCTTGATGAGTATCTATGAAAATCTTGTGAGATCTATATCATTATCCCCATTTTGTGCTGAAACAACAATGCTCAGAGAGGTTATGTAACCAACCCAGCTACATGTTTAATGGATTAAGATCTTACTATTGTATGTTGCAGAGCTTGGGCTCTTAATTATACGCCGTACTGTTCATTTATTTACTTGTTTCTGTATTCATCATTGACAGAACATTTTAAGAGCTTGAGAAAATTTTAGTTGTTTTCTAGATCCGACTGCTGAGATCAGACCACCCCATGCACAGATTACGAAGATCTTGAAGGTGAATCCAACTCCATAGAATTTGCGGAGCCAAGAGAGACAGAGAGAGGCTGGGAGTCAGGAGGGTTGGGGTCAAGCTGCGACTCTGCTTAGATAAAGGTGGAGATGAAGAGCAGATAGAGATGAATAACAGCAGTGAAAAGGTTAAGGGAATAGAGAATGTGGGTCTGTTGGGTTCTGTAACTTGTTTTTTAATTCAAACAGTATTTCCTGAGCGCATGCCACATGCTGGACAGTGTGGTAGAAACCAGGAATATAAACCGGCAAACACAGAATCAATCCAAATGCAATTAATCAATTAACCTCTCAAATCGGCAGAAAATAAAACGGTGGTAAGTGATCTGCAGGTGAGCTGTCTGGTGCTAAGTGAGGGTAGAAGAAGGGGGATTTGACACCGTTACGGGTCAGGGAAGACTTCTCTGGGGAAGAGATGGTTTAGGTGAGATCAGAAGATTAAGTTAATTTGATAAAGAGCGAGGGAAAAGCATTCCCAAGAGAGAGAACAGCACATGAAAATCATGAGAAGGGGGGCGTAAAAGAAGCCAATGCGGCCAGAGCAGAGAAGGAGCCTGTTGAGCAGATAGGCAGGAGGCAAACATGCATGGTCTTGGGCCACATTCAAGGATTTGGTCTTTATGCTGATAACTATGGGCAGACACTGAAGGATTTTAAGTAGGAGAATGGCTGGCCAGGCTTAAATTTCAATTAGATCACCCAAGCTGTGATGAGAAACAGACTGGAGGTGGCAAGAACAGAACCAAGTAGCTCAGTTTGGAAGCTGTTGCGGCAGGATCAGTGTCCAGAAACACTGATTGTCTCCTAAGCTGACCAGTTAACAGGAGTTTTGCAGTCTCTCTGCTGGTATCCCTGAGATAAAGGCACCTGGTTGATCTGAACAGAAGGATATAAACCTATCAACACAGCAGAGTGCACTGACTGGTTAAGAGCACTTTCAACACATCTGTGGTTGCTTTTCATTGACATATTGGTTGCAATAATCATTGTTCATTTATAGCCAACATCAAATCCGCCCTTTGATTTCCCATTTAATATTATTTCCTATCCAGGAGTCTTTTTTTTTCCTCCATTTTTTTATTGTGATAAACTACACATAACATGAGGTTTACTATTTTAACCATTTTAATGTGTACAGTTTATTAGAATTAAGTACATTCATCTTGTTGTGCAATCATCACCACCATCTGTAACATAACTCCTTTCATCTTGCAGAACTGAAACTCTGTACCCATTAAACACTAACTCCCCATTTCCCTTCTCCCTGGCCCCTGACAACAACCACTCTTTCTGCCTCTGTGATTTTGACTACTTTAGGTATCTCATATAAGTGAATCACACAGTGTTTGCCTTTGTCTGACTGGCTTATTTCACTTAGCATAATGTCCCCAAGGATTATCCATGTTACAGCACGTGTCATAATTTCCGTCTTTTGAGATGTTAAATAATAGTCCATTGTATGTATGAACTGCATTTTGTTTATCACTGGTCTCTCAATAGACACTTGGGTTTCTTCCACGTTGCATTAGCTATTGTGAATAACGCTGCTATGGATATGGGATATAGATATCCAGTAGTCTTAATACAGTATTTTTCAGTATCATCCCGTTCCCATGTGGCCATATTAGTTTAAAGATAATCTCATACCTTTTCCTAAGTAATTGGCCTAGGAATGGACATAGGACATATTTCCAGCCAATGAGGCATGAAGGGGAGCTGGGGAGCGTGGGGGTGTTTGTCTAAGGAAGGTTTCTGTCTCATAAAAGAAATCCACAGAAAGTGACTGCAGTTACGATACTTAGAACTGCCACGTACTGTGGATGGGGAGCTGAGAGATGGGAAGGAACTTTGGACCTTACCTTAGCAACACCATAAAGCTATTGATCAACCAAATCAATCATCTTCAGGGCTCACTCTGCCTCTATCCTTCCTGTTACATGGGATAATAAAGTCTTTAATTTGAATTTTGGTTTTTCCTATTTGCAGATGAAAGTATTGAAACCAGTAAACTAGTTGTGGGGACTTAGGAAAGCTAATTACTGTCTTTGAGCCACTTTCCTTATGTGTAATGTGGGTGATTGTTATATGTGCTGCACTGAAATATTGTTGTGAGGATTCTGCTATATAATGCACCTTATGTGCTTAGTCCAGGGCCTAACAAAGAGTTGCTCAATAAATTGCTGCTATGGAGATGAATAATAATCCTTTCTCAAATTTTAGATCAGTGAGGAAGGATGCTGGTTACATATGTTTGTACGTCTACAGGTTGTATACCAGTCAACTGTCTAGAAACAAATACAGAGGTATACTTTCTTTTCTTACCTAGATTTATATTGAGGGCTTATAGGGACAAGTAAGTGTACCCTAGACTGCCTGGATATCGTTATTTTTTTTAAACCACCTTCATATTCCATTTCAATACAATCAATTGGATTGGTTATGCAGATGAATTGATTTGGTTATTTGGTTGTCAGAAAACACCAGCCGGGTGAGCACTGCAGCCAGAATCTTTCCTTTGGCTGTGGCCTCCCTATCTTTTGTTGAAAGATTTCACACATATGATAGCCACTAGGTAGAGATTGTTTTGGCAATACTTATTCACTCACTCTGTCACAAGGGAACACCGAATCTTTGATATTACTTGAATGTGCAGATCAATAGCCTACTTCTTCTTTCCTGAAATTCTAATATGACTTTTGGACCACTGTCAACACTTCACAAGTTAGGTTGACACTCTTAAAATGAATTACATGATTCAAAGCCAAAACTTGCCTTTCAGCATCAAGTCTGAAATAGTATTTTTTTTTCCTGTCTCTACATGAACTCACTGACTGATTTCTAGAATTGCTCTTTCTTTTGAATATTCTCCTAAAGGCACATACACTCAGTGGCTGGGGTTCGACGCTAAGCCTATCTGCAATTAGCATATTGTGTCTTCAGGAATGAAGCTGACATTGGAGTGCAAGACATGGTGCTGGGGGATTTATATGATATTATTACCTTCATGTAACAGATGCATACCTAGGATCAGAGAGATGAAATAATTTGCCTAGGTCACTAGTCAGTAGGTGGTAGAGATGGAGTGAAACCTAGACCTGCCTTCCTCCAAACCACTTTACTGGACAAGCAGTTCAATAGAGCAAAAAGCAGTACACTGCACAGTCAAAAGCACGGACTCACTGTTAAATGCCTGTGTCTAGTTGATAACTCTGCCTCTCACGCATGGTGCAATCCTAGGCAAGTCACTGACTGCCTTGTGCCTCAGTGTCCTCACCTGTATAACAACAATAATATTAGTACCTACATCAAAGGGTTGTTGTGAGGATTAAAAGAGTAAATGTATATCAAGCACCTAGAACAATGCCTGGCACAATGTAAGTGTTAAAAGTTTGTTAAATAAACATAATGCATATACATTACCACATTTCCACTTTGAAATCAATGTCATTGTGTATTTTTTCATGAAAGACAAATACTCTTGAGAAAGTTGCTTATTCTTGACAGTAGAGCCAGAATATTACAGGCTTACATTTGAATACAGGTCTTTAAATCTATAAAGCCAGTATGTTCCCTACTGTATCAGGCACAGAATGGGAGACTTTGGGGACTTACGGAGGGAAAAAAGCCCGCTAAAGGCATTAATTCAAAGGCTAACATTCACACAATCTTCTTAGGCTTTTCAGGGATTAGCCATGAGTGACTAGGGATTTTCTTTGCATATTTGAGACTTAAAAATCAAATATGATTTCAAATAAAAGTCCAGGTACAATGCATATATATCTATATTCACTAGAGATTTAGTATTCTCTTTTTTTCTTTTGCCAGTGACAAAAACGGCTCTTTCCTTATTCATTTCAACTCCCTTATCTTTTGTCACTACAATAAGAGGTTTTAAATATTTTAAATTGGTCACATGTAAGCCGTTCTCTAATGACTGCATCAGTTCTGAATCAGTGTGCTATCAATAAACAGAAAAACTGGAATAAATTCCATTAGCAAGTAAACATAATACATACCGCAGAACACCACATAAATTTCCTTATGTGCTTGTCAAGCAAGGACTCCAGAAATGCTTGTCTCTGCAGGCTGCACCAAGACCCATAAATTGCTTCACAGAATGAGGAAATATTCAGTAAACACAATTAATAACCGTGTTCTCAAGGGACTGCATGGAACTCCCATACACTCCCAAAGAGCTAAGGGAAAGTGCTTGTCCTTGTATTGTCTTTGTGGGCTCTGCCACTAGGTACCACGAATGAGTGAGGTGGGCTCAGTTTGGTGGGGAAAAGAGACACATAAGCTCAGAATTCATCATTTTGTATGTGTGTACAGTTGTTATATTTTTCTTGCCTGGAATGGACTCATCTTTCCTAGAAAGGACACCCTGGATCTTCCTTTGCTGAACCCAGTCTTTCCCACTGTCTGTCCACACAGTTTGGTCGGAGATGATTTACCCCTCTTGCTTCAGGGCTAGACTCTAACCCACATGTGAACAATCACAAAATTCCACCCTCTTGGCCATAATGATTGAGCACCTTAATCCAGTTATCTCCAAACCTTTTGTTAACATGGGGGAGTAAATAAACAGTACATTCTTTTTTAAAAAAAATTAGTTTGCTACTTTTCTTTTTTCTTAAGCCAGTTTGAATTGGTTTTTATCACCTGTAATGAAATGATCCTCCTTTATATAAGACTATGATATAAAAGTACCGTAATAGTCAGATGAACAAAAGTTCTTGGCATCCAGGACGGAGAGACTAAGGGGTGCCATTTGAACTGAGCTTTGAAGGATGTATAGAATTTCACAAGTGGAGTACGGCAGGGAAAGCCATTTCAGAGAGGAAGAACCACATGTGCAAAAGGAAGGGGCATTGCAGGGAATATGAGAAATTTCACTAGGGCATAGTGTTGTGGTGGGGAGAGATAAGAGAGGTGGCTGGAGAGTTGGGCTAGAGCCCAGTCTTGTATAGGGTACTGGACACCATGTGAGGGACCTTGGCCAATAGGTACCATAGGAGAAATGATGTGATTAGATATGCATGTTAGCTGACTGACTATGGTGGCAGAATGGGGAATGGATTGAAGTATGAAGACTGGTAGGCAGGAAAGTTGAGTTGGAGGCTATGGCAACAGTTCAGGAAAGCAATAAAATATTCACTGACTAAGGCAGTAAATATATGGCCTAACTGCTGTCTTTTCCCACTTCTGTTTGTGGGAATTGCTAATTGACCACCCCTCTTCCCAGTTTAACATTCTCAGAACAATGTTCCAGGCAGTTATTGCTGGTTATTTGTTGATGCTGCCACTTGCGTTGAAATCTCTCTGCTCTTCCAGACCATTCGATAAGTAGTTATAACAGTATGGATGCCATATGGGAATGACATTCTCTTGCTTTAGAGCCTTGGGTTGTATTGTAGAGCTACAACTCTATTTTTTTTTAACTTGTAAAAGTAAATGGATAAGTGTTTGCTGAGCATGAAAAATATTTGAGTGAAATCTCAGGCTCTAAAAGACACTGAAACTTTTCTTCTTTTCTCAGTGCAGACAACCGCCCTGGCCCAGCAACCAAAACAAAGTTGATGGGCTCCAGGGGGCCAGTGTCTAGCTCAAGCTACTTTTAATGGGATGTGAAGCATGTGTGTTTCCTTGAGGTCACAGCTTTAAATCTGACCTGTAGCCATAAGAACCACCTTCTGACAGGTCCTTGGCAGCCGCTGTAAGATGAGACATGGGTCTCAGGACCATTCCTCGTGGCATGAGTCCACTTCAGCAAAGCTGTTCTGGAGTTACTGCCGGGGAGGGAGGGCTAAGCTGAAAGACAAATGAATAAATGGAGACAGAGCTCCTTCTTCCACCCATCAAAGATGATTTCCCAGAGCCACCTTGAGGCCCATTGGATTAAAGGCTGCGCGGTGGCTCACGCCTGTAATCCTAGCACTCTGGGAGGCCAAGGTGGGCGGATCGCTCAAGGTCAGGAGTTCGAAACCAGAGTGAGACCCCATCTCTACTAAAAATAGAAAGAAATTAATCGGCCAACTAAAAATATATAGAAAAAATTAGCCGGGCATGGTGGCACATGCCTGTAGTCCCAGCTACTCGGGAGGCTGAGGCAGAAGGATCACTCGAGCCCAGGAGTTTGAGGTTGCTGTGAGCTAGGCTGACGCCACGGCACTCTAGCTCAGGGAACAGAGTGAGACTCTGTTTCAAAGGGGCAGAGGGGTGTGCGTTCTTTTGTGGCTCAAAGAGATTTGAAAAGCAGGAATTTGAATGGCTTTGAAGTTAAGAGAAGTGGCCCAACCCCCAGATAGCAGAGAGGAGCTATATTCCCCAGATCCATCAGGTAAAGGATCTTTAGATCAAATTGACCCTTTAATTAAAGAGGAAATATTCTTCATTTGGAGGGCACCAGAGACCACATAGGAAGGAACCTGGTTCTTGGGTGCTAAGGTTTGGAATTTTCTGAAGGCTTCCTTTATTCTACTTTTTAGTACCGTCTTGTTCTTGCTCCAAAAGAAAGGGGAATGCACGATTATTTTGAGGAATCCGTTATTTTACAATAAAGAAAAGTAAGTCTAAAGCAGGGAAATGATTGGAGATTTAAAACTCCAAAAGCCTGGTGTTGTCTGTGTTTTCAGAAATTCAGAGAAGAAAACCTAGACACAGTACTATGTATAAAAAGAATTACCATCTATCGAGCAATGACAATTTGCTGGCATTTCATCTGTATGGTCTCATTTGCATTCTTCAATCATGAGAGGTACTTATCAGTATTTCCTTCATTTTACAAACGAGGTAACATAGTTTAGGGACTAACTTGCCCAGGTTACACACCTGGCAAGTGATGAAGCCTTGATTTAATCACACATCTTTCTGATTTCTAAGCCAGTGCTGTTTCCTTCTATTGTGGTAGCTTATGGTATAGATAATGGCTTGAGATGGAACAGATGTCCCTAAGGATAAAGTGGGATGACCCATAAGTCTGTAAAATATAATGATCCTGGGCAGATTGCTGAGCACGTTACGGGAATTTCCTCAATTAATACTCAAAATAATGCTATGCATTGGATTCTATTACTTATCCATTTACAGACGAGGAAATTTAGAGGTTCCAGTTAACTTCCCAAGGCATCTCAGACACTAAACAGTACAGCTGGGGTTAGGATTCAGGTCTACCTTGCTTCAAAGCACATACTCTTAACCTCTAAAGCCGATACGATTTGTATTAATAGGGGCACGTGAGATTATTTTAGGGAGTGCATAAATAAATACTTTCTAAAAGTAATTATTTCTTAAATTAATGTGGGCCAGGGAGACTGCTTTTTTTTTTTTTTTTTTTTACTGGTGGTGATTTAGTATTTCTATTTCAAAGTGAATTTATGTAAATTAAAAAGTGAGTCAATTTAAATAGAATATTAAGTATATAATAAAAATGTGGCACATGAATATGGCAAAAATAGCCAAGGTGGCTCATGGAAGACTGAGCTTTGGGGGTTATTGTGGTGTGCTATGCTGCTTTTTAGCCGTGACTCAGCCTGCTCTAAGCTGGGGAGTGAGGAGACACAGCTGAGCACTGGCATGGGCTGCAGGTGCTGTCCCGGCCTGGGGACAGCCTGCCCAGAGAGAGGAAGAGCCCGCTGCCTGGGAGGTCTTGAAAGAAAACATGGATCTTCCCATCAGCTCCTTGCCTTAGTCTCCCAAATATTATTACATCCTGTGGGCAGGTGAACATGTTTAGTCTGTTTCACTTTTAAATTCTCCGTGAATGTCCACAGCCAGTTTAAGTCCCCCTCTCCTCCATAAAGCTGCCTTCTGAATCCCAACTCCCTTACGGGCTGTACCACAAAACTGCACTTTTCACAATAAAATTTGCTAATGTGCTGTTGCTGTTTCTCTTCGATTGTGACCAGAGATGGCAAATATATTTCAAATCATGTACTAACTCTGAAAGATTGATAACAGCTATTGAAGTGCTGTGTTGGAAAGGATTTTGAGGTTGCACATGAGCTCGGTAGGAAAAAAAAAAACACCATGATCAATAGTAATGTCTGTCGTGGGGCAGGTTAAGTGAGAAGAGGCCTGTGTGCCACACATTTGTCATCCCTGATTCTTGATTCCCCAACTAGATGGTAGCTCTTTAAAAAAATGATCCTTGGCTTCCTCATATACTGCACCTCCCTCGGCATGTCACATATTTATAGATGCACTGATTCTGTCTCTCGTTGCTCCTGAAGACTAAATCTGGAATTGCAAGAGAATCAGAGCCATTATATTAGATTTCACTGTGGATGATAGGTGTAGAATCTGCATTTCTACTTTGAGGACTGTCTTAGTCTGTTTTCTGTTGCTTAGAACAGAGAACCTGAAACTGGACAATGTAAAGAAAAGGAATTTATTCCTCACGGTTTTGGAGGCTGATAAGTCCAAGGTCAAGTGGCTGTATCTGGTAAGAGCCTTTGTGCTGGTGGAGACTTGAGTCTCGAGGTGGCTCAGGGGATCACATGGTGAGGGGGCTAAGCCTGCTCACATGCTAGCTCAGGTTTCTCTTTCTCTTCTTATGAAACCACCAGTTCCCTTCCCATGATAACCCACTAAGTCATTAATCCCTGAATAGATTAATCTATTAATGAGGACAAAGTCCTCATCATCCAATCATATCTTTTTTTTTTT
>VBSM01003190.1:9795250-9820200 GCA_008086735.1 Cheirogaleus medius | reverse complement strand
GACCCACCACGCCCAGCCATCCAATCACATCTTAAAGGCCCCACCTTTCAACTGGGGTTTAAATTTCAACATGACACTCAAACCATATCAAAGATGAAATAGCTGCTTACCAAAGACCAATTGCCTTTTTCTTTCTCCCTATGCTGTAATCCAGCAAGTACTGAACAGGGAATTTTAAGGATGTGGGAGAGGAGCCAGAAAGCAGAGTGGATCAGAAAAGCAGTGCCTTTAGGCCAAAATGAACTTCCAAGATAACATTTGGGAGAATAATTTTTCCCATATGCTAATCCAGTTTTATTTAATCATTTTGTCTTTGATCTCTCATATCCCCTCCCTGGTTTTCTCTATAATTCCATTATATGTTCCTAAAGAGAGGATGGCCAATAGATAGGAATGGTTGGTTGACTAGTCCTCTTTGTTTGAGATTTTAGCAGCATCACAGCAGAGTAAAGAGCAGCAGCTGTCAGGATTTATTCACAGTGGGATATTGTTCCAGACAAGTGCTTGCATTGGACCCAGAGGTATAAAATTATAGTTTGGGAAAAAAAATGATCGCAAACAGAATCCTGTGTATGCATCTAGCTTAGGCAGTCTTTGCAAAACTATGAAATAAGCAGAGTGCCAGTTCAGGCTCCTCTCATCTCTCCTTTGGCCATGCTCTGTCCATTCTCTACACTGTTCTGAGATGTTGATTACCTTTCTGGAAGGGCCCCCTTTTCTTGAGGAAATATAACCTGTTCCTTATATTATTTCCCCATTTTCTAACTCACCTAACATCCTGGGTCACATTCCTTCAGAGTCTTTGCTCTTAGGGTGTTGACTGCATACCATTAGAGCAAGTTGTTCTCAGGCAGCTAATGTATTTCTCCTTCTAAATGGCACTTGCAAGAATAAAGCTTTGTTTTTGATGGTCTATATATTTTTAATGTCTTGGAATCACGTCCATGGTGTGAATCTCAGGCAGCATGACAGGCCAGTGGAAGAAGTACTTTTGGTTATAGGGGCTTCCATGGAATCATACAGTGATGGAGTCCATTCTTTTATCTGAATACTGGATAGAGGCAGGGCAGCTCAAGCAGCATCCCTAGCAGCAGTGAGCTGGCTGTCAAAGGATGATCAACAATAATGTGTGAACTGATTTTTGCTGTAACTGAGGCTTCGTGTGGGTAAAGTCATGTCTGTTCAGATTCAGAGTTAAGTGGGTCATGCAATGCTACATAGAGTTGGTTAAGACTTGGTACAAATAAAAGACATGCAGCATGCTATTAAACTGGTGCAAAAAGAGCCTGTGTGTTTACGGAAACATGAAAAAATCCAGGTCTTGTATATATGTAAGGAAGGCAAAGTTAAGGCAGTAATGCTTTTACTGAAACATCTGTTGAAAATCTGTACTAGAGTATTTTGTACCCTTTTCAAGAGACTAGCTTGATGCCTGCCACAAGGAAGGCACTCAGGAACATTTCATATCTTAAAGAATGGGATCGAGGTTAGCTCCTGCTGTTTACCTTCGTATGTCCCCAAATAAGGCAATCTTGAATTAGATGATCTTGCCTTTTCTCCAAAAATAAGATTTGAAAAAATTATTTGGTTCAATTGAATGTACACACTTCTAAATCTGTAGATGAAATATTGTAGTTACCAATCTATAAATAATATTTATTTTATATATATGTATATATATCAGGAGGCAATATTTTAATTTAGAAATATTAGTTTTTCCCACTTTTCTATTTTTTGAGACAATTTTATTCAAACTCTTAACAGCCTATTTTTATACTGTCTTTATAGTGCTTTTGACATTGTTCCCCCTTCTCCTGTTCCTGACCCTTCTGAAGATTCATGTCATTCAAAGGAAACTTAGGCTGTTGCCCAAAGATATTTTGTAGTTGACAGTATAACACTAAGCTATTCAGAACCCCCTTGGCACCAGTGGGCCTGATGCCAGTTTTAACATCCATTAATTCTTTATTTTAAGGGTCCTTTTGGTGATTTAGAAAGCACAGATGTTAGTGCTGGAGTCACCGAGTGAGTACATTTTTTTCTCAGGCTTCCCTATCGGAAATATAACAATAAGCTTTCTTCTTAGTCCATTTAGTGTTGCAATAAAGGAATACCGGAGGCTGGGTAATTTATACAGAAAAAAAGTTTTATTTGGCTCATGATTCTGATGTCTGGAAAAGTTCATGATTGGGCATCTGCTTGTGGTGAGGCCCTCAGGCTGCTTCCACTCCTGGCAAAATGTGAAGGGGAGCAGGTGTGTCCGAGATCACATGGTGAGAAAAGAAGCAGGAGAGCGAGAGGGGGGTGCCAGGCCCATTTTAACAACCAGCTCTCGAGGGAACTAATAGCATGAGAACATACTCCCACCCAGAGGGTATTAATCTCTTCATGAGGGATCCGCCCCTGTGACCCCAAGACTTCCCACTAGGCCCCACCTCTGACATTGGGATCAAATTTCCACATGATGCTTGAGGGGACAAACATCCAAATTATAGCACTCTTGGATTCACTTTTGGGCTTTATTGTGTCTAGAGAATTAGGAGAAGGGGCTGGGAGCTGACGTAGGAGGATCAGAACAGGGGAGAACAACACAGACAGTAGTTTGGTCCTGCTGTAGGCTGGATTGTGGAGACTTTGAAACACGGAGCTAGAAGGGGCTGCAGAGATGATGGAATGCAACACCTTCGTAAATTAGAAAAGAAACACACAAAAAAGTTTAGGGGAGGTGTGTTTCCCTAGATGTCTCTTCCATGGACTCCAAAGTCCATATACTTAACTACTACACTGTCTTCCAGATAAATCTGTGTGATTCCTGGTCTTGCTCGTTATTAACTATGAATCCGTAGACAAGAGACTTAGCTTCCATGAACCTGAGTTTCATTATCTTCAAAATGGAGTGACAACCCCCATGGTGATTTTGTAAGCAAAGATGAAAGTGATACGTGTAAAGTGCTCATCGCTGTGTCTGACACAGTAGCTCAATACACAGCGATTGGAGTCGTGGTCATCATTATTTTGCATTTTATAGGTCTTTTTCTAGGCATTAAGTGCCTTCCTGCCACCCTTCCGTATCCTTTCCCACCTAGACCTGCTGTACTTTGATACTAAATATACAACAAAACATAAAGACTAGTAAGAATTCAGTTACAGTGTTAAATGAAGTTGTATAAGTTATTCAGAACAACTCCCTTTTCTTTTATCTTCAGAACTCTTATTCATCCTTTTGGAAGTCAGGTCAAACATCAACTTGAGATAATGATGCTCTGAATGCTAGAAACATGCGGTGAAGGTGAGATGGTGTGTGTGTATGTGTTAATTCAAACGTAGAGAACAGCACAAAGTGTTTTCCAAACATTGTGTTTCAAGTCATGCTTGACAGTTGGACTTCAAACAATACAGGGTATTTTCTTTCCTGCAGTGCCATAGCAGGACATTCCAAAGCCAAAAGTCTTTTATTTTTCATCCTTATTTGAGAAAATAAGCCCAGCTCCTGATAGAAACACTAAATTAGATATTGGTAAAAGCTGGTCATTAAAGTTCCAACTAACAGGTGTCTTTCACTGCTCTCTCAGTACATGTCATTGATAGAGATGCTCACGGAGTCCTGGATTCCCGGGGCCACCAGCCTGGCATTCTCCAAAACACGGCAACTATCACTTTCCCTTCTCGCCATCATTGAGATGCATAATTTAAAAACATCTTTTTCTTTTTATTTGAATTGATCTATCTAGAAAAATCAATAGTGCATTTACATGAGGCTAGGCAGCCAGAGGCCCTGTTCTGAAGGCTGTATCTCTCCACCCAAAGGTTAAGGGTAAGCAAAGTGGCTGGAGAAGCGATTTAAAGATGGCAGAAGGTGGCTCCCACCATGCCTCTTCATGCCCTCCAATTTGAAGTTAGGAGATTCATTTTCCTCTTGACTTCTACCAGCCTACAGTTTGGAATATTCAAACTTCCCAGCTGCTAAGTCCATGTCTACTTTCGATAATCAGTTTAACTATTAATAACATTTGTTGAGCGCTCACTATGCGTAAGGCACCATGACGGTTTTTGTGGGTTGTGCCTTAAAACAACATTGTAGTCTGCTGTGGCGAGAAACATGTCCACCTAAGGTATGAAGGGGCGAAATGGGAAAGAGGAGGTTTCTAACTGTGACGTGAGGTGCGAAGGAACCAGCTGCAAAGTTCCAGATGGAATCAATGAGATAATGGTGCTGGCTTCATTCCGCCCCAGTACCTGGGATCTAGGGAATAACCATATGTTATTGCCAGTTGGAAGCTGGAATGGGTACCAGCTTGCTGACTTTGAAGTCTGTGCTCTAAAGCTTCCACTTCCGAAGTGGATCCTCACTCCAGCCTTATCTCAGGTCGGCCGCCACTCGCTCCCTCTGCTGCTGCAGGCTCAAGTCCTCAGCACGCAGAGCTCTTCTTGCCTCGAGTACTGATGCTTCTGCCTCAAACGTCCCACCTTTCCAAACCAGCATCAATACTACATCTTCATGGAGGCTTTTCTGCAACACATACATCTACAGTAGTTCCTCCCAGTTACCCTTTAACCCACTACTCTGTTTCATTTCCTTCTTAGCACTTCATCTGTAACTATCGGGCTTATTTATTGATTTACCTGTTCTTTCCACCCCCACGAAAATGCACGATCTGTGAAGTGTGGTGCTGAGTGTGAATTTCAGGAGGGGCTCACATAGGAGTGTGAGGCCACCCTTTGACCACGTTTTCTGTCGGTCTTAGGGCTTTGCCTTCACTCTTCTTCCTTTTAACAGTTTTTTCTTCATAGTCCTAACAGTTGTCACATCAACATCTTACAATAAAAGGAGACTGTTTATATAGCAACTAGGTCTCAGGAATGCCTTCTCTCTACTTCCCCTCCTTATCTTATCTTCTTTGCAGGGAGGAGTCTCTTTCACTATTATAGCCTTTGTGCCTAACACCTTGCTGGGCACACAGAAAATGCTCAACAGTGTTAACTGAATTGTCTGCCACGTGCTGGCTGTGTGACTTTGGCATGTTGTATGACATCTACAAGCCTGTTATATGACTTGTAGAATATAGGAGGAGTTGGGGGAATAATGGTGCCTCTATTACTGAGATTGTACAGAAAGATAACACATCATAGATATTAGCATAGAAAATTCAAGAGCAAAAAGGAGAACTTTTGAATCTCTGTCTTTCTTTTGGAGAAGTAACCTTGGATGTTCTGTCCCTGAGGCAGTGTCAACATTTGCGAGAGTTCGTCCTGATGCATCCATCAGCTCTAAAGAGCTCATTTCATTTTCAGCTAATGTGTACTTGATGAGGCCAGAAGGTGGAGTCATCCAGTAATTTCTAGGTCTGAACTTTGCTCTTTTTTTATTTGAAAACTTTCCTTTTGACACTGATTCCTTATTTTAACAAAATTCACAATTGGATCCATTTCAAGGGAAAGAATAGCATAATTATGCACCAGAATTCCTAAACTAACACTAAATCTTTGCATGCATGCTGGAGAATTCTACTGAATCAGCTATTGTTATTGTCTGTTAGACCCCTTTTCCTTTGGCAGGTCCAGCAATAAGCTTTTGATTGATAAATACTCTCTTATTTCTAATAATTATAATTAAACTAGTATTTATTGAGTACCAACCATGGGTCAGGCACCACACTAGATACTATTGTCTATGCGTTGTAATTAATCTTCCAAATAAACTTGTGAGGTAGGTAGAGTAGAGCTATTATCCTCATATTATATAAGGAGACTAAGAGCAGATAGTTTGTGTCATTTCCCTGGAGTAGCATATCAAATAAGTTAAAAACTAAGGCATGATAAATTTTAAGTTGTGTACTGTTTCCTGTGAAGAGCCTCTATGTCAAGATAAATAAAATTAAATTTCTTTCTGTTTGCCTGTTGTCATATGTGAAAATAGCTGAATGGGTTTTTAACCAAGTTCAAAGAATATGTTGGGGTTAATCAAGACATAAATGCAAGTTATTTGATATGCTCAAAATTCATCTTAGAAAAATTCTGCTTCTGGTAATGCCAAACCAAGTTGTTTCTGAACCAAAAATCTGGATGAGGACAACTAAAAAAGCCTGGATAATACATTTTAAAATATGGTTGAAGGAAACAGAGAAGCACCAAGAAAGTGAGGATCAGGGCAAAGTTCTAAGAGAGGAGAGAATTCCATAGAGGGGATCCTGGCATTCAGTGCTGCCTCTCATCTTGAGGTGATTGTTGATTTCAAAAGCAGTGGCTAAGATTCTGAGAAGCTGAATTTAGCATTCAGGATGCTCATCAGGCTGAGGGATGAAAATTGGAGTTTAGAGCTTGCCAAGGAAGAAGAATCTTCATAAAATCCCTAAGTTTCAGTTCAGATTGTGGTTGTAAGAGTGAGTGTGAGGAATAGATTAGCTTGTAAGGAATTCAAGTTTAGCTTTGAATTATCTCAGTACAGTTTGGGGCAATGTAGGAAGATAACATCATTCAGAATCTCAGATATTTTCTGTAGTTTTCCTATGTAATATATTATACTCAATAAAAATGTTTTAGGCACGGAAGAAAAGATTTGACCAAACAACAATAAACAAACAAGAGATAAAAACAGATAATGAAAACTAATCCACAGCAGATCCAGTCATTATAGTTAAAACAATTGCAATTAATATGTTCAAGGAGTTAAAAGACGAGATGGATAATTTTGACAGGAAACTAGAAACTATAAAAAAGCTAATAGAAATTTGGAGCCCCCAAAATATAACAACTGAAATGAAGAATTAAGTGAAGAGGTTAAACAGCAGCTTAGATACAGCTGATAAGAGAATTAGTGAACTGGAGGATAGAAGAAATACCCAGACTGAAGTATGGAGAAGGAAAGGTATGGAAAATACAGAACAGAATACAGATTCTCCTTAACTGATGATGAGGTTACATCTTGATAAACCCATCATAAGTTGAAAACATTGTAAGTTGAAAATGCATTTAATACATTTAACCTATCAAACATCATAGCTTAGCCTAGCCTACCTTAAATGTGCTCAGGACACTTATATTAGCCTACAGTTGAGCAAAATCATCTAACACAAAGCCTATTTTATAATACAGTATTGAATAATATAATTTAATGAACACAGTCATCCCTCAGCATCCATGGGGTATTGGTTCCAGGACCTCCCACATATACCAAAATTTGTGGATGCTCAAGTCCCTTGTATAAAATGGCATAATATTTGCATATAACCTATGTATATCCTCCTGTGTACTTTAAATCATCTCAAGATTACTTAAAATATCTAGTACAATGTAAATGCAATATAAATGTTATATGGTATTGTTTTCTTATTTGTGTTATTTTTATTGTATTATTTTTTCAAATATTTTTGGTTTGCAGTTGGTTGAATCCATGGATGTGGAACCCAGAGATATGGAAGGCCGACTTTAACAAAGCAATGGGGTGGACGGTGACTGTGTAGATGGGAGAATGGGGTGAAGAGCACTATGTTGTTTCAGGATAAAACCTGCTTTGACTATGCCATGGTAATAGTACATAACTGCATCACATAAATAAAGCGCAAGTGCCAGAGTATATCCTAATACCCATTTAGTGAGGAACTCAGTGTGCAACAGCTTAAGTATCTTATAGGGTTTCTAATAAAATCACAGTAGTGGTAGTATTTATAGTAATAATATTAATAATACTATCAATTGTGAAGTATCTTATGAATGCTTTCATATTTGAATTACTAAAGTAACATTGAGACTTTGAAAAAGTCACTTCTCCCCTTCCCATCTGTTCAATGAGGTAGTTGGAGCTTGTGACCTCTGTGGTTCCCTCCATTCTCTTAATAAAATAAGAGTGTTAAATCCTCTAGGTCCTTATGTGCCTTCTCTTTCTTATACTGGGTTTCTCTTCCAATTGGTTATTCATTATTCATTTCATGTTTATAAAGTTTTCTTCACTTCCATAATATCTAGCAGAAAGTAGGCACTAAATAAATGTCGTTGAATAAAGGAAGAAAGGGATAAGTGAATGAAGTCATTCTTTAAAAAGATATTTTTGCAAAAATTATGTTTGCATATTCAAGGCCATCCAGGATCAAACATTAACTCAGCATTCGAACCTCTAGTACAACATCCATCAACACTCTGTAGCATCCAAACGGAACCATCCACTATTTCCTACCCGTGTGTGTGATGCAGTTCTGAGAACTGCTTCTTTCAGGCAAAGAGATATCCCAATTGTGCGTAAGACCTGGGGACTTTTCTAAGGAGAAAACACAGTATTGAAAATGCATGGACATTGTATAGTGTAGAAATGAGGGGGTGAAGTTCTAGCATTGGGGATACTGGGGTTTGAGTCCTATTTTTACCATTTGTCAGGCATGGGGCACTGGACAAATAGCTCAACCTTTCTGAGTTCTATTTGCTCACATGTAAAACGGAGGCAATGTTAGTATCTATCTCATTGGATTTTTATGAGGTTTTAATGAAATAATGCATGTAAAATGTCTGTTACGTAGTGCCCAATAAGTGTTAGTTGCTAATATTGTCACTGTTTCAGTACATCTGAAGACCTTTAGAACTGACTATTTTTTCATAGTCAGTTTCTGATCTGGATTGAATGTGAAATAATTCTAGTTGGAAGAGTCTTTGGGTCTAACCTCCTGTCTGAAGCTCATGGCCTTTATTTAGACCCCCTAAATGATGAAGGTTCATTCTCTGTTTGATTATTTTTTTGCCTTGAGTGGTTCACTTTCTCCTTTCATTGTTAGAATAGCTTTGATGAAAAGATAGAATTTGAAAATAGTGGAAATAGCCTCGAAAGGGAAAAAGGATGATTATCTCACCTCCAAAGGAATTAGTTGCCTTTAAAAAATGTAATAATTCAGTCATGCTTCTCCAAGGCTACAGTTTGATCACTAGGTTAATCCTTTAACAGTGCACATCTTCAAAGTTTGGAACCTTTGCCCTCAAAAGAACTCCCAGGCAATTTTCTGTTGTTTAAGTTGTGAAACTCTGAAAGAATATTTCCATTCACTTTAGATATGAATCTACCACCTCTGGTGGATAGAAACAGCTATTTAATGGCTGCCTAGCAACACTGCTCGGTGTCTGAGAACAGGTTGTGTGATGGTCTCACCCAGCAGAACACTCAAGGGCAATCAGGAAGACAGTGTAATTACGCAGTTAGAAATAGGCCAGGATTTGGGACGAACACCCATATGCTTGGGAAAGTACCTTTGGCATTTGAAGCCCCATGGAGTGGAAAGTTATTTGGGTTGGTGTGCCTGGGAGCTGTCTTTGTTTTGTTCTAAACTCTTCTGCACAAAAAGAACAATTCTGAGCAAACTCTTTAGACATAGTTTGGGTAATGTTTGTCAGTATAAAACAGAGACAGAGATAGATAGATAGATGTTGGAAGCAGCGTATCAGAATGGCCAGGAGTGTGTGCTATGGAGTTAGACAGGTCTGTGTTTGAGTTTTGCTCTTCTACTTCTTAGCTGAATGACCTAAGCAATATTATTTAATGACTTTAAGTGTCAGTGTTGCCATGTCTACATTGGGTATAACAATGGCACTATTCATATGGAGTTGTATGGATTAAATATTCATACAATATTGAATGTAAAGTGTTTAGAATAGTGCCAGGCAATTGGAAAATAACTCAGCAGGATGGGATAAAATGCTGTGCCTCACCCCTTGGCTGCTGCCATGTCACCATCTACAACCTTCCCTTCCATTCTTCAACTTTCCCTTGTAGAGAACATATTCATGGTTCAGTTGCCACAAGTGCAGAGGCATTTGTTTATCACAGGCATGTGGATTTGGAAGTGTATAGGCCAGATAGAGGATCGAAGGGCAGGTAGAGACTAGTGTTGTCCTGTTTATGGATGTGACCCATGGACATTGGCACTGGGGAGTGAAGCTCTCCCTAAAAGACCAATGATAGCCTGTGGCCTGCAAACCAGAGTAGGCATGACCCTGACTCCAGAAAAAGTTTTGTGAAACTTTGTAGGACTGGTTCATTTCAATCACAAAAGGACCCTGGGGAAAAAGTCAAGCCAGGCTTCGCTGTAGAGGCTTACCCTGTTGGAATGATGCAAACATCTGGAGTCATGTTGCACACTCAGTGTGACCAAAGACAGAGTGTTAGTGGCAAGGGCTCAGGCACTGGGGCCAGACAGGCTTGAGTTCAAATCTTGGATTTGCCATTTAATCACTATGTGATCTCTTCAGCTTACATAAATCAAATTTCAGTTTCCGCATCTATAAGGTGGAGATATTAATATCTGACACGTAATTTTGAATAGATCACAAGTGACAAATATAAGATATTTAACCAGAACTTGGTGCATCATATGCAGTTAATATCTACGATTAAGATTGTTACAATTATTTCTATTATATCTTTTCATTCTAAAACCACATTGAAGCACACAATTATATTGCATAAGGTGAACTCTACATTATATAATACTATAAATATTTATTGAGAACCATTTTAGATTCTGTGATGACTAAACCCATTTTAGAGTCTGTGATGAAGGCACACAAGGACTGTTGTCCTTAAGGAATTTATATTTCAGTTGAAGAGACAGACACAGACAATCCAAGGCAAAAACTCCAAAGTGCTAAGCAGAAGGCATAAGCATTTTGCTGTAAGGACAAGGGGGAAACAGAAATTAATTCTTCAACAGGGGAACCAAGTAAGTCTTTACAGGGGAAGTGTCTTGACACAGGATTCTGGGGTGTGGGCATTCTTGTTGAGGGAGCAGGGTGAACAAAGGCTCAGAGGTAGATCTGAATGGAGCAAGGGTAGGGAATAGTGGATGGTTTAGTTTGACTGGATGCTACAGAGTGTTGATGGATGTTGTACAAGAGGTTGGAATGCTGGGCTAATGTTTGATCCTAGATGGCCCTGACTATGCAAATACAATTTTTGCAAAAATATCTTTTGAAAGAATGGCTTCATTCACTTATCCCTTTCTTCCTTTATTTAACAACATTAATGTAGTGCCTGCTTTCTGCCGGATATTATACTACCATGGAAGTGTAGCAGTGAACTGGGTAAAGCCAATGAGTTTCCAGCCTAGTGAGTAAGAGACTCATACACATAGGCAATTCCATCAGAGTGTGCTGAGTGCTTCAATAGCCAGGGAGGAAGGGAAGCTGGCTTTGTGTCCTAGCCCACCACTGGGGTGGGCTGGGGTCAGAGAGAGCTTTTAGGGAAAATGACTCTACACTGAGATTTGAGGAAATGACTCAGAGTTAATCAGGTGAAAGGGGTAGAGGGAGAATATTCTGAGTGGAAGAAACAGCATGCCTTATAGCTTAGAGGTAAGGCTGATCGTGGTGAGTCTCCAGGATTACAAGTTAGTGCAATATTGGTTGAGCATTAAGTGCAAGGTGTTTGCAGGGATGTGGGGATCATAGAGCACCTGGTAAATCATCCTACAGAGTCTGGATTTTACCTAGAAGGTTTAGAAGAATTTTAAGCAGTGTTTGCTTTGGGTGTGGAGAGGCAGAGTGTTTGCATGATCCAATTACATTTGCATTTAGGAAGATAACATTCAGCAGATTGATTTCAATGTGGGGACTGCAGGAAGCAGGACTGGGAGCAAGAAGACCAACGTTGGGGCTATTGTTGTCTTCTCAGCAAATGTTTCTGTGTTTACTCGCCCCCATATGTACCAGACTGTAGGAGAAAAAAGGGCAACCTATTTTCTGGAACCATTTCCTCATCCTACTGATGTACAGAATGTACTTGGTTGCCTGTGGAGGGAGGGGGTCACAGGGTTGATATCATGTTAGGCATATATCATGTTTCTAGAAGTTGCTGGGAGGGGAATTGAGGCATCTGTGCTGTCCCAGTGGGGGAAGAAAAGGATCCTGCCTCTTGCCATAGGGTTGCTGGGAACATGGCCTTTGCCTCCTTGTGGCAGTGTTTGTATCTTGCAAAATTACTCTAGAGGTGGTTACATTGCTTTCTAAGAGACCCCCATTTGCCTAAAGAGGTGACAAGCAGGGAAACAGTTCCCATTTACTCTAACGAGCCCTAAAGCCAATAGCAGCAGCTCCAGAGAGACACAAGTAGGGCAGCTGATTTGACAGCGATTGAGTGCACTCGTGAACTTTTTCTTTTTCCCCTAGGAAATCAAAATAGCAAACAGCATGGTACTGGAGTGTGCTGATGCAAAGCTTCCTCCCGACTTGGAACTTGTCTGATTCACTTGTCAAATGGAGCAGTCCTGTAGATTTCTAGGAGATGATTGGGGCTGCTTTTCTTAGTCCTACAGTACAAGTGTAGCTTATTCTCTGTTGCTGGCTATTTGCTTCTGCTGTGGTTGAAGAGAAAGAGAGAGGGGAAAATGTGAACTAGTGTTCGCTATCCATGCTAAAACTGAGTCAGACCTTAGATTTGGGGAACTGGAGGTAAACGAAACACATTGAACTTGAAAATCAGTCACTAGCTGGTAAATGATTTGATTCTAGAACATGTTTCACGACTGTATTGGTTTTCTTTTTTTATTGCTGCATAACAAATTACCAACACTTAATGGCTTAAAACAGCACAAATGAATTTATCTTCCCAAAGTGTCTGTGTGTCAGGAGTCCAGGCATGGGTTACCTGGTCATTTGCTCAGAGTCTCACAAAGCTCAGATCAAGGAGTGGGTCAACTGTGTCCTCTTGGGAAATCCCTGGGGAGGATAATAATACAGCAATATTTACCCCATAGAGTTTTTATGAGAATCAAATGTAAATGATTCCTGTAAAGAATTTAGCCAAGTGCCTGGCACGTATTTAGTGCCTATCATTGTTACAATTGTTATCATCATCATCAGTGGTTATCACACAGTTGGTTTCTAGATCTGCCTGTCACAGCCCTGCCTGGTAAGTGGCCCACTTGACCTCCAGATCCCTAGGGGCAGGCACACTCCTCTCATCAGTCCTAAGGACACAGAGGGAGGTCAGGACCCAGCACTCCTTATGTGCCATTAAGTAAAAACCACAAGTACTGACAACATGTCAAGATGCCCCTTGAAAAGAAAAAGGGCTTAAATGAACTTGCCCAAATTTGAGTTGGAAGACAGATGTAGATGTGCACACCAGACTACTCACACCCCATTGCTCATAAAGTCTGACCTTTCTGCTCTAGAATCTCTTCTTGATACTTCTTTTGAGGACCCCTGGGGCCCCATCACAGCTCTGTCATCCCAGAGCTCCTGGGCCTAAGGAGCAGGTGTTCAGAGCCATTCCCCAGCTTCCACTGTTGGTTGAGCAGCCATGTGGAGCGAAGGCTATCATGGCCTGGCTGACTTCACGTTAGCAGTTCTGGTAGATTAGACTTGAGAGCGCTGATTTTTACTCTTCTGGGACCA
The DNA here is from genome assembly GCA_008086735.1 of Cheirogaleus medius. Classification (NCBI taxonomy): domain Eukaryota; kingdom Metazoa; phylum Chordata; class Mammalia; order Primates; family Cheirogaleidae; genus Cheirogaleus; species Cheirogaleus medius. The sequence continues at coordinate 9,806,832 of VBSM01003190.1, read as the reverse complement.
GGAATAAATTCCAGCCAGCCCAGGGGAAGCAAATTTTCAAGCCACCTGCCTTGTTCTCCACTCCCATCTCTGCCCCTTTTCTCAGTTTCTTTTGACTTTCTGTATATGCAACAATCTGTGCTGAACTAAAAGTGCCTTTTCTTTTGCTTTCTGGGAGGGAAGTCCACTCACCCTGCAACCATTTTACACATGGGCTGAGGTGGAAAATTATACTGCTTTGTAATATCGTTTTAATTGAGAGGCCAGATCATGGCTTAAATCATGGTTCTCCTATCTTCAATTTCGATTTTCTTCCCATAAAATGCTCAGTTAATAGCCAGAGATCAGAGTTCTTCCTGAAAGAACAGCAAGAGCTGGCTGTGATAAAGGGGTTATTCCTTTCAGTTCAGATGATCATTCATAATCCCAGGTAAACTAAGTAATAATAATGTGAGATTTAATAAAGAATTGCAATTACCTAATAAAAAAAAGAATTTATTTCTTGAGAATCCTTCAGATTTCTTGAGAAAGAGCATTTAATAAAAAAATACATTTCTTCATGGTGGAGGTGGGCAGGTGGGTTGGGATTTAGGGGGTGAGGGGATGATATATATGTGTGCTTACTAGAACTTCTGTAGATTGCCTAATTGCCTTATAGAGATAGTATATCTTGGGCAATTAGACGATTCTGTGTGAAACACAATGTGTAAATAGTTCCCAAGTCATGTGTGTAACATGTTCCCAAAAATTCTTCAAAGGGAAGACACCACCTCTTCCACATCAGGCCTGACAGGATTTTTTTTTTTTTTTTTTATTGGATTACAGGTACATAGAGTTGGATAAATCATGAACATTGTTGTCATGGCACACTTTTATTACTTGTTGTTCTGGGATCCGTTATATTTAGTTAGCTATTTAACAGTAGGGTGCCAAGGCCTTGTTTGGCATATGTAAGGAAATACAAAGAGAACAGTGTGACTGGAGTGAGTATTAGAAGATGAAGTCAGAGAAATAACCTGGGGCCACAATCATGCAGGACTTGGGTTTTATTCTATGCAAGATGAGAAGCCACTGGTGGTGCTGGTGCATGGGTAAGGTTGATTAGAGTAGTGATGTAGCAGAAGTTAAGTTCTCAAACAACCACTGTAATTACTACTTTGAGAATAATCTTGGTATGGGGGAGAGGTGATCAAAGGTTGATGTAGGGAGATCGGGTAACGGGCTTTTCCTAAGGTTTAGCTGACAGATGGTGGCGGTGTGGACTAGGGAGGTAGCATTGGTGGTCTTGAGACGTGGTTGATTCTGGATATATTTTGAAGGTAGAGCCAACAATAATTGTTGGGAAGATGGAGGGAAGTCAAGATTTATGGTAAATTTATGGTGCTTTTTAATCTTGTAATCCATATGTGGTTTTAATGGTAACCCTACTTAAAAGTGTACATTTTATACAACCAGTGTTTTCCGCTTATTTTTTTTCTTTTCTGTGTTGGAACTTTCTTTTCTTTTCTTTTCTTTTTATTTCAGCAAGTTTTCCAGCTTTTGACAGAGCCAGAGACTTACAGTGTTGTTCAGAAGTTCTTCCTTCAGTGCACTAATTGGCTCACTCTAAAGATTTGCTTAACCAAGCAAGAGAATTACAGTTATGTACATTAGGTTCTCTGCACACAGTCAATTCTAATAATTCTGATTAGAGAAACAAAAGATGTTGCATTTTTTTAAATGACTTTGGTTTTTTCCACGTTTGAAGAGAACTAAAAGTATTTTTTAAAGTTTTTGTTGACAAAATTCTTTATTGCTAAACAGAATATATTTTAAAATTGTAGCAATTTTTATAGATAATGAAATAAAAAAGGTCACATGTGATTAAATAGCATTTATAAAACACTGTCTTGAGAATTATAGTTAGATGAATTTATTTTTATTTTTTTTTAATTACAAAGTACTACAGGAGTAGTATTGAGAGTATCATATGTTCTTTGTTTTTACTTCCATTTATGTGGTGAATTAGATTTATAGATTTGCGTATGTTGAACCGTCCCTGCATCTCTGGGATGAAGTCCACTTGGTCGTGATGGATTATACTTGATCTAAACAAAATGATAAACAGCAGCACCATAATACCTGGTGACTTAAACACACCTTTGCCAGAACAGGACAGATCTTCCAAACAGAAAATAAACAAGGAAACAATGGACTTAAATATAACTTTAGAACTCATGGGCCTAACAGACATTTATAGAACATTCTACCCAAAGACCACTGAATATGCGTTCTTCTCATCAGCTCATGGGACATTCTCTAAGATCGACCATATCCTATGCCACAAAACATGTCTCAACAAATTTTAAAAAATAGAAAGTATACCATGCATCTTCTCAGATCACAGTAGAATAAAATTAGAAATCAACACCAACAGAAATACTCATCTCCACACAAAGTCATGGAATCTAAAGAACTGACTGCTGAATTGATAGTCATGTCAAGGAGGAAATTAAGATGGAAATCAAATGATCCTTTGAACTAAATGAAGAAAGGGACACAAGTTATAAAAATCTGTGGGACACAGCTAACACAGTCCTGAGAGGGAAACTAATAGCATTAATGCCCACATCCAAAAGACAGAAAGTTCACAAATCAACACACTAATAAACCATCTCAAGGAATTGGAAAAGGAAGAGCAAATCAATCTGAAACCCAGAAGAAGAAAAGAAATAAGATCAGAACAGAACTAAATGAAATCAATAACAACAGAACTATACAGAAGATTAATAAAACAAAAAGTTGGTATTTCAAAAAGATAAACAAAATTGACAGGTCTCTTGACAGATTAACCAGAAGTAGAAAAGAAAAGACTGTAATAAGCTCAAACAGGAATGAAAAAGGAGAAATTACAACTGATGCCATGGAAATACAGATCATTTATATTTTCTTGTTTTCGATTTCATTTAGTTCTTCTCTGACCTTGAAATAAAAGTTTTATTAAAATGGTAGAATATACTATATGTGGTCTACTGCAACTTATTTTTTCATTCATTATTTTGTTTCTAATGTTCATTCATAATGTGTACAGCTATAATTCATTTTTATTGCTATATAATAATCAATTGTATAAATATATAGTAATTTATCCATTTTCTGGCAATGGTTATTTGAGTAGCTTGTAGATTTTTGCTGTTAGAATTAATACTGTTTTGAATATCTTTATAAATGCCTGGTGATGCATGGGGTAAGAGATTTTGTATTTATCATTCGTGGTATAATTACTGGATCATAGGCTATGGAAAATATGAAAAATTCTTTAAAATTTAGTGCCAAATTATTTTTTGAATCAGTTGCATTAATTTATAGTCCTGCCAGCTATGTTGAAGAGATTTTTAAGCACTTGCCAACATTTGATATTTTCAATGTTGTATTATCAAGCTATGCTCATCTGGCCAGTATAAAATGATATCTTTTAATGCATTTCCTAATTACTATTGAAGTTTATTGTTGTTTTATGTTTGTGGTACATTTGCTTTTTTCCTCTATGAAATTCCTGTTAATATGTTTTACCAATTTTCCATTGTATTGTTTATTTTTTATCATTGTTTTGTAGGAACTCTTTAGATATAATTGCTACTAATTTTTTTATTGGTTACATGTGTTGCAAATATCTTTTCTCAGCATGTGAATTAAAGTTTCATATTCTTTCTGGTATCTTTTAATGAACAGAAGCTATTCATTTTAATGTAACCAGATTATAAACCTCTTTTAGAATTAGTGTTTTTAGTGTGTCGTTTTTTAAAAAGAATTTCACTTTGAGTTTGTACATATGTGCTGTATTTTCTTCTAGAAGCTCTAAAATGTTGCCTTTTACATCAAGCCTTTAATCTATTTGGGATTTACTTTTATTTTTGAAATGAGAAAAAATATAATTTCAATTTTTCCTCTGTGGCATAATAAGAAATATATATTTGGTCTTTGTCCTTGGTTCTTGTCGTATAGCTCCTAAAACTCTTGGCTTCTGCAGGGTGATGAGTGTCTTTTCTATGCTAATGAGATGACTGGTGGCTTGGAGCCCCTAAATAGTTTCAGGATGGGGGCTGGTTATCAGAAAGACTAAGACAGGATTAGCATGTTGGATCTTGCAATTTAATCCTCCTCCCCCAACCTCCAGGGAGGTGAGAGTGATTGGAAATTACAGGAGCCACCCATGGCTGATGACTTACTCAATCACGTAAGAAAACCTCCATAAAAACTCCCAACTATGGAGTTTGGAGGGCTGCTGAGTCGGTGAACACATCAAGGTGCTGGGAGGGTGGAATGCTAGTAGAAGGCATGAGAGATCAGCACCCTCCCTCTTCCTTGTCCTGTGCAGCTCTTCCATTTGGCTGTTTCTGAGTTGTATCCTTTATACTAAACTGAAAATAGTAAGTAAAGCACTTTCCTGAATTCTATGAGCTGTTCTAGTGAATTATCAAATGGTGGGGGGAGGAGGTCATGGAAACCCCTGAATTTATAGCCAGTTGTCAGAAATACTGGTGGACGACTTGGGGCTTATGACTGGCATCTGAAATGAGGACAGTCTTGTGGGATTGAGGCATTAACTTGTGAGATCTGATGCTAAGTCCAGGTAGATAGTGTCAGAATTGAATTGAATTGTAGGACACGCAGCTGGAGTTGGAGCGTTGGAGAAGTGATGTTGGAAAACACAGCATGCATTTGGTGTGAAAATCATTGTGAGTAAAAACAGTTCATATCCCCATATGGAGAACAATTTATCCAAGCACTATTTATTGACTAGCCCTTTCTATACACAATGATCCACAATGTATGGATATATATCAGTATCTATCCTTCTCTCTCTATTTGCCTCTTTCTCCCTCTCTTTCTCTCTCTCAAATTTCCACAGATGCATGGATCAGTTTTTTGGCTTTATATACTAATTCATTTGTCAATTTGTCTAAATCTGTGCCAATATTACCACATTGTTTTAATCACTATGGCTTTGGTGTAAAAGAGGTCTTATGTCTAGTTGTAGAAGTGATTCCTCACCTGTCCAGTTTGCTTGAAATGGCTTTGTTTTGCTTCCATGTCTAATGTATATATTTACTTTGGAGAACATTTAGGTTGTTAATCACTTTACTTCATCACACTGAATAAATCATTCAAACAATGTTGCTATTGAAAAGTTAGCTCTCAGATTATCTTTTACTTCTTTGAAGATAATCATCATTTTTGGGGTCTCATTTAAAGATTTTTCTATTTGTCTTTTTTTAGTCATTGATTTAATCAAGCATCCTTTTCTTTTCATTTATTCTATTTAGCTTTTTTTGGTCTTCTTGAATATGAGGCTTAATGTATTTCATCAGTTCTGAAAAATTCACAGGCATCATTTCTTTTAATAGGGTTTCTGTCTGTCTTCTCCTTTCCTTTTGGGACTCTAGTTATACATATGTGAGGTCGTCTCCTTGTGTTCTCTATGTCTCTCACTCTTTTTCTATTTTCCACATTTTTGGTGCTTGATTCTGATTTTTTTCTTCTATTTATCTTTCAGTCCATTGATTCTGTTTTCACCTCTGTCTAATCTGCTCTTAAATCTGTACACTGAATTCTTACTTTCAGATTTATATTTTTAGACATATAAATTTATAAGATTTTACTTCCATTTATTTCTTTTTCAGGTTTCTATTATAGCAGTTTTTATAGTTTACAATTTCCTGTCAAAATAATAATGCTTGGCTTTTATTTCCTTGACTGTAATAAACATAGTTGGTCTGTGTTTGCTAATTCTACTACCTAAAGTCCTGTGGGTCTGTTTCTGTTGTTTGTTGTTTTGCCAGTTCTTTTTCATGATGTCTATCTCTTATTTATGTCGTCTTTTCTTTTACTGTTTCCTGGAAATTATATTTTAAAATTTATGTGTAGAAATAACTAAAGTTCTAAGATGCTATTACTTCTGTCCAATGAAGATTTTCATTTTCATTTTTCTCACGGATACTTTTAGGATTCATTCCTTCTAGTTCCCAGCTCAAAGTAAAGGATGTTTTACTAAGATTTCTATTTCTGGTGTGTCTTGGGCTTTGATTTTTTTCCCTCTGATTCTGTGAGTTCACTTAGAGCAGATGCTTATGGTATCTTATCCATATCTTCTTGGGCCTTATTATTATATTTTATGCACCATTGACTTTGGACTGCCAGAATCTAATCTTTGTCTAAGGACTTTCTCTAGTAGCCAGAGCTCTGTCTTGTCACATGCTTGACAGGTCAGCAGTGCTAGAGAACAGATGCTTCCTTTGGAGTCACACTCAATCAATGACTGATAAGAGTTAGTGTATAAATATTCTATCTCCCTTTCCCCTAGGGTGAAATCATTTTTATTCACATGCTCTATACTACTGCTCAGGGTTTCACAGTAGGATTAAGCCCCTAGGGTGAAAACTTGCTTAATAATGCCATTATTTTTTGCTATTCTTCTCCAAACTTCCTCACTCCTCTACCTGTGTTTTCTAGTATTGCCTTTCAATAAGTTATTTACATTCCAATCATTGCCTTATGAAACCCAAATTACTATGCCAAGAAACACTTCAGTCTCTCAGATACCTTGTCTGGGTCGGTAAGCTCTCTCAGTGCTAAAGTGGACCTGATTATAGACACACTTTTCTGGATTCATGCCTTCTTTTGGATTTCACCACAGTAATTTCTCACTCTCTTGTTAACTTCTCAGTATGATATAAAATTTCTTTTTAAAAATATTTTATTTCTTTTTAAAATTGTTTTCAGTATAAAAGTCCTAATAATCTAGCCTGCCATTAACAGATGTGGAAATTAGAACCATTATCTCTTTAAATATTTTTCCTGTTTATTCCTTCATTCTTTTCTTTGAGATTCTAAATAGGCATGTATTAGACTATTAGACTTTCTCATTCTTCCTTGAACTTCTCCTCTATAGTTTCCATTTTTTTCCTCTCTGTGTTGTAGTCCGATACATTTATTTATCTATTTCAAATCTTCTATCAACTATTTCTAATCTGCTATAAAAATCTTGTAATTTTTTATTTCACAATTATAGTTTTATTTTTTTCAAAAATATTTCTGGTGCTTATATTTTCATACTCCGTTTTTGTTTCTTTAAACATTTCATTTGTATATTTTTATAATATATTATGATTCTAGTATCTGAAGTCCTTAGTGATCTGTGTTTTATTGTTTCTGGTGATTTTTACTGATGGTGGTTTATTTCCTTGCGTTTCTTGATCCTTGAGTGTGAACTCAAATTTGGTTATCATTAATCTGTAGTAAACTTGGAAATCTAAGTTGAGTTTCTTCCTCCAAGGAGAAATTTTTTTTGATTCTGCTAAAACCAGAGAGTGCTATTGAAAGTGGTCACTCTATTCCTAATCTTAGGTCCTTGGCTTAATTTGTGAGTCTCAGATTCAATTCTTCCACCTTGTTACTGGGTCAAGGCTTGGTTTCCCCATCACAGCTGTGATATAAATTCTTTTCCTTAGAACAATCTATGATTTTTGGATGTACTTACTATTCAGCAAACATTTTCCTTCTTTTTGGAGATTTCTCTTATTTTTAAAAATCCCAGCAATGCAAAAAAAAAAAAATAAGAAAAGAAAAAGAGAGATAGACAGATTTTAGCCAGGATCTAATTGTTTTTGTCCTGTAAAAGGCCTTTGGAGTATCTACTATGCCATACCAAAAGAAGCAGAAACTCCTTTTTGAAATTTTAATTCTGTCTCATTGATGGTCCATGGTAAAAATAAGACTCATTGGATGAATGTGTTAACTTTGCTAGCTTTTTAGAAGCTAAACTTCAATTCAGATCCTTTGTCTTCTGTCTATTTAAATCTGGTCTTTGTCAGAACTTTAAAAATGTCACAGATTATGTAGAATATATATGTTTGCAAACCCCTAACCTTGTTCATAATTAGGCCTACTTTCTATTGGTGCTCTATTTGTTTTTTTGTTATTGACAAGATTGTTAGATCAGTGAATTTTAAACCTACTACACATTAGAAATACCTGGAAGGACTTTTTTAAGAAAAACAGTCCTTGAGTGTAACCCAGATCTTCTCAGATTCTTAGGTATTGATACACTGGGGAAGTGGAGCCCAGGGACTGGCATTTTGAATCAGCTCTCTGTTCATTCTGGCGTACAACTAAGTTTGAAAACCAGTGATCTAGAAAATGTCTGCCTTGCCTATGAAGACATTCTTTGAAGTTCATTTTACTAGTCTATTAATTTGCTCATTCTTCCTCTCTGCCCCCAAATATTTCCTGAGGACCTGTTAAATACTGTGGAGGCCATAAGGGTTAATGGAACACATCTTCAAGGGGTTTATAGTCTATACAGTAGGATTGGGCGGCATGCACTCCAATATCAAGGTTATTGGCCAAGATAGGAAGTTGAGATCTTTATGGATACCAAAAACCTTAAGAAAGAAGAATCAGAAGAACCATAGAAAAACAGAGTCTTCTAAAGGTCTTGTGGTCAGTTGAGCAAAGATTCAGTGAACACAACAGAAGAGTTTTCTTTCTGCTGATTTAACCAAATGTTTGAATTCTCTGGAATTGTAAGAGTATAACAATCTACTTTGTCTTTCTAGACTTTGGTAAATAGCTGTTCAAAATAGACCTTCAGCCTTGAATGGCTGTGTGGTAATAGAAGTGTCACAGGCAGAAATATGACTTCCTGTCAATAAATATTTACTACTAAGGTCTGGATTTATGGCAGCAATTACCATCTCCATGTTGATTCTCTCCTGGTAAGTTAATGACCACCTCAGCAGCACTTTGTGTCCCACAACTAGTCAGGTTTATCAGTAGTTGAAAAGGGTAGCAACTTACAGGCTGAATTAAGCTTTGACATGTACCTAGAGAAGATAAAAGAAGGGAAATTATGTTGCCTTTGAAATACATGATTGTGGTAGATTTGCAATTGTGGAACCAGGTCTGATAATTCTTTCAGGTTTTAGCTTAATGGTCATCTCTTTAGCAAACCCTTTCTTACCACTCTCATGAAAATGATCTCTTTGTTATTTTCTATCATTTCACCCATTTTGTTTCCTTTATGACACTTATTACAAAGTTGCAATTATATATTGTTCTTTTTTTCTTGTTTACTCTTTATCTGTCTCGCTGGAATGTAGCTCTTTGAGACCATTGATTGTATCTGCTTAGTTCATCTTTGTATCTCCAGAGCCTGGAAATGACTGGAACACAGGGAGCTCATTAAATATTTGTTGAATGAATGAAGTGCTACTGTGCCACAATAGTGAGGAATGCTGAATTACCATTTGGTGAATTGGATTCAAACTCACACTAAAATAACTCATTCTTTCATTTTACTTCATAGTAATCTTTTATACGTGTAGGGTACAGTTCAGTAAAAAGTATTTTAGATATAGTCATTCTTTGCTGTGACAAAAAAGTCGTCTCTTAGCAGGGTTCTGATTGTCTCTGTGTGCAATCCATCCTAAACATGGATACTAGGCCAGTTTTTCTAGAACATTCTGTCCTGTCTTGTTTCTGCTCAAAGCATTCAACAGCACCCTATTATGTAGAGAATACAATTAAATTTATTAGATTGCTTCTTCCACTCTCATTTCAGCTTTCTTCTGTAACTTTATCTCTCATTCTCCCTTGGTGAAATTTCTACTTCACTGATACTGATCTATTTACAGACTTCTGTTTTCCTACCACCCCAAACCATTCAAATATATCATGCATTTTCCCCATGGTCACAGGGTTCCTTCCATTTGATATGCCATCCTTTTTTCATTCTATTAAAATCCTACCTATCTAAAGATTCAACTTTTAATTAAGCCTTCCAAATCAATCTAGCCCGTGCATGGGTTGTTCCTTCCTTCCTTATTGTCCCAAAGCCCAAATATTCCTTTATTTTCCCCAACAAAACCATAAACTTATTATCTGATTTTGATACATAAATTTTTATATGTATATTCTGTACATAGAAATAGCTTATAAATGTCATGTATAGACTCTTCTGTATTCCTCCAACTCCTTACTGAGTGCAATTCATAGGGTAGATACTCAAAAAGTAATTGATTGATGAATAAGTGAATAAATTAATAAATATATCTTGCAGGTACAGTATGTTAGCAGAGGGATCTAGATCGGGATGTTGGATAAGATCCAAATTCTCTTCGGATGGTGATAGATATTTGATTTATATTGGACACCTTGAGCATAGAGTTAAGAATTCTTGGCTCAGCCCTATCAGTATGAAGAATGCCGTATCAGTGTGTCTGCCTGGGTGAGGCAAAGGAAGTGGCAGGTTACATGACTTACATTCATTTGAAGTACGTGAAATTGCCTTTGTAGTTTAAAAAATGGCCAGATATTGCCAGTTTTATATTGTTCAAACTAATAGTTATCTTGAATTTTAGATTATTTTCTACCACGTAAAATGCCTTGATACTCTTTTTGTCAGAATTTACATCAGTAAATCAGTTCAGTGTACATCTGTTATCAAATAGTTGGCAAAATTTCTAGATCAGTTAGATGGTGTAGCTATGACTAAACATGGCTTGAAGTTTACAGATGGGTAAGACTGAGTACTACCTTTTCTAAGGAGAATAAATAAAAATAAAATGTTCTGGTATTAAATGGTGGAGTTATTAAATTCAATTGCTATTACATAGGATAATTTATCTATTTCCATACTATTTTTAGGAGTCCTATAATTAATGAAATATTGTCATGACTTTTCTCAGATCTAGAAATCTTTGATAAAAATTTAGCTATTTAATTTTCATATAAATACTTGAGATTATCCTAGTAACATTTTCTAATTATGTTCAGCAAGGTTAACTCTACTAATGTGCTTATGTTTTCTGCTATGTAGTATATTTTGACCATATGGAGCCCCTATGTGCATTTAGTGTTTGCCATCCATATACTCAATGGACTATAGAACAATGTCAAATGATTAATCATTGAGGGAAGAAATGTTGGGGCTCAAATCAAGACAAACCATTAATGAACAACTTCTTTAGCATGAAATATTTTAATTCTGCTTCTCAAGCTAAATTTAAGATGTGCAAACACAGTCATACATTGTTTAGTGCATTATACTGTGTAGTTTTTGAATTCTCATTTTGAAAACTTAAAGTCAGGACAGAAAATAAATTTGTCTCATGGACTAACTCTGATGTTTAAGTCCTGGTTGTCTAGAGGCCCAAACTGAGAAGAATCACAGGGCTTGTCTGGGGGAAATATTCTTCATTTGTTGGTCCTTCTGAATAGTTAGCAACTTATAGTAGACTTGGTTTTAGAGTTTGAAGAACAGGAATATGAACAAGAACTTGGCTTGCAATTGAGAAAAATTTGATTTCAGAGTTGGAAGAGTAAGAGTCTCCCAGTGTTTTGGCTGATTTTTGGACTAGTAGAACCAGACCCCTAAACTGTGGTTCTGAGGTTTCACTTCCAGGATAAACACCACGTTCAATTCTGTCCTTCTGTTTTCTGTCTGTAAAACAGAGGCAAAACTGTGTTACCTTTTTCTTTCTACATTAATACCCTCCCTTCAGATAAACCTAACCAGAGAAGAGCTACTTAAATAGATGAAGTAAGGCTGGGCGCGGTGGCTC
>VBSM01003190.1:9731122-9787692 GCA_008086735.1 Cheirogaleus medius | reverse complement strand
ATATGTAATCCTAACAATATTTGTACCCCCATAATATAATGAAATAAAAAAATACCTGTAGAATAAATAAGGTACTAGACTATTGGGGTGTGCAAAAAATGGCAGTGATGGAAACGATGACGACGATGACATTAACGGTGAGTAGGAGAGTGGTTCCAAATGAGTGGAAAGATCCTCAACATCAGTGGGGCTGCTGGAAGGGCAATGAGATTTTTCTCTTTCACCGTCTGGCAGCTTGAGCCTTTTTGCATCTTACCTTAATAATCAGGCAAAAATAATTCATTAAGAACTTTGTACTCTCTCTTTCTAAATTGGTGGCTTCCACTGTGGTAGACACAAAATCTTTCTTGTTGCTACTCATTTGTTCTCATACTTCAAAGTAAATTACTCAGTGGTATCCCCGTATCCTGAAAAAATAATTAATTTATCTTCAAAGCTTGTTTTCATCCAGGGAGTAGCTGAGTCATCGAGGGAAAATCTGAGTCACTTACTGTTGAATCAAGGAAATGGAAATGACATTTTACAGTTAGGTTGCAACCGAATAAGGAGGACTTGATCGGGCCGTTTGTAAAGTTTGCCTGGTGTACCTTATTATAATGTAATGGAAACCCATAAGGAATGGCTAATAAAACTGAGTATAAAGTATTATGCTTTCTTAAAGTGCTATAGAAAAGCCAAATTTTACTATTTATGCTCCTATGTAAACATCATTAAAGCTAGGTTCTCTATGGCCCCAAAAGATATATTTGAGCATCTCCTGCAAAATTAGAGCTGAATTTTATGACTCTCTTTTCATGGGTATATGCTCTGTCAGCAGATGTTAACCGAAGATGCATGAAGAGAGAGTCAATTTGACATCGGCCTCTTTCTAATGCTTGCTGATGTATAAAACATCCCAGCCACAATGGCCCAAAGGCTAGAGTAAACTGCTTTGCCACAAAGAACAACATAAGTCTCTGCGCTCTCCAAGCTGGAGAAGAACTGTTTTTATAAAAACATCACACACAAATAGTAAACCGTTTCACACTCTTTTCCCAACTCCATGATATCCAGCATTGGCCAAGTTTAACCAGCCAAGGGTTAGCAATAATGACTATGTGTCTCAATCTATATGTTTCCAACTGTTCCTGGGCTCAATGCTGTATCTGCATTTTACTGGCACAATTTCCCAATCGTGGGTAATGACTCAGTAGTCATCGACGGCATTAACCTGATGCCAGGTCCACTCACACCCTGGTATTATTTGTCCTTTACAATAATCAGTGACTTTCACTGAATAGAGTGTGTGTGTGCACGTGTATTTTACATTAGTTCCTCCCCTGTCTCTCTCTTTATTGTAGTTTCTTTCCCTGGATTTAGAGATAACAAAGATTGTTGAGAAACACTGGATAGTAAGTTAGAAGATTATGGTTACAGTCCTGGCTCTATAACCATCTATATATTTGAACTTGGATAAGTTATTTAGGTTCTCCAGTCCTGAGATTTCCCACCAGTACTATTAGGGAGTTGAATTTAATGATCTCTAGCTTTCTTTCCTTTTCTAAAATCTAGTGAGTATGACCCACCGCATGCTCAGGGATTTGGGGACTTTTGAAGGATGGAAGAGAAGCATAAGAGACAGTCCATGCCCACAGGGAGCTTATATTCTTCTTGAAGGAAGAAGGGAATAAATAACAAAATGAACTGGCATGTCATTAAAATAAGTGACCAGACAATAAGTAAGCAGCAGATAGGAAATTACGTGTTAGGCATTGGAGTTAAGGGCTCTTCAAGCAATGCTGCTGGTGAATATTGAGTCGTCAGCGAAGGGCAGGCTACTGAGACTGCACTGATGGGGGAAGTTCCATGCAGAAAGTAGGGTGCACGTAAGAATAGATGCAGGGGTGGACATGCAGGGGACAGCATTCCTGGCAGGAGAAATCAGCAGGAGCAAAGGGGAAGACACAGGCTGAACACTGTGGGTCTGGTTTCTCTCTGCCCTTCTGTCCCCTGCATTTTTTTTTTCAATTTAATTTTGCTCATAAGGAATCTGCTTTTGTGAATTAAATATCACTTTTCTTTCTCTTCCTTCTGAGTTCTAAGAAAGGGTGATCAGGAGTCTGGAATGATGGACTCACAATCTCTGGATGAGCCTGGAATGTCTTTAGGTTTCAAGAGCACAGGTTCATGACATGATTCACAGCAGAGGTTCATGGACTCACAACCTTTCACCTGTGATGATATCCGAGAGGAGACATCCATACCTCTGGTGTGCTCTTCCCATGGGTGTAGCAAGGCTTGGCAGTAACCCTGGCTCCCACACTGACATCCCCTCCCATTCTGCCCCACTGAAGAATGTATACTAGAATGCAAGTTAGCAGGGGAGACATTGTTATAGGCATTACTTTAGTGCACTCCATTGAAAAAGGGGTTCCCTTGTAAACTTGGGTAATCTAACCATTTTTAGTGAATAGTAATGATAGATTTCATTTTTTGAGTGTTTAATATGTGCTAGGCATTATGCCAAGCACTTTAGGAAGTTTATCATTTGGGCATCACAAGAATCCTGTGGTGTAGGGACAATTATTATACTCACCTTTGTGTGTACCTGGCTGTGTCAAACATTTTATATGGATTACCTATTCAATTCTAACTTGGGCACTGTAAAATGTTTGCTATTGTTATCACCATTTTATAGATGAGGAAACAGACTCTGAGACAGAAACAGACTGGTATAAGTGTTTCCCTGATAGTAAGTGGCAGAATTGGGCTCTGAATCACATTTTTGTGACCCCAGAGACTGTGTTCTTAACCACAATACTATAAATAAAAATGACCTGTAGCACCTCCCACAACTGATCATAACCCAAAAGTAGGGCTGTCCCTGTGGCTGAGAAATACTGATGTGCAGGATTATTTTTTGTAATTTCTTTTAAGTTGCACTGAATATGGCTAATTTGAATCAGGCAATTTGAAAAGCAAAAAGATAACTGGTAACACTAGGACACTCATGCCTTGCTGAGCAACAGCGTTTACTGTTTGCGATAATGACTAGAATAATGATGTTTTCCCCGACTATGTGGTGCATGACCGGTCCTTAATTTATCCTGTGCAGAACACAGGTGATGCACTCAGGTTTTCTGGGAGCTCTTAAGCTAAAGTAAAATCACAGGAGGATTGTTCCCAAGTGACCCTCAGGCTCCAACATCCTGTTAGGTGCCCAGTACCATGCATGCTGAATAATTAATACACCTTTTGATTAAGCACTTTCATCCTAAATGTTCACATGGATAGAATTAAGGATGTCAACACCCACCAATGCATGAACTCAGGGATGAAAAAGGATGTGGTCTGGCAGACATCAAGTATCCAATTGTGCAATAAAGAAGTCATAGAATAGATCTGGGGAGATAAAAAACTGCAAAAGACTTGTCTCACTGCATTAATGCAAATCTCTACTGTACCTGTGAATGGAGATGCATACCTTCTACCCACCTCCTTGCCTGAAAGTGATGCCAACTTAGAACAGAACTGACCTGCGCATATAAGTTAAATATTAAATAAGTAAAATATTTCTGTAGGGTCTTCACAGTGCCAACCATTGTGCTAGACAGTAGGGAAACAGAGGGGACAAAGACTTAAAGGGCTTCCTGGGCCCTTCAGACTCATGGAGTGGTCTGAACGAATGTGTGATGTCATTGACAATGTATGCTGGACACTACGAAAAGAAGAAGACAGGCTGTTTGAAAGCACTTAGTGGGGAGTGGATAGGGTGTTGGGGACGAACAGTCTTAGGGAGCAATGCCCAAATCGAGACAGAAACATGAATGGCAGTTGGCCAAGCAAGAGAGAGTTGAGGTTGTATACCAGGCAGAGGAAAGAGCCATTTGAAGGCCAGCAGAGACAAAAGTCTGGTGTTGTCCTGGTGGTGGAGATGGGTGATAGCAAAGGGAAACAAAGGAGAGAAGGAGAGACAAGAGATGAAGTAGGTGAGATAGGCAGGGTGCTCATTAGAGAGAGCTTTGTAATTTGTGCTCAGAATATTGAGATTTTATTCTAAGGGCAATGGGAAGTCATTGAAAGGTTTCAAGAAGGCATCTTGCAAAGCACATTTTAGTGGTGGTAGGGGAACATGGTAATGCCAATAATTTAAGTCCAACATTAATTATCTTTGGGTGGGTTTACTGGATTATTTGCCTGTATTACCTTTCCTCTGCAATTGCAGAACAACCCACGTTGAGGATGGCTCCTGGGTTCACGTGACATTCCTGAACACAGGGACCTGACTAGTTCAAATGATAAGAGCTCAACAAAAGTAAGATTGAGGGCTTGGTTCACATAAAGTCTGGGGGTTCAACCCTGTTCTTTAATCACTGAGTTAGCAGTCTTACAAATGTGTTGTCTCGAGGAGAGAACAGAGTGTGAAATGGCTTCACTCCACTCTGCACTAGACAAAAACAGTTAGAGGACAGTGTGTGGCCTAAGAAGTTTAGCTTAGGCCTCTGAGCCATGTATTAAAGAATTATGTGCAGGTAATAGTGATCCAGAATTGGGGACATTAGTCAAGTCAGGCTGATTTCTTGTCTGAATGTCTCAGATTAATTTATACACACCCATGGACAGTGAAGTGGGCTTCACTCCTGCTATTAAATAAACCAGTTTAATGCTCACCTCAGGATTAGAGGGTGGCTTTTGTTTACCATATAACTCCTCTCCTGACAATATTTTACAACTTGGCCTTCTTCTTCCCTGATTGCTTTTGGTTATCTGCAGTCCATTGTGACATTACTCAAGAATGAATGTACGGCCTTGCCACCTGTATTAGTTAGGGCAACCACAAGCTATTGTAACAGATTCTTGGAGTGCTATAGTCTTGGTTGAAGATTTGCCAGAATTTCAAATTGACTCTTGGCCTATCATAAATATTTTTGGAATGGTCAACAGATTCAATTCTATAGAGGAATAAGGACAATTGGTCTTATTTGGAAAGTTATTCACTCAATTTGATTGATTATTAATGATTTATCAAATACCTATTCTATACAGAGCTGTCTTCTATGTATAATGTAGGATTAGAGATGAACCAGGCAAGCCTGTGCCCATACACACTGGGGGAGTCCGGGGATGATAATGTAAAAGAGATAACATGTTGCTAAAATGTGATGCGTTTTCCTTTCTCTTGCCTCAGATGAGACGTAATAACTTAGAAGTGGCAAGTATCACAAAACTTGCTCAGCCCTCCTCTTCACACAAAGGAAAATTTGGCTTAGCCTCTGTCCCTTATACGTTATGTATGAGATTTTGAGAAGTCCTTTTTTATTTATTTAGCATAAAAAGATAATATGCAGGTGAGTCAAAGATTCACTCCAACTGGCATCCACAGATAACTCTATTTGCTCTTTCTAATTTTAAAGGGATGCAGGCCACCTAGTTAAATTATATATTCAATAAACCCGATACTTGACTCCTCTTGTCATGGCTTGACAGTATCCTTAAACTTCAATGGGCCAGAAAATACAATTACACCATTATTGCTCTCTCTGCCCAAGAGCAATAAAATTGATGGATGAAATGATAAGCCTTAGCTAAGATGACATAACCAGAACCGTATAGCATCTGTGAGTACTAACTCTTTCTTACCAAAACTAACTGCTAACCCTCCCCATCCAAAGTAATACTTTATAAACATCAAGTATGTGGATATTGATTTTTTTTCCTCTGGGTAGTTTCCAAATTATCAATTAGTGAATACTTTATTCATGATAATAATCGTGATATATATATTTCCTTGTTTTCTCTATGTTTTCACACTTTTTGTAGTGTTCTCAAATGCATTTTCTGTCAGCTTGATCTTCAGAACCCTGTGAGACTGGACAAGCACTAGTTCTCCTATTTGACAAATGAAAGAAATGGGTGCACAGAGTAATTAAATGTGTCGTTCATGGTTCATACAACTGGTGAGTATCATACTTAGAGTTAGGACCCAGTCTCTGACTAGTGCATTTTTAATGTGGTCACTAAGATTATGGAACTCATCCGTGGAGGAAGTCCCAGCTCTGCCATTACCAGCTGCAAACGTGTTCAAAGTACATAACCTTTCTAACTCTGTCTCCTCATTTATAAAATGGGGTTAATCATAAAATCTGCTTCATAGCACCATCGTGAGGATCCGGCAAGTTGATATGTGTATAGTGCTTAATACTGTGACTATCACATAATCACTCAAAAACAATTAGGTCCCACTAAGACTAATTTCCAATCTGCGTTCCATACTGTGTTGTACCATGATTTGTATTATAACTATGAAGTACTGGCACTTCAGCAAATACAAAGGACAGTGAAACGTCACCCTCTGAGAACTGTATCTGCATTTAACAGCATGCCGTTGTCATTCACCCAAAGTGCTTTCCCCACTAGCGACTGCTCAGGAAGGTGTGTGCTTCCTCATTTTTGTTTGCAAAGGTTTTGCTTTTCACGCCTCTTTCAGCACAACAGGCTGTGGTGGCTCTCCAAAGGTGGCCACATTTACCTTTGACCCCAGGGGAAAAAAAGAGAGTTACACGTATCTGAGCATGCCTAAAATGCTGGCAGCCCAAGACGTGAATTCTACTTTCTTTGCACTCCCACAACTCCCAGCTCCGCCGAACTGTTATTTAAAAGGCTTCTCACATTTTTTGAGAAAAGTTGTGATGTTGAGGAGCACATGTGTTGTGTAGGAGGTAGAATGGGCGGTTGTGTATGCCTGTTTCCTTGTAGGTGCTTGTGGTCAGTAGAGAAGGACTGGAGATGCTTGATTTTGGCATGTGACAAGGTGGGAGATCATCCTCCTCAGGGTTCTGTTCTCCTTGTTTCTAATGATAGCAAAGTCAACTTATCTAGATATCAGCTAAGCTTTTGTAGTGCTTGCTGTGTATTATATGCAAAGTTGAAATTGCAGAATGTTGGGGAAATTATTAATAGTTAGAAAGATTTCTTGGATGAATTGAGAAGAGAAGCCTTACATTCAGAAGAAAATTCATCCCTCTTTGGCTGCCATTTTTTGTTCTATCTCCTATAGTTGATTTATTCATTTATGCATTCATTTAGCCTTTCATTTAACTAATATTTGTTGATGATGGGAACATAATGATGAGCAAAAAACAGATACAGTATTGCCTTTAAGAGATTTATTACCTTGTACAAGAGATATTAAAGAAATAATCACATAAATATATATTATTACCAGCTATTAAATTCTAAAGTCCCTAGAATTTTTTATTTTGTTAATTGCATTTTTCAGCTCTGGGATTTCTGTTTGATTATTTAAAAAATTATTTCAATTTTTCCATTAAATTTCTTGTTCTGACCACTTATTGTTTTCCTCATTTCATTGAATTATTCCTCTGTATTATCTTGAGGTTTGCTGAACTTCCCGAGAAGTTATTCTGAATTCTTTTTCAGGCCATTCATACATCTCCATTTCATTAAGGTCAGTCACTGACACTTTATTTTGTCTGTTTGGTGATGTCATGTTTCCCTGATTATTCTTGATCCTGTGGCTGTGTGTTGATGTCTATGCATTTGCAGAAGTAGGAACTTACTCTAGTCCTTGCAAACCAGATTTGTCTGGGAATGCCCTTTAACAGTAAGCCTGTCCAGAAAGTCTAAGCGGGCCAGCTGGCATTGTCTCTAAGCCCAGGACCACTGAGGCTGTTGTGGTGCTAGGAGATGCCCTAAGTTTGGGATGGACCACTGTGGCTGGCATAGTGCTGGGCTGGAATCTCATTGTCATTGTAGAGCTGTCAGTGTAGAGCTGGAGCATGTCTGAAGCCTATGGCCACTGAAGCTGGTGCAGTGCTAGGGTATGTCTGAAGCCCACAGTTGCTGAGGTCTTCCTGCTGCTGAAGGGTATTTGAAACCCATGGCTGCAGCTGGCAGTGATGCAGATTGGTGATTAAGTCTGCCTCACAAGGGCTACAGGTTCCTACCTGGTGCCAGTGCACATCTTGAGGCTCATTCTGCGGGTACAGTCCTAGAGTCAGGGGTTGTGGGGGTCTTCCTGGTGCTGAGTTTTACTGACTCCCAGCCTCCAGAACTTTGAGACAATACATTTCTGTTTTTAAAGCCACCAGGTGTTATATTCTATTATGGCAGCCCTAGAAAACTAATGCAACGTCTCTGAGCAAAGACTTTCAAAAGTCACAGTTGACTGGGTTGAAGAACTGGCAGAAACACTGGGCCACCCATCACTGAGATGCTGAGACTAATGCTGAACTGTCTGTCTGCTGATGGCCAGGTAGGTACCAGCACTACAGCATCGAGCACAGTGTGAGGCACACAGTAAATCCTCAATAAACATTTGTTGCCTGACAGAATGTCTAATGTATGTAACACCTAACACATAATAGGTGCTCAACAAATACTACTTTCTTTCTCCCTTGACATGGGCACTGAAAACCATTGCAAACTGTAACAGGTTTTAGATGTCTTCCAAAGAAAACCAGATATGCCAATGTCAACACAGTCAGACCTTGTTGCCAAGTGGTCCTCTGGTCTTCTCTCACACTATGTCACTGGATCAAGATCCAGGATAATACTAGTAGCTTTTAGCAAGTCAAAAGTCAAGCCTCTATCTTCACGGACCATGATGATGAAAAAAATTAGAGAATGCAGAATTGCAAAGTAAAAATCCTAGCAACATAATTATAGTACTTTAAAAATTGTAATTAAGGGCTGCATCTACCTGGATGTCTTTTAAGTTTAGAATTTCTGCTCTAGTAAAACCAGGTTTTCTTATGACCTCCAATCTTGAGTCCCTCTTTATTAACACATTTGTAAAAGCGAGATGAATATTTTAACCATTTTGTTTGCCTTGTCTCGAAGTTATTTTAAACTTCATTTTACCAAGTTTCATCGCTGAGACACAAACCAGTCTTGACAGTTTTTCAGTCTGTGCTTTTCATCACTCAATGGGTCATAACTGGTGAGGATGCTGTTTGATGGTCGAGGTGATGATGTAATTGATAACCTTTGTAAAATCTTTACAGTGTTTCTCTGAAAGAGCATGAAGGAAGCATGCAAATGGGAAAAGTTCTAAATAGCAATAGACCAGAAGGAGCAGACTGCCATGTTTCTTTATGATAGAAGCAATAAAATATATGCCAATTCCGGCAGGCTGGATAAATCTTCGCTCTGAGATGGTAGTGGGGTGGCAGGCATGGCGTGTAACAACCTGTCCCAGGTTTTCCCAGTGACCTGATGCCTCTTCTTTGAGAGTAATATTGTGCTGGCATGCAGACAGTGATTGGCTGCCCAAGTTGTTCATAAATAAAAGCAGCTGGCTGCAACAGAAGTCTAAGTAGCCGAGGTTTCATCATTATTTATGAGGCAGGCCAGGGAGAAGGCGGAAGCTCTAAAAGTGCAATAGCAAACACCATCTTTCCCCTGAGAAAATGGCTGACGGGGGTGGGGGGAAGGGATCCCTAAAGAGAAAAGAAGCCAGTGTCACCTTTATTTTCATGTCATCATCTTCGTAATCTTGTAGGTGGTAAATGATATCAAATCATTATCATAATGCAGATCTTGCAAGTTGGCCCTGAAGCAAGCTTGTCCATTATGATGCTGGTCTAATTGGTTGGCTGGTTTAGAAAAAGGCTGCTTATTGACTTACAGTCATCGAGAATAGGCATGGATAAGCAAATATTGAATAACATTTTTTTCTTTATCTTAATTCCTCTGATAGGGATAATAATTAATATATGATAGCTGGCTTGCAATAGACCATACCATCTTTAGGGGGTCAGGGGGAGCATTTGTCCCTGGCAGTGGATTCCACGTGGAGGGATCTCGATAGGGCGCACATGGCCTTTTCTTCACTCCATCTCTCACTCTTTCCCAGGGGATTGAAGCATGCACGGCCCAACTCTTTCCTTTCTTTTTGTCTTTGGAGACGCTCTGCCAGCAGGAAGCATTCCTTCTGTGCTTCTCCTTTCCACCATCAGTGTTGTAGGAGCAGGCCTCCAAGAGGAAAGGTCCAGTATTGTCCAGAATTATCAGTAGCTATGACTGAGTAAGTCTGGCTAAATGAGGGGCTGAAATATCAGTGAGCCCAATTGTCTTGAAAACTTAGCAGTTTCTACTCTATCAGGTTTATGGGTAATAAAGCTGACATTTTAATCTTTCTTGGCTCGACTTCTGTGATTGTCTCTCCAATGGCTCTGGATTATAGTGGAGGAAATAAAGAGATGTTATTTATTGTCATTATTGTTAAAAGTCCAACATCATATATGAAAATGGTGTATATGCCTTGACCGTAGAAGGATATAGCTTGGAAGAAATTATTTTATTTATTAAAAATATATTTGCTGCAAATAATACATGTTTATGGTAGAAAAATTAGACAACATAGATCAGCAAAATAAATCAGGAACCCATTGACAATCCTACCAGTTAGATATATTGTTAACTTTTTTCTTTACCTTTACAGATTACTCTCCTTTTTGTATTTCTCTCTCTCTCTCTCTCTTTTTAAATTTCAGAATATTACAGGGGTACAAATGTTTTGGTTACATAAATTGCTTTTGTACTGTTTGAGTCAAAGTTATAAGTGTGCCTATTCCCCAGATAGTGTGCATTGTACCTATTAGGTGTGAATTTACTCATCCCTTCCTCCCCACTCCCTCCTGCTTGATTTCTGATGAATGTTATTTCCACAATATGCACACAAATGTTGATGGATTAGTTCCAGTTTAATGGTGGGTACATGTGGTGCTTGTTTTTCCATTCTTGTGATACTTCACTTAGCAGAATTGTCTCTAGTTCTATCCAGGTTAATACAAGAGGTATTAGTTTACTATTTTTTATGGCTGAGTAGTACTCCATGATATACATATACTACATTTAATTAATCCACTCACGTATTGATGGGCACTTGGGTCGTTTCCACATCTTTGCAATTGTGGATTGTGCTGCTGTAAACATTCGAGTGCAGATGTCTTTTTTATAGAATGTCTCTCTGTTCTTTTTATACTATTTCCTGTCTCTTCCTTTTTCTTCTCTTTTCATTTTTGTGCTGTCTTTATTATTGCTTCCCAGAAAAGCATATTCATGGAATAGCAAAGTGCTGGTGTTGGGGGCCTTCTTATTGTGTTTCAGTCCAAGCCCTGGGTTAATTGTTATTTCTGATGGAGTCACAAGAGTGAATGGGTAGCTTACCAGGCAAAAAATAAGCGAGAGAGGTAGACACGTTCTGGTTGGCAAAGCATTAAGAATATGTCAGTTGTATAGTCCTCTGTAGCCAATAGTCCCTGGTCGCTTATTTCTCTCTGCCTGATCTAGGCTCAGTAGGGATACTGGGGCTAATTGGCAGCTGCTGTCACCATTGCCAGAATAGTTCTGAGGCTTAGTGACTTGAGTTGTATAGCAGAGTCTATTTAATTGCCAAGTTTTCACTGATGTTTCTTCTTGTAAAAACACCCTGATTTCCCCTAGAGAAATAATCTGCTCCTTATTCTCTAACCATGAGCTTCACGTGGAGTTGACTCCACTCCAAAGCTCTAGAGGCGGCCATGTGATCATTCCACGTGCATTCAGAAGATTTTATTCCCCTACACACGGCGATGGTTTCAGGAATGTTCCTGCAAGAACCAATGAGACTTATAGAAATATCTGCTTAGACTTACACCTCGCAGCATGTTGGCCTGGAGAACGGCTCTGGGTCATTTTGCTGCCATGAGGAGCGTGCGAAGGAAGCACGTGAATGAGCAGAGTTGAGGATGACATCATTTGAAATCCTGAATCCAGGCACAGATTTACTCCTGGAGTTTTCAGCGAAGTGACCCAGTAAATTCCTATTTTTGGTTGAAACATTTATTTTTGTCTCTTAAAACCAAAAAGATCCCAACAAGGTCTGCACGAGCTGAAGAGTTAATATATCTGCCAAAGTGACTAGAAGTGACCAAGCTTCTTGGCTTACAGTTGCCTGCATTACTGATTTAGCAATTGTCTGCAATACATGTGAGGTTAAATACACCTTTTCTCACGGCTTGGCTTATGAGATTTACAACCGAATTGGATGAAAATATAATATTTAGCTATTCAACCTGGCAGCATAGACGCTTGGTATGATGCAGCAAGCGGTGCCAATGTCAGAATTAATATAATGGTTCCATGTCAAAACAGTAACAGGGCAAATCACCTGGAAGGGCAATTCAATCACTTAGGCCTGATCGCCACTGACAAAGAGAGCGCTGAGCCACCTGCCTTCCTTTGCTAGGCACAGGTTTGGGTGAAGTGGAGCTGCCAAACAATTTAGGTTTAGAAAATGGCTTTGGGAAATCACTGCTGTCTAAATGGCAAAAATACCTTCAATGGTTTTCTAAGAGGTAATGAAAGCATATTGAAGGTTTTGGATATTGGGATAAAGAAGATGAAGGCCTGTTTGGGAAAAAGCTGTGAGCTCACCCTAGAAAAGGGGACCCTTTTAAAATTTATTTCTTCCACCAATTTGAATATTCTATGTATGCTAAGTGCTGGGCACTGGGATTTAATAGTGGTCTGTAGAGATATGTGTCTGTCCAGGAGAGAGTCAGACAAGAAACATATAAATAGTGGGTAATGATATAAGACAGCTAATATTTAAAACCGGGATCTGAGTTAAAGAGTTCTATGGAAAGGGATCTGCTTTGATCCAAGGCCTCCCTGCTGGGGTGGCACTGAAGCTGAGACCTGGAGATGAGGAGCCAGCTGTGCCCAGAATTCGTGACAAGCATCCTAGCCAGAGGGAAGAGCACATGCAAAGGCGGGTGGGACATTCAAGGCCTGAATGACAACCAAGGTCCTGGAGCCCAGAGACAGAGCAAGAGCATTATATGAGCTCAGGTTGCAAGAGAGTCAAAGGCCCTATCATCCAGGTTTGTGACGACTGAAGAAAGGAGTTTGAATTTCATTCTAAAAACAATGGGGACCTCTTGAATGTTTGCTGATCCTTGATGCTTTTTGGTGCTTGGAGAGAAAAATGTGTATTCTGGGGCAGGTAAACCAATGCTTCTATTTGAAGGCTTTTGCTTATAGGTGACATCTCCACTTTGGATATCTAATTGTTTCCAAAATGAGTATTTGTTTAAAAGCCTAAACCAATGCTTTTATTTATTTATTTTTTCCAGTTTTCTTTTTAAATAAAAATTGTGTCTGTTTAAAGGTGCGCAACATGATGTTTGATAGCCATTGTGAATAGATTGCTACAGTGAAGCACATTAATATATTCATCTCCTCACATAGTTTCTTTTATTTTTCTTTTTCTGGTGAGAATACTTGAAATCTGCTTTTAGAAAACTTCCAAGATACCTGACAGTATTATTAATGGTATTTCTCATGATGTACATTACATGTCTAGACTGATTCATTCTACCTAATCACAACTTTGTACGCTTTGAGCAACATCTCCCTATTTCCTCCAGCTACCTGCCCTTGGTAACCACCATTCTACTCTCAGCATCAGCGTATTTAACTTTTTTAGATTTCAGATATAAGTGAGATCATGCAGTATTTTTCTTTCTGTGCCTGGCTTATCTCACTTACCAAAACGAGTCTTTAGTGACAGTGTAGAGAAAAGGCAGTAGACTGAGACCCAAGGTATCTGCGATGTTGCCTAGATTCTGCCGCTGACTACAAAGCAAACTTAAGCAAATTTTTACCCCTCTCTGGACCTCAGTTCCTCATCAGGAAACTTTAAGCTTGGGTTGGATATTGTATTTATCATGACTTTTTATTGAAATCGACAGAAACGTGTTTCAAAATGGCTTCAGTGGAAAGAAATGTATTTGTCCGTCTAGCTGAACAATTCAAGGGCACTGGCTCCGATACGCATGGGTTCAGGAGCTCACATTAGGTCATGGGGGAGATGTGATTCTCCACCTCATGGCTCTTTGTTGACTTTACTCTCCCGGAGGTCTTGACTATCATCATTTGTAGAATTAGAAGTCCTTATGCAAAGGGACATTTCTCTCCTAAACTGTGATATCAAAACTTCCAGAATTGCATGCTGACTTGGGACATGTGCCCACAGCTGGACTGTGGCCAGGGGCTAGGGGGTAAGATCACTGGCCAAGCCTAGATTGTGTGCCCACCCCTGGAGCCAGTCTGAGCCACACTAACCATGAATAGAAACAGAGGAACAGGGAACAGATTCTGAATGGGCAAATGAGACATGTCCATGATGCTCTCTCGGGCTTTAACCATCTCATTAATTCTTCAATGAAGAGTCAGTCTTTGGCAACCTCTTGCTTGTAGAGATTAGCCACTGACTTCAGAAAAAAAGTCCACTTTGTCCTAAAATATTAGGATTGCATATTTACATTGTGTAAATTTATGACATAATCACTAATCCTCTCCTTCGTTTTTTTTCTCTTCTTTAATTTTTGCTCTGTGCTAAGTTAGTGCACACCTAGACTGTCTTCTATAGCTCCTTTTCACGGTTCATAAAACCTGTGTGTGCATTTGAAGAATTTTGCCTTGGTGTGTCCATCAGCCTCCAGGCTGTGCAAGTATCCACAGCCAAAATTTTTTCCTCATTTACATTTTTCAGATTAGCTTATTTGTTGAATTACTAGGAAACGTTACAACTGGCTCGTTGTTCAGCGCTGTTCTGGAGTTAGTTTTAATGAAACCTGAAAAATACTTTTAAAAAAGCAACTGGCCTTGTAGTCCCTGCTGTAGTAACTTTTCCCACAAAGAATGTGAAGACAACTCTTTATCATAACCTATCTCTCTCCTCAAAGTGTCTCCATTACGCTTGCCTACATTCCCGCCTATGTTCCTGTTATCCCCACCAACCAAAATGTCACGTTTCCTTAAGTTCTTGCTTTCTCATGACGTACTTGGCACCTGCTAGTCAGCCTTTCCAATCTCCACTTAGCACCACAAGCCATCTTTTGCCATTAGCTTCTGGCCCATTATTAATTACTTGGAATGCATGACTTTTCAAGAAGTGAGATATGAGATATAATTAATTTACCATAAAATTCCCTCTTTAAAGCATTCAATTCATTGGCTTTTAGTATATTCGCAAGATTATGCAACCATCACCACTAATTCCAGAACATTTTCATCACCCTAAAAAGAAAAAATCAGTACCCATTAGCAGTCACCCCATAATTGCCCCTCAGAAATGCATGCCTTTTGTCTCTGAAGTTAGCTCCTTGAGGGCAGTGGCTGAGACCTGTACTTTTTTGTGTGTGTCTCACAGAAGGCTACCCCAATTCTGGGGACATAGAAGGCATTAATAGAAATGTATTGAACTGAAATCTTATTATGTTGATTGCTGTTTCAATTCAAGGCTATACTAAGAGATCATGTGCCATATTGGAAAAAATACTAAGCAAGAAGTCAGTTTGGGTTTTTCTTTCTGCTTTCCACCAGCTGTGCACTTAGGTAACTCTCTCCCTTTCTTTAGGCCCTCTTTAGGCCCTCTATAAGCAAGGGACGTAGACTCAGTGATTTCTGTAGTGTCTTCCAGTTCAAACTGGCATCAGGTACTGTTAATTTTGACTGGAGGCATAAGATCATTTATTGAATGAGAACCGCAAGATTTCTTTCCATGTTCATTGGGGTTTATTGAGTATGTGAAATAATAAAGCTCCTTTCTTGGAGCTGTGCTTGGGGATATAATGTGGTCAGGCTCAGTCATGCCTGAACTCAACTGAACCAAGGTGGCATGCACCAGCTCAGGAAAAATGAATGTGCTGTCCTTGGTCAAGGTATCGACATTAGCCTTGGTTATCTGTTTGGAGGATATTACGAATTCATGTTTAGAGGCTTCTCTCTGGAAATTATGAGCCAAAATACCGTGTAGAAGCTATGGCACAGAAAGACAAAAATATACAGATCGTGTACTGTATGTACATTGTTTATAACTTTGAGGTCGAAAACATCTTTCCTTTTCCACCTAACAAACATTTGTGGTATAAAATTTCAATCATCTTTTAGCTTACCCAGCGTCCAGTGTCTTCAAGAACATCTTAGAGAAAAAAAAGCAGATCAATCCTATTTTTCATGTTTCCCAAATGAGTGGTTCAACGTCACAGAAATGAGGTCGGAATGGTAAACAGTCAGCCGTTCTGTATTTTTCCTTCCAGGGAAGATGAAGGTCAAAGACACCACCTTTCTGCTTAACAGGTCCCTCCCCAGTGGGTTGTAAACACATGTGCAGTGTTGTCATGGCTGCACTAGGGAAGAAGTGAGGCATTTTTGGAACAGCCCTTAGAGGTGTGGAACATACGTATCTTTGATTCTGTCTTCTCATCTCTTTGCAGTGCCTTTCTTTCATGACACGAAGCCATTGATTGAATGAAGTTAGAATAACTTTTGACATAGCTAACCAAAATAGATAGCACAGGGACTGGTTGCTAAGCACAGCTCTGCTGGGTTCCCTGGCTGACAGCCTGTGTTAGCATGCAGGGTCTGCAGAAGCAAGTCCTTAGTTATTGGCAGTTGGTTGCTTAAAGCTGCTATTGCCTCTCACGTAAGAGTGCGTCAGCAGCACATGTTAAGGAGGAATTACTTAATATCCCCAGTTGTAAGCTTCCCTAACAGGGTATAAGCTGCTTGAGGGCATGACTCGTTCACTTGTATATTCAACAAACATTATGGAGCATCTACTATGTGTCAGGTGTGTGGTAGGTTTTGGGGATGTAATACAGAAACCATAGTTCTTGTTTTCACAGAAATCAAGCTTAGTGGTTGAGAGAGAGAGAGAGAGAGAAGTATGATAGAACAATTTATTAGCACAGAGACTCCTCGACTCACAATGATTCGACTTAAAATTTTTGACTTTAGGATGATGCAAAAGTGATGCCTTCAGGAGAAACCGTACTTTGAGTACCCATATGAACATTCTGTTTTTCATTTTCAGCACAGTATTCAATAAATGACATCAGATATTCAACACTTGATTATAAAATAGGCTTTGTGTTAGATGATTTTGCCTAACCGTAGGCTAACGTAAGTGTTCTGAGCGTATTTAAGGTAGGCTAGGCTGAGCTATGATGTTTGGTAGTTTAGGTGTGTTAGATACACTTTCGACTTACAATGTTTTCAACTTGCAGTGGATTTATTGGAATGTAATCATCTTAAGTTGAGGAGCATCTTTACCTTAGTGACTTTCTTCTTCTCCTGTTCAGCAAAGAGGTTGCTATTTTAAAATTTTTTTTTCACTTAGTTCTACCCAGGGAAAGACACCCAATATCTTCTCTTTCCATTCCCTTGGAGAAGTGTTCTGTATTGACAGTTTGGTTCTTTGGAGTCAGTGATGCAGAATTAGGAAAAAGGTAAGAGGAAGACAAAACAGGAGAAGACAGAAGATAGGTTGGGAAAGACAAGAGGCTCTCGTGCTGGACACTGATCTTGGAGCAGGAGTTTTTCTAGAAATGTGGAAGGAGAGGGGCAATGGAAGAGTCATGGGTTAGGAATGAAGTGGATGCAAGTGGAAAAAAGATTCTAAGATGCTCTGCTATGGATTTTGTTTGTCATTTATGATTTTCAGGAAAAAAAATCAATTTTAATGACAAAAGTTGTAACAGTTTACTGTTAAAAATTCAAACACTACTAAAGATGATAAAATGAAAATTAAAAGCTGTCTGACCCTGTCCTGTTCCCTCAAGCCATATGACAGTCCCATTGTTCCAGAAATAACCACTGTTAATACTAATATACTTGCCACATATTTTAAACAAAAGAGATTGTATTATCTATTATTAATGGTCCACAGCCTTTTAAACTTAATATAACAGTGTATTTTCAGGTCAGTAGACATACATCTTTTTCATTTTTTTGTTAGGTGCATGTCACTTTATTTAATGTAGATACTCTAATTTATAAAATTATTTCTCTACTGATGGACCCTTATTGCAATATTTTCAACAACATCTCTTTATATATATCTTTTCATGGTTGTGCAACGATTTTTCTAGAAAAGATTCTTAGAAGTTGGTTTGCTGGATCATAGAGAATGTGCATCACATTTTTTTTCATAGACTTTGTCAAATTGCCCTCCAAAAATGTGTCAAGTTACTCCATCAAAGGGATTGAGAATGAACATTTTTTCACATTTTCATTAGTTCTGTCTTTAAAATCAAGAACTGCGATGTCACTGGTGAATCTGCCTGAAAAATCCTCAAATTCTTCAGGTTTTTAAAAGATAGGCATGATAGTCTTACAGAGCCCGATTCACTGCTTTATGGAAGAGCAACTCGTATGGGTATGCTCCAAGGCATGGCTTGGAAATGGAAGCATTAAAGCTTTTGACTCTCAGAAATACTTCTAAAGCCAACTCTAAAGCTGCTTGGAGAATTCTGAGTGGCATACAAGTTGAGTTCACTTTAGCTGTCCACATTTCTTAGGGCAAAATATATCTACAGAGTTATCAGCTTCATTCAGCAGCCTTCATTGTTGGATTTTTAGTCTTCCCACAGGAGGTATTTAGCTAATAGGAAGGTTATCCATGTATATAATGTGTATCTATCAGGTCAGTGGTAATGAGCCATTTGGTCCATGGGTATCACAACAATAGCAATAAGGTTCCATATTTCCTCTTCTTCAACTATAATGTCTCAACTCTGTAAAATACCTTCTCTGATTAATTATTGAGTGTACACTTTAGTTTTGTATCAGTGACTTTCAAATATATTATCTTATTTAACTTTTAAACAACTATATGAGCTAGGAATTAATATTCCTGTTAAGGACAGAAACCAAATGTCAGAGAGTTTAAATAATAACCACACAGCTAGGTTGTGGCAGAGCCAGAATTTGAAACCATATCCATCTGATTCCATACTGTTAACAACCATGACTTTCTGCTTGTTAAATGACATGGCACTAAGTAATGTCATTTTCTGGTCTGTTTAGGGACATCTGATTCCATTTTGTAAGAAGCGTCCCCCATCTGACTTTTTATTCTCCCTGATTTATTTCTCTCCTGATCTCATTTTGTAGCTAAGACAAAACCAACTCCACTAATAAGCCATTTTGGCCTCTAATCTTGTGAAGAAAGAGATAGTATACCTATGATACAGTAGTTACAAGGGTAGAGTCAGTCTCCCTGGGTCCAAACCCTGGTGCTACCACTTAGCAATTGTTGACCTGCAAGTCGCAGTTTTCTCATTTGTAAAATTGTTAAAGTTTGCTCTCCTCATTGGATTATTTTGAGAATTAAAATGA
Organism: Cheirogaleus medius; assembly: GCA_008086735.1. Taxonomy (NCBI): domain Eukaryota; kingdom Metazoa; phylum Chordata; class Mammalia; order Primates; family Cheirogaleidae; genus Cheirogaleus; species Cheirogaleus medius. The sequence goes on along the minus strand of VBSM01003190.1, from coordinate 9,768,519 downwards.
AATAGTGCATTAAAGCATTTAGAAGTTTACCTGGCACATACTAAGTATAAATTAAGAGCTGACTTCCCCGTGGCTACTTCCTTCTACTGTTTCTCATCTTGGTCCCCAGCAGCATCTGCTCTCAGTGCTGTCTGGCTCCTTGACAACCTAGTTCATCCACTTCATGCTCACTCGATTATTTGTATCCTCATCCAGAATGTTCTCTCAGATGGAAGTCTTGTTCCATTCCTGCTTTGGCTCCTGGCTCAGAGTGCTTGTTATGTGGATTGTCATCTGTTTGTCATTAGATTGTCGTTTCATCTCATGCTTATGAATGATTTTGCTCTACTGTCTAAATGAGTCCCAACTAGCTCAAGCTCTCTGTTGTCTCAACCTGAGTGATGTCTATGCCTTTATGAAGGCAAGTCTGATTTTTCCGTCTTCCACTTTCTCTCTCTGGTCCCCAGCTTGGGCAAACCTATGCTTTGGTCAATAAAAAAATTAGGTTCAGATGCACCATTTCTGAATTTTTTTTCTTACTGATTCTACTTATTTGGCATTTATTTAACAAATAGGTCAGAAACCTACTATATATCAGGTACAGTGCTAGGTGCTGGGGATACAGTGGTGAGCAAAACAGACACAGAGTTTAGAGCCTACTAGATAGTGATTAGATTATTCGATAATCACACACATTTAAAGTTGTCATTATGATAAATATTAGAAAGGCGAGTCACATAGTGTTAGGAGCGTCTACTCTAGAGGTATTGGGCCTTGTCAGGGAGATCAGAAAAGGCTTCCCTGAGGGAATGATGCCCGGGATGAGGTCCAGAGGATGAGCAGATGTGTGAGGAGAGAAGAGTTTTATAGGCTGAGGAAGGGCATCTACAGAGGTTCCATAGTGAAAAGGTGCCGTGGGAAGTGTTATTTCCTGAAAGAACAGCAGTAAAGGTTGAGCAGAGAGACCGGTAGAATACAATGTGCAAGATGAGGGTGAGGTCAGGTGACCTCAAGCTGGGCCTTACAGGCTATGTGAAGGATTCTGATCTTTGTGCCGAGCACAGTGGAAAACTACTGGAAGGTGGTGAGTGTCGCCGTGGGGCTATGATCAGATTTCCAGATCCATCTTGTATATTTCTACGTGGGCTAAGAGTACGTTATGGGTGGCCAGTTAGAATGTACCTCAGGCAGGTGATTTAGTAACTTTATCTAGGCTAGCAGTTATGGAAAGAAATGAATGGTATTGAGAAATATTGGAGATGAAATGAACGATTTTTGGTGATATTGGATGTGATCAATGAGGGAGTGAGATGAATTTAAGGTTCCTGGTTCACACAACTGGCCAGAAGGTGATTCCCTTTACTGGGTTGGGGGCAGAATGGAATTGCATGCACTGGATTTATTCAGTTGCAAATTATATGCTCCAGATTAGGTTCTTACCATCTCTGGGTGTAGGAACTCACTCAAACTAGCCTGAGTAAAATTTTTTATCTAAGAACATAGGGAATCTCATGGAAGTGGTGGCAGGAGGGCGTTGGAGAAACCAGAAAGTTATCAGGAACTAAGATCTCTTTCTCTGGCTTCAAGGCCCATCAATCTCTGCTTCTCACTGTGCGTTTCTTCCACTCTTCTCTCTCTTTTGTTGGATTACTTCTCTGATCCTTTCTTTTTTGCATATGGCTTGCCATGGTCACTACCCAAAAACCTAATCCGAATTGATAAGCTTCAGCATTTATCACTAACTGCCTACAGTTTCTGTATCCTGTTTCAAAGTGTTGATACACAGAGAGAATTGTCGATCAGCTGTCCAGTTGCATTCCCGATCCAACAGCTGAGCTGGGTGATAGTTAGTGCTGCCTAGAACCTAGGGGTTGTGAACACGGAAGACAATAATACATAAATCTAGTAAAACTACTTTAGAACCAGAAAAGTTCTAAAGTACTTTTTGGTATTGTTTGTAGTGACTAGCACATAACTAGCATCTAGTAGGTGCTCAATAAATGCTGTCCTTATTGAGTCATTGGAGATCTTTTAATATTTTTGAGAGGCTGAGATACATTAGAATCTCCTGTGACAACTTTTTAAGTTCAGAGTTCAAGGTCCATCTTTAGAGAAACAAATCAGTAGATCTGAAGGGGTTCCCAGGAATATGTATTTCTAAAAAAGGGACCCAACATAAATTTGATACAAGTGGTCCCTTCACCATACTTTGATGGATGCTGTTCTAATGTGTCACCAAATCATGCTCAGAAATCTCTATTGTAATCTCTAGACACTGAGCTCTTTTTGGTTCTTGGAACTCTATTTATCCATTTATATAATGGGCCAAGTATTTATCTCTTGCTTATATTCAAAGGTGAAATTGAAGGTTAAAAAGATAACTTTGGAAATAAGCTTTGACCTCTCTTTTCCAGAGCCATAATAAATATGAAAGATGGTGTTAATATATATCTGGACAGCTTCTGTATTGCTCGAATTATGTCAAATTCTTAGCATTCACTATTTACAGATAATGACCCATGAATGAATAAGATCTCATCAGTGTTTTACTGTCTGCTTTCAAAAACTGGAAATGTAACTCTTAAATCACTGCTACTTGTCCTGAGTAAAGTTCTTACAAGAGAACAGAGGAAAGTTCTTGGAAAGTCAAACAAAATGCTGTCTGTGACTGCCTAGCTTTTCAAAAACAAGCATTTCTGATTACAAAAGATCCATTTTGAGGAGTGCCAGCTAACAAGAAAGCCCCATTATACACATTGTGTTTAGTTATAACAGAGTATGACTCTAAGGTCAGTAGAATCTCAAAGCAAGGGAAGCCTGGGAGAGTTGCCAACCAGCTCCTGGAAAAGCGTCAGTCCTTCAAACTGGTTCTAGGTCCTCGCTTTTCTTTTTTCCCTTAGTCATTGCTGTCGGATGCTCCTTCCTTATTTTTGAGAGCTCTGCTCTTCTATATTTCACATTCTACCACCCTGCTGGTTACTTCTGATTGCTTGCTGGCTGTTTCTCCTTTTTGCTTTAGTGTTTTCCAGGGTTCTAGCTCCATCGTTGGTCTGGGTCATATCATCTTCCTGGCTTTAGCTACAATAAATTTAGGTACAATAAATTTGTAGCTGGTTCTCATATATCTACCTCCAACATGGAACTGTCTTTTGAACTCATATTTCTAATAGCTTCTCAAATTTTTTATTTGTTTGGCATATGGACAGCTCACATTTAGCAGATCCAAATCTTGGGCTTATTGTTTTCTCCTTCAACCTTATTCCTTCGTCTCTGCTCTTTATTTATTAAAGGTACTAGCCTCTACCAGAGACTTTGCAATGATCCTTGATCCCTCACTTTTGCATTTCTGTTAATTCTTCTCCACCCTCCCACCACTATACTGATTTAGGTCCTCATGTATTTATCATCTCTTATAAGGGCTATTGCAGTATCATAGTTTCTCTGCCTTCAATTTCTCCTCACTCCAATTCAAGAGTCACATTGTCACAATTATTCTTCTGAAATACAAACCTGTTCATGTCTACTGAACACCTTTGATATTGGATGTATATTACCTACATTATATAAAACTCATTATTTAGTAGAGCTCATGAATTTTCAGAGTCTGGGATCGGTCTGCCTTTCCAGCTTAATCTATGATCTCTCTCCTAATAATATTTTTTTGAGTAATGGGTACTTTAAATGTAATGAGACTTCCATGAACAGTAGGACAAATATGAACAAGATACTATTAACATTATTAGTCTTGTTTAACACATGAGGGAAGTGATACTAAGAAAAGTTATATAACTTGCCCAAGATCATATAGCTAGCAAAGGGTGGAGTACCAGGGTAGGACCAAACTCTCCTTAGTCACCTGTTACTCTGTCTTTACAGGAGCCACACTGAACCTCTACCTGTGGATGTGCCTTTGTTCATGCTACCTCCTCAGCATACCTTGTCCCATTTCCCTGTTGAAAATCCTATGTGCACTTCGAGGCCCTGCTTAAAAGGCACCTTGTCTATGAAGCTTTACCAGACTTCTTGCATTATAGTAGAATTAAAAGCTTCTTTGTTTTAGTTCCTCCAATACCATGTGTATATGTCAATTAGAATATTATATTGCTTTGTGTAAAATGAGCTTCTTGATGTGTCTCTGCTAAATTCAAGTGAACTTTTGGATGACTTTATGTGTTAATCATTTTTAGGTCCCCAATGCCTAGAACATAGTAAGTACTTAGGATATCTACAAAATGTAGAGGAGGTGGTATATCTTTGTAACCTCGTTAGGTTATTATTGGCTAATCTGAACATTTCTTCTAATTAAAATTATTTTAGGTATTAATACATAAACATTAAGGCTTCTCAGTAGGCTGCTCAAAGTTTAGTAATGATATGTCATGAGTAGGTGTTTTCAAGAATGTTACTTAAGACTACCTAGAAAGTATTTCTGCTAGAAGCACCAAGGAGCTTTGACAGTCAGTTGCACTGATGAGGCACTTCTCAGTGGTAAACAACAGAAAACCTGACTCAAACAATAAAGGGCGTTTATTGCCTTGTGTTATAAAAAGAACAGTGGCAGGACAAAACTTGATCTTTTTCTTTTTTTGGCTCTAATTCCTTGGTGTCACTGCTATTTTTAGCATGCATCTCCTCCTGTGGCTCTAAGGCTACATTGCTTGCTTATTAATACCCAGGGCAAGGGGAGGGGAGGGGAAGTTGGGGTAGAGGAGAGTGTGTTTCTTTCCCTTGCAGTCAACAGGATTCAGTCTGTTTGGATCAATGAAGGTCATACCTATCCCTAAAAGTCTAGTACAGTTGAAAGATATGAGTATCCCAATCCGGAAGTCTTGTGCCGCACCCCACCTTTGAGTCTAATGTGGCACCAACTTTTCCCAAACAAGTACGCTTCAGGGGAAAGGGTTGCTGGTACCAAGCCAGGGACAAATGCATGAAAACCAGTCAATGGCCCATGAACAATCTTTGTAATAACGAATCGAAAGGATAGGGGATGTGTGTGATCTGGAAGCAGTTGCCATGCCTTTGAAGAAAGACTCACAACTCAGTTCTGTTTCTGTGGAGGGAAGAGCACACCATGTAAAGGTACCACTTATCACTGTCATAATTGAAAAGAGAGAATGTTGGTTGTTGCATGCTCTCTGCTGTGGAAGGCTGACCTGCTTGGTCTGCATCAATGAGCTCTGAAGATTCAGGATGGGTTCAGCCCGTGGGGAGACCAGGAGGTAGGAGGAGCATGAGGTCAGGGTATTTATTCCTCTGGCTCCCTCCCTGCTGGGCCAAGGGTTGGCCGTGTCCCTGATCCTGCCGGGCAGCCCTCTCTCCACACCTCCTCTCTCTGGATTTGAAACCACTCCCTCCCTTTGCCTCCTCAGGTCTTGGAGACGTTGCTGTTCTTGCCAATTTCTTTAAACTCTGCCCACATGTTAGTAAAGAGTCTTTTTATTAAACTCATCTCAAATTACCCAGTTGGAGCATGCTATCTGTTTTCTGCCAAGACCCTTACTGATACAGTGGGTAATCATTTCTCTCCTAACATATTTTCAATCACTGCAGCCACGCTTTTCCAAAATAGAATGATCATGATATCAGCCAGAGGTAAAGTTGCTTTTAATTGGAAGAAAGCAAAGCTTCCTGGGTCAACTTGGATCATTTGTGATTCAGTCACCAAGTCAAGGGATTCTCACCGGAGGACACAAGCATTGGCCAGAGTTTTTTATAACAATTTGTAAAGCAGGTGCTTCCTTTAGTTTTCATGTTCATATGCAAATTGGTTAGGATTTCTCTTGACTCCTCTAACTACAAATAATAAATAAATGCAAATGCTAGTTTAGGAACTTTAGTTCTTACAATATTTTAGCAGGAACATTTATTCTCACTGATACTAGTACTGTTTTTAACTACTAAAGGAAGAATGTTTGTAGAGTTATATTGTCATGATAATAGTATTTTCTATTCAAATTACTGATACAAACTTTTATGTCTAAACAACTTAGTAGAAATGGCATCCCCAAGAGCAGATTTTCTAAGATTATTTTAATATTCTTTTAAGAAAAGACAGTAAACATTTTATTTCTTTTATGCTGGGATCCAAGTCTTTGCAATAGAACCATAGAACACAAGAACCAATAGAACACAAGACAGCAATGGTTAAGAAGTGTCAGCTTGGGCCATTCCATTCAATCCAGTTTACTGGCTTCAATTTTGTCCCCATGGTTGGCTAATTTCTTATTTAGATATATTTCTGATGCTATTAAAGTTAGGGATAATGATCGTGTTTATATATTAAGGCCCTTTATTTAGTGTGGGGAAGGTTATATTTTTCAGTGCTGAAAAATAACTTGTGAAATAGATTCTTGGGTCTCATTTTCTGAGATTCTGCATTAATAGATCCTGGTAAGCTCCAGATTTCATCCCCCCCCCCACTCTGCGCTTTGTTCATTATGTTCCCCCCACAAAGGCTCTCTTGCTGTTCCTTACACATGTGAAGTTGATCCCGACCCAGGGTTTTACACTGGAAACCAGGAGTTTTCACTGATCTCTCCAGTTTTAATTCACACAGCAGCTTTCATTCTCCCCCACTCCCATTCGCCACATCTGTACCCCTCTTCTCCAACAGCGAGAAGTTTGGCTCTCATTATCCTTAATATATTTTACTTATTTGCTTAATCCCCAGTTCATAGGCAAACTCTTAACTCCCATTGGTCTGCTATCTCATTTGAAATCCCTCCTTGTACGAGTCCCAATCTCTGTCTTCCTAGCCTTCTTCAATGCTCTCCTTGTGGCTGGGCTTTTTGATCGGGAAACAATGTTATCTTTTAACACGAGCTTATAAAAATTACTTATGTTCAGGACAGGTTTTAGGATTAAGGAATAAATTGTATTATAAGCTCTAAAATTATATTCAATGGCTATTTGTATTCTTACACTTAATATAGCATTCACTGAGTGAATTCATGGCCTAAAATAATAATAAAATACCCCCAAAGTTTAGAGGAGCAGAAATACTGCTAGTCTGGTATCTAGTTCTAAATGTACTATCTAGATCACTAAGAATTTGAGCAATTATTTTAGTTCATTCATTCATTCAAGAAATACAATTTAAGCACCTTCTGTGTTCCAGGAACTATCCTAGGAGGTAGGTATATAAAAATTAGCAAAATGGACTTGGTCCCGGTTGCCCTAATGCTTGCAGTCTAGCTGAGTAGCAAACACCTAATGAGCTCTAGCAATAAAGTAGGGCAAGTGCTTTGTTACAGCTGTAGAGAGAGTGCTGAGAGCACGCTAGAGGATGCCGAACTGCATCTGAAGGATCAGCGAGGGAAGTTTTCTGGAAACGATGACAGTGAAGCTGCAACCTCATGACGCATAGCAGTAGGCAAAGTGAAGAGGAGGGAGAAGCATAGTGAGAGCAAGAGGGGCAGAATGTGGGAAGGTGAGAGAGAGCATGTTGTGTTGGAGGAATTAAATGAAATTTGAAGTGGTGGGTGCAAAAAGAATGGGAGATATGGGAGAGATGTGGCTGGAGAGATTTTGGGGTCTTATGGGTCTTATTAGGAGACTGGGGCATTATTCAGAGTGTGATGAAAAATCACTAATGTGAGATGATGTGATTAGCTCTTCAGAAGCATGGCTCTGGCTTCCCAACTGAAGAGGGGTGCAGGTTGGAGCAGGAGAGAAAGACTGGAGGTGGAGCAAGAGTTCAGATGCTATCATAGCCATCCAAGGGGGAGATGCTGAAGATGTGGCCTGGGCAGAGACCATGACAGTGGATGGAAGTGGATATCCATGAAAGAGAGGCGGACTCAATAGAAATGATGCCCAGCTCTCTGGTGTTGGCAAATGTTCTTCACTGAAATGGGGGACATGAGCAGGCTGGGGTAGGTTGGTGTTGGGGGGATGATGAAGGGGAGATGAGGAAATCATCCCCCTGTTTGTCAAACAAGAGGGTTAGACTCACAGCAATAAAATTCTATGATTTTCTTGTTTTGTCTTCATGTGGCCAAGGACAGAGCAATTTAGAGCTGTTGGAGAATTCTCTCAATATTTCCCTTTTCCTCTTGCTATTCAGGCATTTAACCAATCTAGACTTTAGTTACTAATTAATCTCAGGGAACAGGAAATGTTTGTATTCCTTAGTATTTAAATTGAAACAAAAGAAAGGGAGGGGTGCTGGCATAAGCTGGTAAATATGTTAGCTTTCATAAGCATGAAATAACACAAGATTTATCATTCCACGTTTTATAACTTGGGTGATTTTAGATATTCCGTGGCCAGGCTGACTTTATTGTCCTATAATTCTCAATTCTGTGATTTGCGCTTTCTCTTAGCTTGAGCAACTCTCCCAATTGCTTATGACTTTACAGTTGCTGCAGGGGAGGCGTTATACACAGATGGTTTTTAGGAGGGGAGTCGATTTGGTAGGCATTTTCCTTGATTACGATGCCTCCTCTCGGCACTGATTGTTATGAGTGAAGATTCTTGCATGTCAAATGGTGAAAATGTTTCCAGGGTCTCGAAAAAGGAAGGAACATTGCATTTGGCAGCTGATCACCATATGACTATACTCTGATGAAAATGCTGCCTGGTTCCTTTAATTTATTCAGATAAATTTTTATAAGCAATAATAAAACCAAGCCAACATGAGGCACCAAAGGGAAAAAGACTAAGCAGAATTTGCAACAGTGAGGAGATATTGACTTGAGCATAATTATATTCACCTTGTTATATGGTTTCATTTTCATCTGTTGCAACCTTGCAAATAAGTACAAAAATCTTATCCGACATACTTTGTACCCACTTTTTTTTTTCCAGTTCATTCAACTATGCTTCTAGGAGAACACAGGCCAAAAAAAGAAATAAATACTTCTTAAATTTGAAGCCAATTTTATTTCTTTTCTTAGATTAACTTTTAAGTCAACTGTTTTTTTGCACAATTGATGCAAGCTTATTGCGGAAGTAACAGACAATAGAAGCCAGTATTTTTCACCTAAATTTGTCATAGTCTGAGGAAAGACCTGATCCATCTGGATGATCTTTCAGTACAGAGCTACAGAAGATAAAGTGGACATCATTGACCAGTCTGGTTATTTTACATTTAGATGTTTTTGTGGTCTATAACAGAAAAGTCGTGACACTATCCCGGAGTGGGCTTTTCCATGAGGATTAAGAAAATAAGTTAGGTCATGATGGGTAGTTTCTCCAGTTTAATGAACTCCAATCAAGCAAAATTTTCTTATTAGCTGTCAAAAGTAGACTTTGTTGCCAAATATCAAGAACTCAGAGCAAAGCGAAATATACTCCTGTTTGAAGAAGCCTCCTTCCTTAGGTCTACAAATGATATTTACCAGTTATTGAGCACTTACTATGTGTCAGACATTACGCTAAGTATCTCACATGTTTTTTATTTAATCCTCATGGAAAGCCCATGAGGTAGATAATACTCCTCCTTTTAATAGAAAGGAAATTTAAGTACAGAGAGATAAACTTGTTGCAGGTCACAAGGCTTGTCCTCTTAACCATGAGATTACATTGTTTCCCCTCTTCCCTTTCTTTTGTGTGACCCTTCTCTCCGGCATGAGAATGGTTCCATCTCATCTCAGTTAAAAGAGGCATTTCTTCAAATTTCAGTGAAAAATAGGTAGGACGAAAGACACTTATTTCCTGAACACCAGAACCCCACCCCTCAGAGATCCCGTAGTTGAGGGAATCATGGTGGCGAGGAAGGAGATGGAACACTCCATCTCTGCTCTACTTGAGGTGGAGTCAATTTGGGGATTGTATCAGGAGGATATCAATCATTTTGTCTCGGGCAAGACAGTCTGTGAGATGCTTGTGCGATACATCTTTTCTACTTGTCTGTGTTTCCACTTGCTTCCCAATGTGATTGAGACTCAAGTTTGTGAATTTCCACACAGTCATTCTTTGTCTCCCTTTTCACAAATCTGCATCTTAGAAGGGGGCACATATACCCTTTCATCGCCACATTGTTATATGCAGTGATCTTCCTCCAAATCTTGTTTAAATCTCAGAGATCATATTTATTTACCTATATTTTAATTTTGAGTTTTCTCTAATGATTGGCTTTTTTTTGCATTTTTAAAAGATATTGAGTATTAAAATAATAGTTTTCAGCTAATATTCTGTTTCCCAGTTAGTTTCTTGCAGAAAAATTTTTTTCTTGCTCCTGTATTATTCCCTTGAGGATATTCTAACATAATTGGAGAATGCCTTCAGAAATTGAAAATATAATAATAATAATGTCATGCACTTTACATGTCTTTCTATTTTACATTTTGTGAAAACTTTTTAAAAATATCATGCAACCATGCAATGTTATTCCCAAATTGTATGCAGGGAAAAGGAGGCTGGACACCATTGGCAGACACGTGATGTTTCTCCCCCATCTGTCTCGCACATTGCCTTTCTTGCTGTTATACTGCTGTGGTTGTTTCATGGGTATTTATCTGGATGCTTTTCCTTCCTCTACTTTCACATTTAGTTTAAAACTCATCTGATCGGCTGACTTTCATTTTTTCCGTCTGTAAATCAAGACAACTTCCCTGGCTCTACCTATCACATATAGTTTTTTAATCAAATGAGAGCTCGTATATGGAGGTGATTGCCATCGGAGCTTTATGAACGTAAGATATCGTATATCACTTTTCCCTCCCCTGCCCACTCTTCTCTTGTATGTATTAGGTAGTGGTGAAACTTCAGAGCATGTGACAATCACTTGGGGGAACAGGTTAAACGTACGGTTCCTGAGAAGTTCTGAATGGTAAGCAGGATGAGGCCCATAAATCTGCGTATTTAAGAATAACAGATAATTCTTACCCAGGATATCTGTAGACCGTATTTTGGGGAACAATGCTCTAATGGGCCTTATTTCCATTTCACAGATGAACAATTACCCTACCATTTAGAACTCAGAGATCCTTATATCTGGATAAATCTGTTATGTTACTTTTCACTTCCTTGTGTGTGAATAACCTTGCACAACTTTAAGGAGCAGGGGAACCACTCCGTGTATATAATAAAAGTTATTTATCATAACATTGAAGCTTGATTTCCTATGCAAATAACTGATCATCTGGAGAGAGGTTCTTTTTTGTGTGGGAGAACTGAGCAAACACGGAGTGGCTACTGACATTTGGAAGCAGCCTGCTGAATTACAAAGTAGCACATTGGACAGGCAGGCTCCAATCTTGATTCAGTTACTCATGTGGCTGTGTGACCTTGGCCAAGTCCCTTTCCTTCTCTGAGCTCATTTAAAATTGTAAAATCTCTTTAAAATCTGTGTTTGTTAAACTTTCCCACCAAAATAGAGTGGAGGAATATGTTCGAGTCCTAAAAGAACTTTGACCATAGCTGGAATTAGCCTACCACTGGATAAAGTATCTTTGAAGTCTCATGTCTTATGTTGAAAATTAAAGTTGTTTTTTTCTTTGCCTTCTACTCCATCATATGTGCGTGCTTACTTTAGTGTAAAAGTAATGTTTAAAGTTAAATACTATTGAGTAAAACTGAAACTCCCGTGGCTTCACTTCCCGCTGCCTCCCATCCTGAGAGTCTCTATACTTGAGTTTGAAAACAGACTAGATGATCCGAAAGATTCCTTCCAGTTCTCTGATTTTATGATTTAAGAAAACTCTTTAAGTAAATTTGTCGCTTGACACACTGACCTCTACCTCCAAATCAGATGTCCTCTAATGTTTGGGGACTGGGAGAGTGTCCCGAAGGGAAAAATACTCACCTATAAGGTAACTGTCATTTTGAGGTAAAGGATCCAGTGCTAAATTTATTGACCTGATTTACAAAGGGTTTTGTGAGTCTCTAAATGCTCTTTGAGCTCTATATGAATTCACTGGCCTCCAATTGAACTTGTACTTGCAAATAGTTATCAGAGTGTGGGTTTGTAGAAAAGAATCCAACTTGACATGAACACCCATGCTGGAATTAATGCAACTAAAGTTTGTTGAGGGCACTTTGTCATCCTCATTAAATATATTGATATTTCTGTGTCTCGAATCACCTCTCTGCATGAACTTCTTGGCCACTAATTATCCCTCCAAATTGGACATATCTTGACCTCTTTGCTCTTAGAGAGAAAGATGATTAGATAAAAATTCTAAACAATTTGAATTCTGTTATCTTCCATAACAAGACCTCATTATGGTTCTAGCATACAACAGTGAACTTAAAATGAACGGTATTTAATTTTGTGGGGAGCCGAAGAGACACAAAGTACCACGGAGGGACCTGTACCATCTTTAAGAAGCCAGCTGATCCCTTAGATACTTCTCTGAAGGGTGGCAGTAGCAAGCTATGATCCTAAGCTAGAGCCTGGTTAGACTCCACATCTCTAGAATGGAGTCCGTTGAACTAAATTCACAAGCAACTGATGTATAACAGAATGTCAATGTATTAATTCATGTTAAGAAATACGATTGATAAGGGGGCAAAGTATGTATGTCTTTAGATCAGGACACTTGTATCCCAGCATACAAGTGTATACAGAAACCAAATTATCATCAACAGTTTGCATAGTGAGCATGAGATGAGAGCATATGTTTAATTGGATGATCTTGGTGGGTTTTGGGGCATTAAATTATGGCAGTATGGTGCATCCATCTCTGCCATAGGCAGATAATGAGCTAGATCCAAGTCCTTAGATGAGTCCTTATCACAGTGGTCGTGGGCATGAACTCAGCACACAGGCTTCCTGGGATCAAAGTCTCACTCTACAGCTTACAGCTGTGTGACTTTTCATACCTTTCATACTCACTGACCCTCACCTTCCTCTTCTGTAAAACTCTGTGTTACTCCGTTCTAGTCTTTTTATAGATTTTTAACTTGTGGCAGAAAATCCAATTTTTCTCATTTCCTGATTTTTGGTGTGCATCTCAGTGTCACCCTTCTGCAGCCCCTCAAACTTCAAATTGAAATTTCACTGCCCTGCCTATTCTCAGAAAGAAAAGTTGATGGAAAGAAAATTCTTATCTCCTAAGAGAGCCCAATGACCAACTTTATGAACCGTTTGACTTCTGGGAGAAAAGTGAAGCCTGACTGCCCCATTTCTTTCTAGGTGGCCTCCAAATGTGACAATTACTGATAGCCAAGGTTTCATAGAGAAAGGTTGTTGGAGGGAAAAAGAAAATCTGATTTCAACTCAGTGACTGTTCTCAAGACCTCATTAATCTCTCCCTGTTTCCCACAAATGCCACATGAAGCCACTGGCACTCGAAATTGGAATTTTACTGGCTACTGTTTTTTTGGGGAGAAAGAAAGTTTGAGAAGGAAAAAATTCAGTTCTTTCAAGTTATCTTAGTGGATCGCTTAAATTTGAATAAGGCCGTGAAAATCACTTATAAGAAACAAATCTTGCAAAACATTCAGGTATCAAAGACAGGCTTGCTGGCCAGGAATTATACCACCAGGGTAAAGAGCCACGATTTGAAGTCCAAGTACAGTGTGTTAATTGACTAACTTCTCTTGGACAGAATACAATAAAATTTAGGAAAAGACACCTAGGTCATTAAAATAAATGCCCTTGTTGTCTTAATACATTCAACAAATATGTATAAAATAAAGTGCTGGCACTATGGCAGACACCGGAGACACAATGGTGAGCAAAATTGATCTGTCCTCATGGAGCATACAACATAGTGCGAGAGGCAGGAATTACATCATTCAAACAATCACACAGATGTGAGATTTCAGATGGGGTATGTGTTATGAGGGAGGCATCTAGTGGGGATTTTTGACCCAGAGAGGAAGGTCAAAGAAAGCTCTTTCTGAGGAAGTGGAAAATGAGCTGAGATATGAAACATGAATGGAAGTGAACTAAGCGAAGGGGAGGAAGAAAAAGCTAACAGCTCGTACAAAGCTCACTTGGCAGGAGGATGAAGCGAGGCCAAGGGACTCAAAGCAGGGGAGTGGGGCTGCAGGCCAGAGCCCTGAGTGCTTAATCTGGTAGGATTTGTACCACCGATCCAGGGATAACAGAAAGGTGCATTAACAAAAATAGACCATGTGTAGAAGAGAAGGAAAGGAAGAAAAAGATGGAAAAAAAGGAAAAAGAACTGGCAATGTGAATTTACCATGTATATGATGTCAGGTTTTACTGGAGCAGACAGAAAAATGATTGCTAAACTGTAGCAAGGGGCCAGTTTCAATGGAGAAAAACTGTCCAGCATACGGCTTTCCAGTAAGACGCTTACTTTCATGCTTCATACGATCCTTTGGCAAAGCTAACAAATCTTTACTCGCTTTTTGGTTTCCAAAGACTTGGGGATTTGGGGAATCGTTTTTTTCCCCATCAGTGGAGTACCATGAGAGGAATGATGGGGTCAGTTGCATTCACTGGTGAAAGCCCCACGTCTATGGAGTGCCTGGCACACAGTAGGTGATCAATAATATGTGTTGGATGACAGATCTAACATGCACTCCCTTTTCTCCTTTTGATCGCCACCTCTTTTTTACTCTTAAACTGGAAATAGACTTGTGACGAGCAGAATCCCTTCCCTTCTTACCTGCCACTTGGGAGGATTTGATGCCTCCCCGTGGAACGTGACATCTGTTGCCGTGAGCATGCTGCAGTTGGGGTGGCATGGTGGGGGTGCTGTTTTGGGAGAGGACTTGGGAGAACAGAGGAGACCAAAAGCGAGTTTAGCCTGTTTTTGGTAGGACCGAAGGTGACAGATTAGAGGAATCAAAGCAGGGACAACTACTTTCAGGGGTAACCACTGTCACTTAACTTGGTGTGTTTCCTTCCAGACCATTTAAAAAAAGGTTCGTATAAGTTTCATATTCGTATGTTGATTTCTAAAAAACAATAAAAATGTATTATTATTTTACTTATGATCAATTTCTTCTTATGCAGAATATAAAGATCTACCTCGTTCTTCTGTTCCACGTACATATAATTTTAAAATTTTATTTTCTTATAAGTATTACAAAAACATCTTTAGGGTTTTTTTTTCTTTAGTTAGAAAATTATAAACAAGAAAACAGAAATGAGCCATTATCTCAAAACCCAAATTATCCCTTTGACATAAAAAAGCCATTCATGCACGATGAAAAAAAAAATCAAAGCAATAAAGACAGGGATTCATAAAAATGAAAATCCTGCCATCCCCAGGTTTTTTTCCCCCAAATTAAACCTCCTTTATAGTTTTTGGTGCATATTTACAGAAATAAAACTGCATAGTGCATGTGTGGTCTATACACAGCAAAAAGTAGAGCATACTATACACAACAGTCTGTACATTGCGTATTTCCCATAATAAAATGTCCTGGGGTCATTCTGTAGCCTGTGAGAAGCAAGGGTAGTACAGTAGTTCAGTGCCTAAACTCTGGTTCTATGTAGTCTAGGTTTAAATCCCAGTTCTGCTGCTTACTAGTTCTATGACTTTGGGTGGTTTATTTAACTGATGAGCATCTCAGTGTCCCTGTCTCTAAAATGGGCATGTTAAAGTGCCTACTTTATAATGTTGCTATGAGAATTAAATGAGCTAGTTCACAAAATGTATTTGCAACTGTTATTTGCCCATACTAAACTCAGCTATTACTACTTTTATCATTTTGTCAACAGGTAGAGATCTACATCATTCTTTTCAAATTTGCTTATAAAACTTTTTATTGTGAAAAATTTTAAACAAACAGGAATGGAGAGAATAGTATGAAGAATACTCGTAGACCTATCACCCAGCTTCAGAAATTTCAGCGTTTTAGGCAATTTGTTTTGTTTATCTCCCTTACTTTTTTTATTGGCATATTTTAAATCATATCCCAAGTGGCATTTCATTTTACTTGTAAATACTTTTCAGTTTAAAAACTGAAAACATAACCTCTATGCCATCATCACATCTAATTCCTTAATATTTTCTAAAGTCTGATCCATATTCAAATTTCTCTGGTTGCCTCAAAAATGTATTTCTACAGTTTACTTGTTCAAATCAGGTTTCAAGCGTAATCCACATATTGCATTTGGTTGTTATGCCTCTTTTTTTCCCCACCACAACAGTCTCTTGTCTTCCCTCTCCTGCCCCATTTTATTTTGTTTCTTGGAGAAACAGGGTTGTAACTAATTTCTCATATTTTGGACTTGGCTGATTGCTTCTTCATGGGCCATTTAACTTGTTACTCTATTCCCGTATTTCCTGTAACAGTGGTTACAGCTAGAGTTTTGGTTGCTCATACTTTCTAGGTGCCACATTCTGTTGTCCCATGGTAAGACTCATCTTTCTAATGATTGCACAGTGTTCCTTTGGATGGTTGTGCATAATTTATTTAGCTGTTGCTTCATGGCCAGTACCACAAGGAACTTCTGTGTGCATACTTGTGTGAATATTACTGGGAGTGAAAATTCTGTATCGAATGATAGGCACTAGGTAATGTGTATAAGATCTGAGGCCACAAATCTTCTCCTTATTAGGTTTCCAATTTTTTTTATTTATTAATAGATGAAGGAAAATATAGGTAAATTCAGCTAAAAAGACTGTGGGTAGAAACTAAATTGCAGAATAGTAAAGCTAAAAGTCTCATTCTAACAATTGTAATAGAGTTCATACAAGTAGATAGAAGAGTTAGGACTGAGATGCAAGTCAGTGTGGTCCAAATGCACCGTGCAATCAAAGAAAAGGCATTGTAGATTCATCAAGTAGCATTAATTTACTTTTTTCTAATTATAATATTTTACATGCTAGTTGAATAATTGGAAATAGAAAAAAGTTGAAAGAAGAAAAAAAACTCAACCATAATTATATTACTTAGAGGCAGTTGCTTTTATTAACATTTTGGTTTATTGATTTGTAGTTTTTTATGTCATATTAACATTTTTCATAGTTTTGATTATACATTATAAATAATGTTGTAAAATGTTCTTTTTACTTAACAGTATACTTTCTCCCAAGGTATTAAGAACTTTCTACAAACATGATATATAATAAATACATAAAATGTCATAGAATGGGCTTATAGTTAACTATATTAGTGTTATGAAGTATTTATTTATTATTTACTAGATATTCAGTATCATAAACACTTTTGCAAATATAATTAGGATTCGACAAATATTTATTAGTGCTCTAATTATTACAAAGTATTTGTGCCAAACGTAAAACTTTTCCTCTGTTTTGAGTACATTCTTCCTAATCCAAGAAAGGGAAGTTGGAGAAAGAAGTAGAGGAGGAAGAAAAGCAGGGTGAGGTGGTGTAGGAGGAGGCAAATTCTTCTCCTGGTCCAGCTGTCCTTAAATTGCAGTGTGCGTAAGAATCACCTGGGTGCTTATAAAATACAGATTCTTGGGCTTCACTCCCAGATTCCGATGTAATAGTCTGGATGGGGTCAAATGCCTGATTTTGTTTTTAAACTAATTCCTGAATGTTTATGACATCAGTGGTTTGTGGCACATACTTTGGGCAAAGTTGCCAAAGTCAGTTCTTCAGGTACTGCTGAGCTGGTGATCGTTGGTGGTGTGTGCATGCTCAACATGGAAACCAGTTATGGCCTGGAGAGAGGAATGCTTCATAACCGACTCAGACTCCACATGTTATAAAAATACTGCTGGCTTTCCACAGTGACAGTTGGTCTGGTTATACTTCCATCTCTGAGGGAGACTCCTCACTCTGCTGTCTCAGGTTTTCTTCTCTCTTTATCTCCATACTCTTCGAAAGACAAGCATTCAGCAGTTGGGATTCCCACAAGTAAGGTTGCTGTTTGGCTCTCTGAAGGGCTCTTATATGATTGGTCAAAATGATTTGTGGCAATGCTGTCAGGTATACTGAATTATGCAGTGAGGCCTTCTGATGATGAAGTATGTGCTTTTGAGAAGGAAATGGCCTTTATAAATCTTTTTTTTTAACAAGGGCTTCCAAAATTTGCTTCATTCATTGAAGCTCATAACTGTGTCCTCATATCAATAAACTTTGTACATGAAAGATTGGTTGCTTGAAGCACTCCTCTGTCTTTGGATACCGCTGAGCATAGAAAAATCTATTCATCTAGGCAAGAGGGCCTTTACATTTCTCCAGGTAACTCTATGAATTATAAGCAAGGATAAATGAAAGCAGGAATTATCCAACACCAACTATTTCCAGAATTAAAAAGTCTCATGAATGATGGCAGGTGGTAATACACAGCTAGATACCTTCTTCTGATACTATGGATATTTTCATAGCTGAATGCTTAAAGCTATTGCTGTTCAATAGAACCTTCTATGTTGATGGACATGTTCTATAATCTGCATGTCCAATACCATAGCCACTTGCCACATATGGCTATTGAGTGTTTGAAATGTGGTTGGTGTGAAGTAGGAATTAAAATTTTAATTTATATTATCCAAAGCAATCTATAGATTTAAAGTAATCCCTATCAAAATACCAATGACATTCTTCACACAAATAGAAAAAACAATCCTAAAACCCATGTGGAACCACAAACAACCCCAAATAGCCAAAGCAATCCTGAGCTGGAGAACAAGGCTGGATGTATCACATTACCTGACTTCAAAATATACTACAAAGCTATAATTACCAAAACAGCTTGGTATTGGCATTAAAAACAGACACATCGACTAATGGAACAGAATGGAAAGCGCAGAAATAAATTCATGCACCTATAGCCAACCAAATTTTGACAGAGGTGCCAAGAATACACTTTGGGGGATAAACAGTCTTTTGAATGAATGGTGCTGGCAAAATTGTATATCCTCATGCAGAAAAATGAGACTAGACCCCTAGATATCTCATCATATACAAAAATAAAATCAAAATGGATTAAAGATTTAAATGTAAAACCTGAAACTATGAAACTATTAGAAGAAAACATAGGGTAAACATTTCACAACATTGGGCTGGGCAAGGATTTTCAAAATAAGACCTCAAAGTCATATGCAACAAATGAAAAATAGACAAATAGTATTACATCAAACTAAAAAGCTTCTGCACAACAAAAGAAAGTATTAATAGAGTGAAGAGGGAACCTAAAGAATGGGAGAAAATATATGCAAATTGTACTTCTAAGGGTTAATATCTAGAATAAATATATGAGGAACTTAAGCCACTCAACAGCAAAAGAGCAAATAACCTAATTAAAAAATAGGCAAAAGATCCTAATAGACATTTCTCAAAATAAAACAAACAAATGGCCAACAAGTATATGAAAAAATGCTCAACATTACTAATCACCAGGTAAATATAAATCAAAACAACAAGACACCACCACACTCCTGTTAGAATGGCTGTCATCAAAAAGACAAAAGAAAAGTGTTGGCAAGGATGTGGAGAAGAGGGAAAATTTACACACCACTGATGGAATTGTAAACTAGTACAGCCATTTATCTAAAACATTATGGAGATTCCTCAAAATATTAAAAATAGAACTATCATATGATCCAGCAATTTTACTCCTAGGTTATATCCAAAAGAAAGAAAATCATTATGTTGAAAAGATATCTGCACTCCTATGTTTATTGCAGTACTATTTACAGTAGTTAAGATATGAAATCAACCTAAGTGTCCAAAAATGGATGAATGGATACAGAAAATGTGTATATATACACAATGGAATGCTATTCAGCCTTCAAAAAGGATGAAGTCCTGTCATTTGTGATATGGATGTACCTGTAGAACATCATGTTAAGTTTAATGAGCCGTGTTAAATGATATGACAGAAACACAGACACTGCATAATATCACTCATACATGGAATCTAAAAAGAAAGAAAGTTGATGTCATAGAAGCAGAGAGTAGAACAGTGGTCACCAGAGTCTGGAGTGTGGGAGGATGGGAAGATGTTGGTCAAGGGGTACAAAGTTACAATTAGATAGGAAGAATAACTTCTGGTGTTCTATTGCATGGTAGCCTGACTATAGTTTAACAGTCAAGTATTGAATATTACAAAGTAGTGAGAAGAGAGGCTTTTGAATGTTCTTGCCATAAAGAAATGATAAATGCGTGCATGAGGAGTGATGGATACACTAACTATCCTGATTGGATCATTATATAGCATATATGTGTATCAAAATATCAAAATGTACCCCATAAATATGTATAATTACAATGTATCAATTAAAATTTTTTTAAAAATTTAATTAAATTTAAATTTAAATAGCTATACGTGGTTAGTAGTTGCCATATTGGGCAGTATACATTTTAAACTATTCAGTGGACATTCCTCAGAGATTTGAGTTAACAAGAGGAAAGGTCAGCCACAATGAGTTTTTAAGATAAATGTCGTCTTATTTATATACATGTAACTCCCCTCTCCTCTAATCATGCCTCCCAAACTTAAAGAAACCATTACAATCGAAATTAGGTAGATATTTGTACCCTGAGTTCAAAAGATGGTTCTAAATTGTTCTTTATTCCATTTAATCACATACCAGTCTATAAGAGCCCCTACATTTTGGTCCCTTTCTTTCTTTCTTTCTCAAGATTCCTTTGGAACTTCTATGCGTATTTCCCTAGGGCCAATATATAATATTCAGTGAAACATGCAGTTTACAAAACCATAAGTATGGTATTTTGGTAAGCAAAAACTATGCATAGAAAATGTTCTTTTACAAGAGGCCAGGACTGAGTTAATTGCCTTTAACTGCACAGAAGTATCCTGGTCCCTATGGACTCCAAGAGAGAGGGGCACAGTATCTTTTCCTGTCTTCTCTGATCTTTTAAAGATGCAGAACACACACACACCAGCTTTCCCCCCACATATGCAATAAGTAGGAGAGTGTCTTAGAACATTTCACAAAATCATAGAGAAATAAAGACCTTTACCCAGTAGTAAAAGGTTGAGAGTTTTTGGCAGCTGCATTTTGAACTCTTCGCTCAAAGTCCATGAGATGATTTACTTCCCATTGTATACAAATGAACAAAATCACATACTTAATTTTAGGTTCTTCAGCAGTGATATCATTTCTATTCTAGTTCTACTGCTCATAATTTAAAATAGAGAAGGCTTATCTGCATTCATTTCTTAGATCATTGCTTTGGCACTTTCAAGATTTTATCCAAGCATGACTTTTATAACCTTGTGGAAATTGCAGTGATAAAGGATGCATCAGCAATTTTCAAACCCATTTCTTTTTGTAGAGCCATCCCTCAGCCTCCCTTAACATAGCAATGGAGAGAACCACAGGTCTTTTTTACAGTCTTCATTTTCAAAGAGCTTTGTTTTGGTCAATGAGACATACCTTATGGAAACAAGGCCAATACAAACTTTGCGGTATTTTTTCACTGCACATCTAACTAACCCTGATTAGATGTAATGCAAGGGGCTGCTCTGCCATTTTATCCCCTAAAATTGGTGTCAGAGGAATTGGTTGTAATGGAAATGTCAAATCCTTTAAATATCAACCTTTAAATACCATAAAGGCATATGGATGTGAACATAACTTTGCCCATTCTTAGATTCTAGTGTATCACATGTCAGAATTAAAGGAAGAAGTAAGAAAGGGAAATAAACTATTGTTCTGGAATCAATGACCAAAACAACTGGATATGATGAATGGATGAGGCCAGACTGGTTCACCTTTAGAGTAAGGTCTTCTTTTCTCCAAAAGTCAGAGCCAAAATGGGATCTGCAGGTCATTGGCAGCTGTGAAATGATGTACATGCCTCATTGTTCCATCCATCTCACTTCTTCTCATGCCCTGGAGGACTTCTTTTCCTTGAAATTAAGCAATTGTGAGCATAGAGTTTTGCAAATGAGTTCAAGAAGCTTGCCCTTTGAAAAAAAAATTATAAAATTTCTTATGCTGGAGAGAGCAATAAGACCTACTGTTATATGCCAAATATATTACATACTGAATAAATATTTATTTAATTGGATTGAATTCTTCTGACTACTAGATACTGAACTGGGCTGGGAAAACATGGGCTCAAGTCTCACATGTTCTTAACTGACTGTGTGACTAGGAAAATCACTTAAACTCTCTCATTGTGTAATAATGATAGTAGTGATATCTACTACATGGGAGTCTAAGAACATTCTTTGAAATAATGAGGTGCAAATTAAAAAGATGAAACTGATGGTCATTGAGAGCCATATAAGTGAATAGCCAAGTGTAATTTTAACAAGTTTAAGCATGACTGAATCAGTCATATCTAAAGGAGATGCATGGGAGAAAGGCACATATGTCTACATTATAAATATGCCCACTCTGGCTGGGTGCTGAGAACGCAGTGGCTCATGCCTGTAGTCCCAGCACTCTGAGAGGCAAAAGCAGAAGGATCTTGAGGTCAGAAGTTCAAGACCAGCCTGAGCAAGAGCCCCATCTCTACCAAAAATAAAAAAAATTAGCCAGGCGTGGTGGCACCCGCCTGTAGTCCCAGCTACTCAGGAGGCTAAGGCAGGAGGATCGCTTAAGCTATTGGGGAGGCTGAGGCAGAAGGATCACTTGAGCCCAGGAGTTTGAAGTTGCTGTGATCTATGATGATGCCACTGCATTCTACCTGGGGCAACAGAGCAAGACCCTGTCTCAAAAAAAAAAAAGCCCCTGGGAGTTCTATGGGAGTTCTCAAGCTACGCAGGGTCAATAATTTTGAGGATTGGCAGAGATGAACTCTGAAAATTCTTCCTGAAGAAGAAATTTAACATCAAAGGACTCTGTCAGACAAATAAAATTTTGGAAGAATATCAAATATTAGCCTTAGATCAGGGCGATAGCAAAATGCTGATGGAATGACATTTGCTATAGGGAGAAAGTCTTTTAAAGTCACTTCACATAATGAGCTGGCTCTAGGCTGGAGATATTTTGCCACCCAGCAGAGACCTTTTCTATAGGTAAAATTGTAGTGTGGGATGCTCAACCACTTCTGTGGTATATATCAGCTTGGTCTTCCCAATTCTATTAGCACAAAAGAAGGCACTAACTTTTATCAAGAAACTACCATGATGAGCCAGCTTTATTGCATTTATTATCTTGTTTTTAATTCAGACAGGTTGATTGGGTTAGTTACCTGTCATTTGGTAAATGAGGAAATGGGGACGCAGGGTCAGTAGTTTACTGGTGAGGAGGGAGCTGGGTTCAGTCTGTCTTACACCATGACCTGGAACTTTTTGGAGCACTAGTAGTTTCCCAGACTATGTTCTGCCAAGTGGCTTTGTGACCAAATAACTTGGGTAAGTGGCACATGTTCTAGCCCCTTCATAGAGATTTGTAATACCTATTGAAAGGTAAAAGGCACTGAAAAGTCATATGGTTAATACTCTTAAAAATATTTTTTACTTAGGATTTATTTTTCTCTTTTCTTTTTTTTATAATCATGAAATAAACATTTCCTGTGTTTCTCAAGAAATGCATTAACACTTAGGAAACATTTCTGAAGAATAGATATTTGTGCATCATAGAACACAATTTGAGAAATGCTTGCCTCTCCTTTTCCTTGGGTATAAGCTTGTTTAGTGTAATATCTCATCATTGCAGAATAATAGTGGATGAATCAAAGGATCTAAATAGGGACTATTTGTCTTGTTTTATAACTATATAGCTTTGTTCGTGACAATTAAATTTGCCATTTCCTTTTACTGTAGTAAAGACTCTTAACTATTAGAAGGGAAATAAAAAAATAAGAGTCCGAATGCCTACCTAATGTAGAATCTCCTCAGTCACAGAATCCATTAATTTCTGCTTGGATGCTTCTGTGGCTGGTAAGCTCATTAGTTGACAGCCTCCTCAAGGCTATCCGAATGGAGTCTCGTGCATCTAAGACATGTAAACGGAAGTAGAAACATCACTCAGTTGATCACCTGGATGCTTTCTTTGAGTAGCAATAGACAGCTCAAGTATTTTCTGATATGCACATATTTTGAATCCTAAATACAAAGTTCCAGAAGGCATGATTGACCGAATCTGCCGCTGTGCTATTGATAATATGTAGCTTGAGCAAATTTATATCAAAAAGAGAGAATATATATTTTTTAAGAGGGAAATGCATATGCCAGTTCTGCCTCTTAGATCTAGGAGGCCTTGAATAAGCCACTTAGTCCCCACGAGCCTCACCCTCACGTGCGACTAACAATCGTGTGTTCCTCTTGGAGGAAGAATAAATGAATGAACACATATAAAACATCGAGTAAAGTATCCAGTATCCAGCAAAGGCTCTATTTCTAGTCTGCTCAAAGAGGATTATCCTGCTGCACATTCTTTCCTTGATTTTCATTATTAATAATACTGGGGAAAACAACAACAATAACTTTGATATTTTCTATCACGCCTTCTCAATTATTATGTGGGGTTTTCCATCTGAGCTCAAGATATTGGACACAAATGTATAAAGTCTCCTTTACTACTTTTCTGTGATGGTATCAGAAACCAAGAATTAGAACTCCTCCAAATAGATCCAAACAAATCACTGGGAAGAGAGTTCCTAAAGAGTCATTTGTAGGAAAATAAGAGTGACGTATTATATGTTGCCCTATTTTCAAACTTTATGATGTATGTACTGGTGTCTTGGCACTTAAGCTGGGTGTTGTTAAAAATAATGGTGATGGTGATAACAGATAATAACAACAACATATATTGAGTGTGTACTGTGTGTCAAGACCCATTCTAAGAACTTTACAGTACAGCCATTATGGAAAGCAGTATGGGAGTTCCTCAAACAGTTAAATATAGGACTACCATATGATCCAGCAATTTCACTTCTGGGTGTTTATCCAGAACAAATGAAATTAGTATGTTCAAGAGAAACCTGCACTCATATGTTCATTGCAGCATTATTCACAATAGCCATGGTATGCAATCAACCTAAATGTGCATTCAACAGATGAATGCATAAAGAAAATGTGATACACACACATACACACACAAACATACAGTGGAATACTACTCAGCTTTTAAAAAAGAAGGAAATCATGTCATTTGCAACAATAGAGGTGAACCTAGAGGATATTATACTTAGTGAAATAAGCCAGGTACAGAAAGACAAATAATGTGTGATCTTACTCAAATGTGAAATCTAGAACAATTAAACTTGCAGAAGCAGAGAGTAGAATGGTAGTTACAGAGGCTGGGGGCAGGGTGGGAAATGGGGAGATGTTGGTTAAAGGGTACAAAGTTTCACTTAGACAGGAGGAATGAGTTCTGGAGATCTGTTGTACAGCAGGGTGACTATTGTTAATAATAAGGTATTACATACTAAAAATTGCTAAAAGAGTAGATTTTAGTGTTCTCATCACAGAAAATGGTAAAAAGGATAAGGATATGAGGTGATGGATTTATTAATTAGCTTGATTAAATCATTCTACAACATATATGTTTATCAAGACAATACATTGTACACTGTAAATACGTACAGTTTTTATTCATCACACTACCATAAAACTAATGGAAAAAGAACAAAAGAGCCTTACATCTACTATATTATTCAATCTTTTCTTAACTCCTATGAATAAGTATTGTTATTAATATCTCTATTTTGCTCATAAGGAAGAAGACTAATCATACACTTAATGAATTGTTTAGGTGGGATTAGAATACTCATTCTTCTCACTTTAAAATTCATGCTTTTAACCACCATACTAGAGACATAAGGCAAGACGGGGAAGGATAATGATAATGATTACGATGATGATAATTATGCTGTCAGTAATTTATTGAGCACTTACTATGTGCCGGACACTACACTAAGTGGGTTATGTATATTTTGTCATCTAATTTCTACAACAGTCCTGTGTGATGGTTTCCATCGTTATCACAATTTTATTTAGGAACAAACAAACTTGAAGACACTGAATAACTTTCTCAAGTCCACATGGCTAGCAAGTGGCAGAGCTAGGATTTGAATCCAGGTCCTTTATGGATTAAGCCAAATTTTTAATGGTATAATAGACCGGACAGTAGAACTGGGACAGTAGATGTTGGTTAGCAAGTTGGAGTAGGTATTTACCCTTATTTGATGTCTAGATAAAATTTTTGTTGATCCAGGTTCCATCAATCCATTCTGTGTATCAGAGCAAGGAATTTGCATTTCCAGACCCAGCACAGAGGCTTTGCCGAGCCTGGGAAAATGGCCTTACTGCTGCACAATCTGCAGGGAGCTGCAAATCTTCATAGCAGTGGGCCTTTCAGGTTCCTCAGTCTTCCCTTTTCTCCTGGACCAAGCTGAGCGAGAAGTGCTTTGAGGTTAATCACACTCTCAGTGTAGGATGAGACTTGCCAAGCAGTTTTCTGGCCCTTTCTTCAATTATGAAGGTTAGAGTTCTTAACTTTCACCCTTCGGGGGAAGTGCCTCAGCCACATGTGCCCGGCAAAACACAGCTTTTGACACCAGCCAGAAGTAAACAACAATTACACCCTCAACTTGTCAAAACAGTCTTTTTTAAGGGAGACGAAAGTGCATGAAAGGGACAATGCTTTTCAGTTTGTGTCAGAACAGTCAAAGGCCAGAGGCACAGCATAACAACTCAAGGCAGGAATCAGGAGGTGTCCTACCCAGACGACCTCAGTATATACAAAACTAGACAATGCACATGTATGCATTGCAGGATGAATCGTGCTTGGGCTGCATGTATTAGTATCATGGAGGCAAACAACAAACGATCATCATCCATACAGTGAGATAGATCAAAGAGCCCTTTCAGGGATTGAATATATAAACATATATTCAGTGTATAGATTCTCAAACAACAGCAGAATTAAAACTCAAGGCTTCAGTGTTCTTCCAGAGAGTTTATTTTCAATTAAAAAACGGATAAAACAAGAAACTTCTGAGCTATACCAGTACCTAGAGAGAGGACTTTGATAAAGATAAGACATTGTAATATTTGCTTTCTCCTCTCCCATTACTTCTCCATCCTAGACAGAGTAGTAGCTGCCCTCTTTATTCGCACTGTCGTAGTTCGGGACTAGGACATTTCTCCTTGGACAATGATAACTATAACACTTGCTCTCTTGTGACCAGCCATGACTGGCTTCAACTCATTCTCTACTCCACCTCCAGAAGGCTTTTTCTGAGTTTTGATTGTGTTACTGCTCACAAGCTCTCAATGCTTCAGCAAACTCTGCTCCAGTCTGGAAAAAGTCCCCATTTCTTAGCCTGCTGTTCAGTCCCATCAACAATCTGGTTCCTGTTCACTTTACCAGATTTGTCGCTGGCTTTTCCCTTCTTATTCTTCCCTCCTTATTCTTATACTTCCCACCTTGGTCATAAGAGTCTGGTTGCTTCTCTCCTAACTCCTTATTGTCCTTCCCATCTATAGAGCCAATTTCCTCTGGACGAAGCCCTCTTGCCTTCTCTCACTGGTGAACCCCTACTCATTTTCCAAGGCCCGGGTTAATGATGCCCACATGAAACTCCTCCCCTGATTCTCCAGGGGGTCCTACTCTTCTCATGAGTTTGTAATGAATTATGTAAATGTTATCCCAACTTCACTGGGAGCTTCATAAGATTAAAGGTTGTATCTTTCTTACCTTGAGTAATCTCTGTCAACTAGCAGTGAACAAAATGACTTAATAAATGTTGAGTCAATGAAATGGAGTTCTCTCTCTACTATGAGTTTATTCCAGAAAGGGCACTGGACTAGAAGCCACTAGTCTTGAGTTGGAGTTACTCTCTTGCTGTATGACCTGAGGTGATCCACACTTTCCTCACCTACAAAACAGGGATAATAATAACCCCCTCTCAGAATAAAAATAAAAATAGACGAGAAGATATCTGAGATGTAAAGTAATATTCTAGTGCAAATGATCACTTTCAGTAAAGCAGATGACTGTAGCATAAAGCACTTGCTCCAGTCAAGGTAAGAGTGGGAAGAAGGTTGAAATAAATGGTCACCGCAGGCATTTTGATTATTGTCTGTGACATAAAACATATACTGATAGTTTATTCAAGAAAGTACCACGTGTGTAGGAATCAGACATTTCTCAGACATACAAACATGGACTTTAGAGCTTGTGCTCAAACGTCTCCTCAGAGAGTCCTTGGTTGAACACCCAACCTAAAGTAGACGCATAGTTATTCTGCATCTTAACATTATTTCGTTTTCTTTGTAGTTCATATGTGTTTGTCAACTGCAATGTCAGCCTCGTTGGAACAGAAACACTGTTTTGTTCACAGCTGTTTTCTAGTGCTTAGAATGGTATGAGACATAGTAGGTACATGGTCAATATTAATTCATAAATGAACTGTCTATCTTTGATAACAAGTGACAGGGTTGTTAAATTTCATACATAATCACAAGTCTCAGGATGATTCAAATGAGATAATGTACATTAAAGTACTTTGTAAATCATGAAGTTGTCAGAGCTGATTCATAATTGTGATTCATTGAAAAAATCCTGGTCTGAGTATTCTTGCACCATCTTAACAACTCGGAAAATAAGAAAGACTGAGTTAGTGGTCTGCTTCGTGTTTTGTCATGTGTTCCCATTTCTTTGGAATTAGAGAGAGACTTTAGAACTAGTTTAAATGCTTTGACAAATTCGGTATGATTGCCTCTGGTTAGCACAGAGTGGTAATTAAGTCTGCAATTACATGTTCTGATTTTCATATTTTTCCTGTATGTGCATTTTGACAGTAATTGAACAAGGCAGTATTTGCAATATCCATTCTGAAACTGTTTTACAATATTTCATTATATGCCAGATTAATTTGTTAAACTCACGTAGCAAATGAAAACTTCAACATTGATTCAATTAATGCAACTGTGGGACCTTTCTGCTGATGTGCCTTAGTAGAGAAAACTGAAGGAGACATGGGATAAAGTGTCTAGAAAGATTAGGAGTATGGTTAGGGGATGGAGGAGAGCCTGATGATAAGCTTTATTTTTCCTCTTTCTAAGTTACTCTTTTTTTCTCATTAAATACCATTTACTTCCTTAAGAATCAGCACAGTGGGAAGATGAATAAACATTGATGAGATATGCATCTGAATCTTGAAAATACCCAAGGAAATTTAATTTTCTCTTTGGGTTCCTCTTGTGTGTAAGTGAGAGTGCCTGTGTGTGTGTGTGTATGTGTGTGTATGTGTGTTAGAATGAAGTGTTATGGCCCAGAGCAAAATGGCATTTTCACCATCTATGGCTCTGTTATTTTTCATGTATTCCATTGTGCCTTACAAAGAGTAAGTGAATTAGAATCCCTTTCACTGTGATGAAAGCTTGAGAGTTGCAGAAATACTCAATGAAATAGCAAATCCCTTTGCATGTAAGTGCTCTCTCTCTTGTGAAGTGATGATAGGGAAAGAAACCTGCCCTCTGTTGGGTGAACAGCCTCTTTATAAAGTAGTGCAAGTCTGTTAGCTTCTGTCATTGTAGGGTTATTCATTCATTTATGTATTCAGGCATTCAACAAATAGTTACTGAGTATTCGTAATGAGCCCAGGACTGTGAAAAGGGCCGAGGACACTATGGAGAGCAAAATCAAATCCTGTTTTCATCTCATAGAGATTAAAAGCTAGTGGAGAGGCATATGTCAATCACATAGCTCTCAAAGTATACAATGAAACTGCATCTAATATAAATACTAGGAAGTGCTGAGCTTCCTAAAAGCTTACAAGAGGAACATTCGCTCTTGTCAATGAGATCAGAGAAGTCCTCCCTGAGGAAGTGATACTTGCATTGAGATTAGGGTGGATGAACTGAAGGGTTAGCATGTTGAGTGGGGTGAGTAGGGAGTGGCTGGGAAGAGGGCAGCATAGGCAGAGGTTTTGAAGTGGGAGGAATTATGGTTAAAGTAGATCATGGAAATGCAAACACAGGACAAGATGAAGCTGGAGATACTGGAAGGAACTGATACATGGCAGCCTTATAGATAATTAGCACCCCCAAAGTGTTATCTGTTATTATGTGTCAGGTACTGTTCTAAGAGTCTTACCATATTAACTCATTTAATTCTTATGAAACACCGTGAGGTAAGTAAAATTATAAATTTAATTTTACTCACTAGGTAACAGAGGCACAAAGAAGTTAACTTATGTGAATGGCATTTAATAGAGTCAAGACTTGAATGCTATGTTGCTCTAGAGTAAAAGCTTTTAGTACAACACTATTCTTTGGGGCAAAACATCAACTTTCCAGGTGAATCTGTCGTGATTTGTATAATGGCAAAGTGTAGAGATTCAGAGGAATTTCAGAGGTTTCACAAACTTCATGAAATTGTATGAAAAGTTCTGCATGTGCAATTTTGTGGGAAGAGAGTCTGTAGTTCTTATCAGATCCTCAAAGGGCTTCATAACTCATAATAAATTAGAAACTATTGATCTAGATTATTTTGTTTTTAAAAAACTTTTAATTTTCAGATGACTACAGAATCATATGCAATTGTAAGAAATGGTACATGGAGATGCTGTGTACTCTTCACTCAAGTTTCCCCAATGGTTACATCTTGCATAAATTTAGTACAATATCACAACCAGGAAATTGGCCTTGATATAATTCACCAGTCTTACTCAGATGTCATCAATTTTATACATACTGTGTGTGTGTGTGTGTGTGTGTGTGTGTGTGTGTGTGGATTTAGTTCTGGAGGATTTTATCATGTTCGGGGTTGTATAACTACCATCACAGTCAAGATGTGGAACAGATCCATCATGAGGATTGCTTGCAGTACCCTGTTATAACAATTTCCCTCCCCCACCAACACCTATCTAGATTATTTTAAGGAAAATAACTTATATATTATTCTATCATTGTTTGCCATATGCATCTAAGAGCTCTTTTTCTATCCTTGACATTGTTAAGTATTAAGTGGTTAACATCATATATAAAAAAGCAATTAATGAACAAGATCCCTCAGTTGGCTTTTGATTAGCTATCTCTATATAGAAATTGCACTGCAAAAATGAGTAAAGATGTCTCCAAGTGAGAAAATGTTATTTTTCAAACAAGAGAAGTCGTATTTCCTGACTGCATCTTCTACTTCCATATGATCCTAACACTCTATATAGCCCCTCAGGCTCTGATCATTTCTTCTGGAATTATCGCAACATTGAACACTAGCTGCTATTATCATCATTGGTGTTGTTATTAGCTTGATATGTCTCCCAGTTTTGCCACCCTCTGATTCATTTTCCACAGAGCATCCAGAGTGATATATTAATAATTTTCCTGCTTGACATCCCTCAAGGGCTTCCCCTGGTTTTCCAGACCAATCCCCATCTCCTTAGCCTACCACATCGGGCTCTTCAGACCCTCCAGGTACATGGATGGGAAGCAACTTGCCCATTCTTTCCCCCGGGGCCACCATGTATACCTTTCAGACCCAGGGTGCTGCCTCCTCTGGGAAGACCTCCTGATTGCCCTTCACAGCAGGTTCTGTGTCTTTTCACTGTGCTCTCTTGACAGCATTACAGAGCAAATACCAAGTTGAGTTCTGAAATCAGGTTGATCCAGACTTGACTCCCACCTCTGCCACTTAGTAAATGTATGACTTGCATGAGTCATGTCACCTGAGTTTCCATTTCTGTATTTGTGATAGTAAGGGCCTCATCACATTGGAAGGATCGAGGAAAATAACACATGCAAAGCACTGTGGCTGGTATGGAGCAGAGCTCAGGAACTAGTGGCTTCTATAACTGTGATGTCCCTTTGTGCTTCCCTCTGACACAGCACTGGCTGCGCTGTCTGGTAAATGCTAATTTGCTCGTGACAACCGTGCCTCAGTGCCCTTGATTCCCAGCACCTCCCATGGTGTGGGTGCTTAGAAGCAGATGAGTGAAAGAAGTAGACCGAGACAGGAAAGAAAATGAATCAAATTTCCAGTTGCTTCAGTGTCTGTTCTTTTCAGAGTTTGGCCTCAAGTCAGATTTTAGAATATCAGACGTATCTACCTTTAAATGCAAGCCCCAGATTTATCCCAAACTCAAGTAGAAAGGATCATAGGTTTCTTACAGTTGTTATTGTGTGTGTGTTTGTGTTTTAATATTCACATGTTTGTCCTTCAATCATTGAGAGTAAACTGAATCCTTTGAGTCTTTGAATGAAAGCTTGATTTTTGCCTGAGGAAGAAACACTGGGTCTAAAAGAGAGAGAGGGAGAGCGTGAGAAGGAGACAGAGAGAGAGGGAGGGGGAGAGACAGAGAGGGAGATTGAGAGAGAACTGTCTTGTGGCAGCTGCTGGTCTGATCTGGAGACTGTACAATCATCTCTGAGAACAAGAGGGTTCATAGTGGGTTTTACCTGTTGTACGTTGCAGAGGTGAAAAGAAGACATGAGTGAATCAGCTGCCCACAGACTTCAGAAAAATCCTCAACTCCAACTTATTTAGAAATTTAAAAAGGCAATATCATTAGGGACTTTACATTTTGCCCCACTTTTGGGAAGCAGAGGCGTGTGTCTATATCACACTCTCCCAGAGATTTCTCTTGTGTCAGTTTACCCGAAAACTGCAAAGAGAAGCTTTGCAGGGTTCCATCATGGTGCAGAAAGGAGCTATGGAACTGGCCTAATTTAGTTTGAGTCCCAGTTCTGCCACTCACTCACTGTCTGATCTTGGAAGAACTGTTTGCCCTTCTGAGTCTCGGTTTCCTTTTTTGTAAAATGAACATGAAATAATACAACCTGCTTGTGAAGGTTAAATGAGATGACTTAGCCCAATGGCATAGAATAAATGTTCAATGACTGATAGTATTTGTATTAATATTAATGTAAGTATTGGTTTTGGTTAGTTGTTAAATGAAGAGGGGAAAATGTAATGAGCTAGCTTGTATCCAACACTTCCTATGGAACAGAGGCCGTACTAGGAGCTCCACACGCATATGACATTTAGACCTCACAATAAACCCATGAGATAGGTATCATTCCCATCTTATAGAGGAAGAAACTTAGGCTCAGCTATCTAGTCTCACAGCTATCCAGAAGTAGAGTTGCTACTCACATCCTATGACCATAACCCTGAATGGTTGGTTGGTCCTGATTTATTCCAGGGACCTTTTTTGACCATTTTCTGGGGGAACATAATTTTGTGGGCATATGCACTCCCCACTGCATTGAATGAAGTCACTGGAACTTCAAACTCAGTCAGCTTTTGAGCTTGCACTTTAGCAAGGGACAAACTTAAGGAATGACTTAAGGAAATTGGAGCTATGTTTCTGCTCTTCCCTTTGCTTTTGAATCTGCTATGTCTCCAAGTTACTACTGGCTTCTATTCTTTCTCAAATCTCCAGCTAGCTCCACAAACTTTAGCTTAATTAGGGGAGGGGTGTACCTTCCTTTAGGGCCTCTTTTCCTCTGGAAGCTTCTCTGTGCTCTGGAAATTGCCAAGTCCCAGCGCTCTGGCTGGAGTGCCCGGAAGCCACGCACAGATTCTTATTCTGGGATCTGTGCTCTGTGCTAATGAGGACAGATGCCTGTTCCACAGAGATGAGCTGAAACCAAGGGGCAGTATCTCTTGTAGCTGACCTGTGACCTACTTCTGTGAATGTCATTTTGAGGCTGAGAATCTGCCTGGTCCCTAATTCACAAATGGTGGGTGAGGGAGTCAGCCACGGAGTCTCAGCCAGCACAGAGCGGTGTGCTTCAAAGGGCTCAGTCATTAGAGAGACTTCTGAGAGACGCTGACCTGGGATTTCAGCCTGTTTCTGGCTGGCTCTTTGACCTTTGGAAAACGAAAAGTCCTTTGAGATGCAACACAGAATTCTAAAGACATTATAGAGTAAGAAAGTAATATGAAATTCTCCTAGGTATCTACACCAGAGAAATTCTTGTTAGTGGTCGTGTGCAGGAGGGAGGAAACAAGTAGTACAAAGATCTTTATTGCTACATTATTTGTAATAAAGAAAAAATAAAAACAATGTATCATATATCTAAAATATAAGACAATTCAGTGACACCCTCTATGCACTGAATATTTGTGACCTCCCCAAATTCGTACGTTGAAGCCTTAACTTCCTGGTGCTGTATTTGGAGATATGGCCTTTGTGGAAGTACTTAAGTTTAAATGAGGTCATAGAGTGGGACCTCCATAGAGCTTACTCTGCTCCCCTGCGTCACCTCCCCAGCCCCCTACCCCTGCACACACAGAAGGGGCCACTGTGTGAGTGCACAGTGGGAGGGTGGCCAACACCTTGATCTTGGACTTCCCAGCCTTTAGACCGGTGAGAAATAAATTTCTGGTGTTCAAGTCAACCAGTTTGTGGTACTTTTTATGGTGGCCTGGGCTGACTAATACACCTCTCTTCTTTTTTAAAGTGGGAGGATTAAAAAAGAGGTGTTGAGCCAAATTGAGAATACAAACTTTTAGGAATATAAGATCTTTTTATTTACTTTAAAATGTTAAAGGTACCTATTTAAAATCACATATTCTGTAACATAATAACTTAGAAGTGTTATCCTTTTTTTCTCCAATTGCATATTTCAGAAAATGATTTGACTTAAATTTCTCCTATATGTCCTTGACATCAGGTTTCTCATCTAAAAAGAACCACTGTCTGAGTCATATAAATAGTATCCCCAGGCATGTCAACTCAGTAGTTTATGAATCAGTAGGTAATGCCTTCTCTGGAAATTTTATCTCAACTACAAGGATCCCTATGTCTTAACATTAAGACAGTTGGCTTGTTCATTTGTCCTGTAGTTATAAGTTTGCTCTCCACAACATAACCAATTATTTTAATGTTTTAAAGTGATCTTTAAAGGGCTTGTGGATGATGACACGCAATACTTGTAGTTATGAGATCTTACACTCGTAACTACTTAGTCTACGTTATATTTATTCCTTCTTTCTTTTCTTTCTCTCTTTTTCTTTTTTCTCTTTCTCCTTCTTCTCCCAAAGGTAACATTGCTTGAAGTTATTTCTGGATAGTGTGTCTTCCCCAACAATGCTGTGTGGTTCAAAATAAAGGAAGTAAAAGATTGTACCATAATATGAAAGACTTTTGTGAAGTCTCATGTATGAGTACTTCTTTCACTGAGTGCTGGTTTTGGGGGAAAATGTTGCATCATGTTCTGGCATACATGCTTTCATTTGGGAAGAGGAAAAAAGTATACTCGTGATAGAATACTGTACAGAACTTTAAAAAATGAACTCTTTCTTTCTGACTTTCTGTGTCTTTCTTGTTCTCTCTCTCTTTTTTGTGTGTTTGTGTGTGTACATGTGTCCCTCTATTTATGGGTAGATTTCAAACAACAGTGATGGCTGAAAAAACACATTGTAGAATGACCCATGTAGTAGAATGACATTTATGCAAATCAAAAACCCATAAACTAGTTTGATGCACCCATATGCATGTAAAAATGTAAAAGGGAATAGACAGATATAGTTCAAAGACATGGTCTTGAGGAAAGGAGAAGGTGAACAGATTTGGAATGGGAACAAAGAAATTTTATCTCCACTTGTAATATTTATTTAAAGAAAAGATTTGCAGCAAATATAGCAACATTTTCACAGTTTTTACTTCTTGGAGGTGGGTACATGTGTTATTCTCTCTTTTTTTTTGTTATAGTTTTTAAATGTCTCAACACATGAATGAATAAAAGAAAGAAAAATAAAAGCAGCATGGCAATTTTCTTTCACTGGTAGAAAAACAAGTTGTATAGGAAGGGAAATAAATTGAATGAGGTTGAAATTTTCTCCAGCAGGGCACCTTTGTATGGTCCAATACAAGTTGGAACTGGTGCTTTCCATCCATATGGTAAATTAAGACTGTGTCTGTCACCAATCATGTTTCAGAGAGAGACAGAGAGGCAAGATTAATAAGGTTTTGGCAGTGGGGAAGTAAAGCAGTTTCCTTTGAACTTTGAGCCAAGAAGACACCTGGCTGTGACTAGTTTCTCTGCCCTACACAATACCTGGGTCTGCCCCAGCCTGCATTTCTCGCCATGACCCAGCTCCCTGTTCCCTGATGAACAAAGTTAGGGATTATGGAAGAGAACTGGCAAGCTGGTAGCCCTTGGGTGTATCTATTACAGATATATGAATACATATAGATTACATATACATACATACATACACACACATGCACACACCACACATACATAGCCTATACAGTGATTTAAAAAATGACTCATTTAAAAATGGGTATATCTTACAACCACATGGCAGCCATCAAACACAGCTAACCCAAGTCTGCTCTTCCCGTGGGGGGTGTGGGTGCTTCAGTTTGCTGCAGACCCCCCTCTTCAACAAGTTTCATTCTAGCCATAACTGGGCCCTGCAGGAATTTGAGCATGCTGCCCCCATGTAGAGTGACCATGTGACAGGCAATAGCGAAGGCTTTGCAATACACTGTGCCAAGCTTTTACAGAAATGCTAGCAAAGCATTATACAGGAAAGTTCATTTGAGCTCCCTGCTGTGCCTAATTATAAATAAATGGTTGGAACATTTAAATATGCCACAAAAGAATGACTGGAATCTCAGCAGCTGGCAATTTTTCTTTCTCTCCAGCCTGGGATTAACTCACTGACATTCCTCATGTTTAATTTCTGTGAATTAAACACTGTCCTTACCCATGAAGGCCTCAGATTTGTTAACTCACTGACAACTTAGAATCTATACACATATTAGCTAATTATGTCCCATGAGGACTATCTGGGGGGGACTCTTTTGCCTGACTGTCAAATGGGAACACTTCTAATGCAAACAGTGTTCAATTATATATACTCAGAAAATTAAAAAATGAATAAAATAAGAATGTGGTCAAGATTACTAGAATTTTTTTATTTTATTTATTCATTTGACATATATTGAGTACTGTGTTCCAGGCACTGTGCTAGTTTCTGGAAATAAAATGAGAATATAAAACAGATCATCTTTTTTCTGCTTGAAGTTTAAATTCTAGTAGGAGAAAGACATGAAAACATATTTATATAGCCAGTGAATGAATTAATTACAAGACTTTGTAGTACGGGAAGCCCAGGGTGCCCAGGGAGGTTATAACTGTGGGAATAATCTGGCGAGAGGTGTTCAGGCAGTTTCCGGGAAAGGAATGTGACAGGTGAGTGCATGTTGGCTGCCTGAAGGGGGAGGGAGAAGAGGAGGCGCATCCAGGTGATGAGAACTGCAGGTGAACAGGTGGGGTGGAGCACTGTGTGTTGGGGAAACTGGAGAACGCTGGTGTGTATGTGGCACCATGTAGGGAAGGGACAGAGAGGTACAAGACGAGGCCTGATGGGTACTCTGAGGTAGACTTGTCACGTGCAAGGATTCAAGCTTGACATGTTACCTCTTTGTTGCAGATGTTTTTATTTAGAGAGTGATTTCCTGCCTTTTCTTACTTTTACCACCAATTCAGAAGACGCAGGAAGGGCTGCTTCCAAAATCACTTTGGACAGTAGAGAAAATGCCTCTAAATGTTCTGTCTTTCTGCTGACCAGGCCATGCTGCAAATGCCCTCTTGAGGCGTGCCCATCTTGCATGCCAGGAACAATAAAGAAGAATATGAAATTCAACAAAATAATATAGTCTTGGTTTGGGGGAAACATTTTTCTTTTTCAGATATTTTCTACCCTTAACCACTTCGGGACCGCACTCACCGGC
>VBSM01003190.1:9699579-9731022 GCA_008086735.1 Cheirogaleus medius | reverse complement strand
CTTGTTAAAAGGTCACAGATTCGTAGTAACTTATTAGTTGAACGTACACACTGCCACTGCAGAGATAAAAGCTATAAAAGTAAAAGCTTTTGACTGTCGGCTAAAGTCGACGCTAGGCTGTGCGTGTTCATCTGTGGCTGTCGACTATAGTCAACGCTCGTACCGAAGTGGTTAAGAGAAAAAGAGAAAGCTCATCTAAAATAGATGGCTTTGTGCAAGTGAGATATTCCAGGTTCTCACTAGGAGCTCAGATTGATTGGAATCCTTGCTACTTGTTCACTGTTGGGGTCCAAGTTAACTTTAAATGAGAGTAGCCCAGTATTTAAATTAGAAAGAGCATAAGTGTGATTTGGAGACCTAATATATATCTTAATGAGTTTTACAATAATTTCATTTGAGACATTTCAATTGTAATTTTAGACTAATTCTTCAGGGCAGAGGCTAATCTAGTGCCTCTTGTTTTATTTAACTTTTTGTAATACAGAATAAATCAATCTTGAAAGGGTTCAACATTTTCAATTAATTTTAATGGTCTGCTGGTCTCCACGTCATCGGATCACAGCCTATGGAATCAGACATCGTGTTGAGCTTTTAAATAAGTCCTTAAGAATCATACAGTGGCTATATTAGATTCTTGCTGTAAAAGAATTCCTACTCAATTGGTTTATCTTTACAGTGTGTCTCTAAAATTAATGTGGTTAACAAAGTCTCATTGGAAGCAACTGTGAGGCTTTTATAGGCAAAGCAAGTTAGTTTTTTTCAAGTGGATGATCAGAAAATTTAAGAAAATGACCAACAGAGGAAAACCAAGTAGTGGCTTATGAGATATGTGGCTGTTCTTGAGATCAACCTCAAAAACTTAATGATGTGTCTCAAATGTCTTCAGATTTCCTGCTATAAATCCATCCCTAGTAATTTATCTATACTATTAACCTACATTACTTCTTGGGATAAAACATTGTGTCTAAAAGTAACCATTCTTTTTATGTGTCCTAAAGGTTACCTTCAACACATTCAAGATGCCTCTTAAATTTGGTGTCTCATGACTAGTGATTGAATTCATTTATAAGAACAACTTTTTCTATGATCCCAGTGTTCAGGGAGACCCTTAAACTTGTAAATTATAAACAGAGTCAGGCTCCTGGTTCAAGGGATGACTTTAAACATGATTTTAGTCAAGTCAACAGTAATGCTCATCTCCATGTAGCATCACCAGGGGAATCTTGGTGCTAAGAGCTAGTTCTGGGAAGCCATGGCAGAATGTCATCATGGCAAGCAAGGATGGAGGCAATGTCAGAGGTGTGGGGAAGTTACGGGATCCACAAAAATGGAGCACTTGGGAACCCTGTGGGCCAGAGGGATGCTAAGGCCAAAAATGAGTTTACCATAGAGCAGGGTCTCTCAACCTCAGAACTACTGACAATTTGGACTGGATAAATCTTTGTTGTAGGGAACTGTCTTGTGCTCTTTAAAATGTTTAGCAGCCTGGCTTCTACCCACTGGATGCCAATACCCCTTCCTTGAGTTGTGACACCAAAAATGTC
This sequence comes from Cheirogaleus medius, assembly GCA_008086735.1. NCBI lineage: Eukaryota > Metazoa > Chordata > Mammalia > Primates > Cheirogaleidae > Cheirogaleus > Cheirogaleus medius. The sequence continues at coordinate 9,729,478 of VBSM01003190.1, read as the reverse complement.
TCCAGACGTTGCTAGCCATCTCCTGGAGGGCAAACTCGTACCTTCTTGAGAACCACTGCCGTAGGGACATCCAGGCAGCAGAGATATCATTGAAGGAAGGTGGAAAGTCTGATCTTACTTAAATGATTGATAACCACAAATTTACATCCTCTATGTATTTAGCCTAGATATCTTCTCTTACTTCCAACCTTGGTATTTAACTGCTAACATCCGTATTTAGATGTCTCAAAGATACTTAATATGTACAAAAGTGCACTCATGACCTTCCATCTCCAAAATGTATCCTCCTTCGTGACTCCCAATCTCAGTGAATGTACCAAGTTAGAAACCTAGGATTCATTACCGACTCCCCCTTCTCCTTCATCTCCCACGTGCATTCAACGAGCAAGCTCTGCCTGACAATTTTTATCATCAAATGTCTCTTGAGGCCATCTACCTCTCACTGGTTTCACCACTGCTGCCACCCTAGTCCAAGTTAGCAGAATCTCTCTCTTGTCTGTCTCTAGTATAAAGGCTGAAAAGGGTAAATGCTTACTTTCTAGCTACCCTTGCAGCTCAGGGGTGGCCATGTGACTTATTCTTGTCCAATGAATCCCCCTCTCCAGGGTGTCTTCAAAGAGTTCTTGGAAGACATTATCACAGATATGCTGGCATTGTTGCATTGTCCCATTGTCCCTTGATATCTTTTAGCCACTTTGAATACAGACTTCATGCCCAGAGCGGAAGCAGTCATCCTGCAACTAAGAGGGAAAGGCCACTGCAATCCACAGAGATGCTGGCCTGACATTTTTGCACCACTAAAGCAGTGGCCATAGCTGCTTATCTCCCATCATACTGTTGTGTAAGAAGAGCATAATCCCCACTTGTGTAAGCTACGGTCTGTTGGGTTTTCTATTCTTTACGTACAGTTTTCTAACCGATCCATCAGTTTTGTAATCTTCAACAAAGTGCTTAAGAGGACTCTCCATTCCTTGATTTTCCCATCTGTAAAATAAGGATAACTTCCTAAAGACTGGACTGATATGATAGTGTGAGGTTTACAAGAGACAATGCCTGACACTTAACGAACAGACAATCGTAGTAATTTTTTTATTTAGAACATTTGAACCCTTTGGCCTTTTTAGGTCCCAGCTAGACTTGTGAGTGTACATTTCATGAAGATAACGACATCACAAATAGCAAATGAGAAATAGCTCCTGTGTTCTCATGAAGTTAGGCACGCATGCCAGCTGTCAGTGATAACTTCCACTGAACTGGGTTTCGGGAGAACAGTGAGAAGCTGAAGCCATTGCCCTTCTGAATCAAGGGGCCATGTGGTTGATACTACCTTTGAGTTTCCAGCCTCCTGCTGGTATTGTTTGCTTGCATCCTGCACCACATACCCCAACCAGCCTACTTTGCCCTGCTTCCTGGCTCTGCAAACCATCTTGCCTCTTTGGAGATATGGAATATTCCACATGGAGCTGCTGATTTCCAAAACCGGGCACCTGACAGCTGAGCGTGAGGGAATAGGCCTTCTAATCAACTGTGCCGATTCAGAGAGAAGACTTTGCAAAGGGCAGCTACAACCTCCGGCTGAAGATGAGACAACAGGACACCCAAAGTTTTGCCAGTTTAATTTGTGAGGCTTTCCTCAGCATGCCCAGTAAAAGAGCATGTAGGTAAGGAGAGCAAAATGATTGAAGAGAAAATGCATGAAATTGGCTTGCGGGAGACTGGCGGTGTATCAACTGTTCCAGGAGATAGCTGGCATCACCTCTGCTTTTCCTCCAGCCTCCTGAAATTATTTTTAGCCATGGGTGAGAGGGATTCTTTTTTTCTTCCCTTTCATATCAAATGCTGTGCTGGAAAGCAATCAAGCATGTGGCCAGAGCCAAGAATTGCATCATCAGTGTTTCTGAATAAGACCCTGTCCAAAATGTAGCCCCCTCTTGGGCAGCTTGCTCCAGGCCACTGGGAAGAGCCCTCTGTGACTTGGAGAGTGAGAAAAAACTGCAGCCTGTTATAGGACTGTCTAGTCCTATTAAAAAGCTATGTCAAGGGAAAGGAAAAAAAAATCCACTTAATACCTTATATTCTCCTTAATACCTTATATTCTCCTAAGGAGTTTGGGAAAAGTTGGGGAGAAGGAAGGGCAAGGAAAGGAAAGATGTTGCTTTCATACGTGACAGATCAGGTTCATGGAGTTACATAGATGGACATGTCAACTGTATTCTTTTTGAAGGAGATTATTATTTATTGAGTTTTGAGTGGGAGCCAATCACTGGTGTAGGTATTTTATGTAGAGCATTTACTCCATTCGGTCCTCTGAGTTGAGTGATAATATTCCAATTGGACAAATGAGGTTTAGAGAAGTTATATAACTTGTGCAGGGTCATGCTTGTTATGTATAGCTTCATGCAATGTGATATAATAACTTAACAACGAGAGCAGGGAAGGCTTATCAAATGCCTACTTTGTGCTCTGAGCTTTGTAGATATGATCTCAACCACTCTGAGGGTTAGATTTTATTGTCTTTAACTTATCAGTAAGGAAACTAAGAGTCTGAGAAGTTAAGTACTTAGTTAAGTGACTCTAGGCATGTCATAGCCTCCATTTCCTCAACAATAGAAGGAAGAAAACAGCATCTCCTTGACGTGTTATGTTGTCTTGAAGAATAAAATGAAGGAGGATGAAGAAAAGCAAAAGTTGGGTTTGTCTCCCATGAGTTTGGGAAGTGACCCAGCTCAAGGATGAGTGTGCACTTTGCAAGTTGTTATTACTTACAGTTCTGGCAGAACTCTTTTTTCAGAGATGGCAAAAGGGAAAGGCAGAGTGGCCCCTGCCCTGAGCTTTGGCCCAGGCAGCCTAGATAATGCGTGTTCAGACATGTGAACTTTTCTGCTGTTGTGCAGGGCAGCCCAGGTGACCCTGCCTCTCAAAAAGCCACTTAGAATGCCAAAGCAATTCCAAATAAGAGTATTTTGTCATAGAGCAGTTGAGAGCATGGCCTTGGAAAATCAGGCCAATGTAGTTTTATTCCTGGCTCTACTGCTTATAAACTGTAGGATAAGTATTTAATCTGTAAGATAAACATGATAAATCTGTTGCGGGTTTTGATGAAAAAGTGTATGTAGCATAATGACTGGCTCAGAGTAAGTACTTCACACATAGCTGTTGGCGTTGTTAACCCATATCACAGATACTCAGAGCCAGTTTTCCTAGAATATGCACTTAACTTTTCCAGTGCAGGCTGCAAGTGCCTACTCCATCTCTTGTCTCTTGCATGGGCCCTTTTAGTTAAAACCACTGAATTCTAGTATTTGACTTGGACAGAGAGACTCTCATTTCAGCTTCTCCATGGACTGCAATTACGAGTCTGAACTCATTAGGCCAGCCTTACAATTGTGCTCTAATGCGTCCAATGTGGAGAGACAAAACTCAGTCCAGAAAGGACCCGAAGAACAGCCCTGATTGCATCCCACAGTTTGATGCCAGATGATGTTGCCCTAAAATCTTGCTTGCCAGACTCTGCCAGGCCAGTCATTTTCTGTCCCCCTTTCTGTTCCTCCCCTCAAGCCAGGGACTCCCCATTTGTTTGTTTTGTTTTTGGCTCGCAGCATTTGAAGGTGAACTCTTGAGATGCTGGTGTCAATTTCGATTCTGTCATTTTACTAAGAGTGTGGGTTCTATCTCTGCTGTGGGAGCAAATAAGCCAGGCACATGAACAAGAGGGGAAGTTGGGTGCCATAAAATATCTATTTCACACCATCTTGCAGGAGCAGATACATTGTCTTTCTTTTTTATTTTATTAGATATTTAAAAATAAAAGTAACACCTACTCATGTTTAATATATTTAATCACCATCCCATTAAATAGGAAAATAAAAGTTTCTTCTTTCTGCTTCTTTATACACAAAAGCATTATTAAACCACTAAATTTTGGTAATCTTTATAAAAACGGGAGGATTGAGTGTACAGGAGGCCAATACTAATGGGAGGTGAATTCCAAACAAGAGAATTGACTACATGTTGACCAGGAGAACTAACTCTGGGGTGAGTTCCTGCTTTTACCTTAATTTACCCTTCTACCAAAATGGGGCTAAGTTCATTTCTTACCTGCCTCATGGGAAAATTAATTCATCAACACAGTTCTTTAAGGAAGCAGACTCCTTAGGAATGATGACATAGAGCCTCCTAGAAAGAAAACAAGGACTCACTCTGGCTGTGTCCCCCCAAAATGGAATTTTGTCAGGGTCTCATGCAAAAGTGTGGCCATATCACTTAGGATTAATTTGGAGACAGTCTCATGGGCCTGAAGCAATTCTTGGGGAAACAGCAGCCAGTACAAAAAGCCATCAAGAGCTCCTCAGCACTGAGAAGCATGAGCAAGACACTGGGGATTGCAACCACCCGCTGGCCCTGCCTTAAAGACCTGTGTGACCACAGGGACAAGGGGTCTTCTGATCCAATTGTTTCTAGGGAACATACAGGAGAAATCTGTCCTGTAAAGCTCAAAAACACCTGTCCCATCTGAGCTATCCCTAGCAGACCCTCTGCATTGGCCAAAAAGGGTCTCCACGGCCTGGGTGATGTCTACCCTCCCCATCTCACCACATGACGCTCTCTCCATCTTTAGGTAAGTGTTATACAGGTGTCATCTCATTTAGTCCTTGCAGCAAAATCTGCAATTTTTATTCTCATTCCATAGGTAATAACACCGAGGCTTAAGTCATACGCTGCTGGAGCTTGATCCCAAGCCCTTTGTTCTTAACTATAGTACACTGTACATAAAATCTTCCTCCCTGACCCTCCCACCCCCACATTCGGACATTTACTCATTTTGACAAAGGGTGATTGAAAATATGCCAAGAGATGCACATCAAAACGAGAAACAAAGATGTAAGTGCTCATAAGAATACAGGTTTCTGGGATGTATTTATTCAGCAAGGATTTATTGAGCCCTTACTCCACACCAGGTGATGCTCTAGCTGTGGTTAAAGCAGTGAACAGGAAAGACAAAATCCTTGCTCACGTTCCTAGCGGAGGGAGTCATAATAAATAAGCCAATAAACAAACAAATGAGTTAATTGAAATTTATCCACACAACAAACAAAACAAAAATGGATATGGATTAGAGAGTCATTGGGGGTTACAATAGCACGAGTTGTCGTAGACGGCAGGAAGCTGAAGATAGAAGCCAGCATGAGGAGGTATGGAACAGAGAATTCTAGATGCTGAGAGCAGCAGGAGCTGATAGATGGGATTATTGATCTTAATGCCCCACTACCCTATAGTAGGATTATATATCCAGCTCATTTGCCAGGTTACTTTGCAATATGCTCCCAATGTGGGCAGAGTATAGTTTCCTGCCTCACTCATGTTGGGCTTGGTCAAAGGACTTGTTTTAGCCAATGGAATATTCTCCTAGGCTTTAAATGTGTTTGCATGGTTCAGCTTGGTCTCTTATACTTTCTAAATGAAAAGAACATGTCATGGGTAGCACCAATTCAAGAAGAAAGAGGCACACACAAGGCACATCTGAACTGAACTCATAGCTGGAGGCAAAGCCCGGCCAACCTGCAGCCTGAAGCAGGGCTGGTCCCTGCCAAGCCAGAGCTTACCTGCAGACCCGAGCCCAGTTATACGCGAACGGTTATGGTGGTGAGCTGTTGATTTGGGGAGTGGTTTGTTGTACAGCTTAGTTGACTAATAGAAGAAACAAAACCCCTGAAGTTGGGATAGCTTGGAATGTTCTAGAAACAGAAAGAAGGCTATTGTGACATGAACAGAGTATGCAAGAGTCAGGACTCAAGGTGACAAAGGAAAGGACCAAAGCAGGTAGGGTCATGGAGGTTATGTCAATAATTAAAATTTTTTTTGTAGTAAGAACATGTAACAAGAAATCTGTCTACTCTTTTAACAAAAGTTTAAGTGTACAATACAGAATTGTTAACTGTAGGTGCAATGATGTGAAGCAGATCTCTAGAGCCCTATTGATAACTTCCCATTTCCTACTCTTCCCAGCTCTTAGAAACCACCATTCTACTTTGCATTTCTATGAGTTCGACTTTTTAGTTACCTCATATAAGTGGAAGCATACAGTATTTGTCCTTCTGTGACTGGCTTCTTGCATGTAGCGTAATGTCCTCACGGTTCATCTATGTTGTTACATATTGCAGGATTTCCTTCTTTCTAAGGCTGAATATTATCCCATTGTATGTATATACCACATTTTCTTTATCCATTCTTCCACTGGTGGAAATTTATGCTGTTTCCACATCTTGGCTATTGTGAATAATGCTGCAATGAACATGGGAGTGCAAATATCTCTTTGAGATTGTGATTTCGATTCTTTTAAATATCCAGAAGTGGGATAGCTCTTTCGTGTTATTCCAAGTATGGGAATTACAAGCAGGAGAGTCATAGGATCTGATTTACATTTTAGAAAGACCAATTCAAACACTATGTTAAGAATACAATATAGTTTGTCAAGAATAAAATGAAGGGAGACAGAAAAGTTATTACAATAATTGAGAAAAAGATGTTCAGGGCCACTGTGTGCAGTTGTTTGGGATTTTCACGGCTGAGAGTGTCCAGAAAAGTGGGAAAGTGAGCGCTGAAGTCCTACCCAGATTTTCCCTAGTGTGCATTTTGTCATAAGGCCGGAGCTGCCCAGAGAGAATGCCTTTTTCTAATTCGTACAAAGCACTGTAGGAACTAATTAGCGGTGGCCTTGGTATTGATGGTGGCTTGCACTGGAATAATAGTAAATTTTGTTCATTTCTTTTTTTTTTGCTGGTTATTTGATGAATAGTATTGACCAGAAGGGAAATCTGCAGCAGAGGAGAAAATGTACAAGATTAAGCATATGTGTTTGCAAAGGTATCCTGTCGCAGTTGTATTAAATTATATGCTTAGAAACATTCTGTACTCTATGTTATCATATCATATTAGTGGATTTGGGAGAATAGAGTGTGCTTCTGTAAGTACATAAAGACAGAAGCCAGGTAGGGCCAAAGAGGCTGCAGAGGGTTTATATTTGTGTGTCTAAAATGTGAAGTGAACAAGAACTTATTGGGGTTCAAACATTTGGAAAAAGTCTGGGTGGCAACATTCCCAGGAGCCTAGGTTACAGGGACCCTATTAGGTAATGATATAGCAGATAAGCCATATGCAAGTGAAATAAACAGTAATCAAGAGGGGAATGGCGTATGAAGTAGACTGAATGTATGAAGAAAGCTACCTCCTCATTGAGGGTGAATCTAAATGGAATTTTGAAAAGGTGATTAGGGAACAACAAATGAGGTCAGATGAAAAAGGGTTCAGTATTAAATAAAAGGGATGTCCTGAGCTGGTATGTTCAGGTGTGTCTCCCTATGGCAATTGTCCCAACTAGACAGATCAACCAAGTGTTTGTGCCTCCACATTGCCTTACCTGTTCTGCCTGTTGTCATTGGTGTATTGAAAGAAATTTCAGGGGACACAGCATAATCTTAAACATGCAAAATAAACTCTTGTCAGAAATGTTATGTGCTCTGTTTGGAATTAAGCGAATTATTGGCTTCTGTTTTTTAAACATTTACTATGGGCAAGTTACTGTGCTGAGTCCTTTATATACCGTATCTACTTAATATTCCTAACAACCTCTGGAATGCACGTTCTATTCCTTCTATTTTATAGATGGAAACACTGAGATTTGACGAGGTTAGGCTGATCCAGCTCAAGGTCACAGCCAGGCTCTGTCCTGCTAGCCCTATGCTGTTGCCATGGTAATGTGTGCTGCTCAGAGATTCGTGGTTGCTCACTGTTCTGAGTGATATCGTAGTCCACGCTTTCAAAACATTGCTTTTGAGGTCAGCCTGGCTAGATATCAATTCTGACTCCGCCACTTGGGCAAATTGGGCGAGCCTCTCTACTTCTCAGTTTCTTCATTTCAAAAATGGGAATAACAACTTACTATAGACCCGTGTCTGAAGTAAATGGCAGGTGACTTTTCTTCTTCTTTTTCATGGTGTGCTGTGAGGCTCTCAGCTCCTTCTCTAGAGACATCAAATGGCTTTCCAGAGACTTTGAATTCAAGGTAGAGGCTAAAGCCTGTGGCATGTTTCCCATAGTAGCACAAATGTTTCATGATCAAATGACTTTAGAAAATGACTCTTACAGAACTGCAATGCAAACCAGCATGTTAAAAATGAAGTCCTGTAGTAAAGAAGTTTTATTTAGTTCATTGTTTTATAAATGGGTTTGATCATGGAAACAGTTAATATGGTGACTCAGTGCATAGGATGAGAAAACCCCTGGGTTCAAACCTTGACCCATTATGCTTTTACCTATACTTTAGTTTTCTCATCTATAAAATGAGATTAATAACAGTGCTTTGTTCACTGGGTAGTTTGGAGAATGAGATGCATAGAAAACGACAGGTATCTAGTAGAAACTTAATAAATGTGAACTCATTGTTATCATGACTTTTCTTTTAAGAGTCTGAACACTGATACCACCTTGTGTATATTTTTGTGGTCCAAATATTTGTTTTTCTCTTTATCACTGTTATTATAGTGTGTATCCTTCTATACATTGCTTTAAATTAAAGAATTAAGTGGACAAGGTAGGGATACATAGCAATAGAAGAGAGAGTCTCACAATTGCTCAGAGAATTGAATAAGGTCATGAACTTTGGAGTAGAAAGTACCACACCAACAAATTTGTTATCACTCTTTTTTAAAAAAATTTTTTTAAGACAGTGTCTTTCTCTGTCATCAAGTTTGGAGTGCAGTAGCATAATCATAGCTCTTTGCAGCCTCAAACCCCTGGACTCAAGCAATCCTCCTGCCTCAGCCTCCTGAGTAGCTAAGACTAAAGGCGTGCACCACCACCAGGCCTGGCTAACTTTTTTTACTTTTTGTAGAGATGAGGTCTTGCTATGTTGTCCAGGCTAGCCTCAAACTCCTGGCCTCAAGTGATCCTCCCGTCTCAGCCTCATAAAGTGCTGGGGTTATAGACATGAGCCACCATGCCCAGCCTGTTATTATCACTCTTATTGGAGCTTTCAGACAGTAGGTGATGGGAGAGTTGGTTCAGTGGCATGCCTTCTGGTGAGGGGCCTTCTGTCACTACCCCCCCAGCTTTGATGACCCCTTGGCCTCTAACCCTTGTGAATCCTCTCCCAGCCATCCACTGTGCTGCTTCTCAAAGCCACTGCTGGAGGCAAGGAAATTAAAGCTCATTTCAAAAATATGTATACTCTGAGTCATATCTGCTCTTCTTTCAGTGAGAGATCAAAATGGGTTTTGGGATCCTAGTAGTCAGCCTATCTCTCAGACAGCTCTCATTTATTTGAAGTCCTTATTAATGATGTCTATATAGACATGCCAGAAAAAAAAACACAAAAACTTCTGGGGATCAGGAGCTAGGAAATTGTTAATTTGCTTCCTTGCTTTACTAGTGGAGAGCACAGCCATGGTGACTGGAGGCCTGCTGATTATTGTTAATTAATTAATGTGCTCATTAATTCATTAGATGTATATCGAGTGTTTGCTATGTATCAGGTAACAGGCTGAGCTCAGTGAGAGCAAAAGACATGAATGAGACTTGGCTTCTGCCCTTGAAAATCTCAGCATTCAGCTGGGAAGAAAATGCATATGCATAAATTATTTTAATTCAAGATAATTTTCCAGCCAAGTAATGCCTATGTGGCAGGACAAAATTTATCAACCTAGCCGTGGTTCTAACACCTCCTCCCCTTTCATATAGCTTCGCTTCTGTTATCTCTAGCCTAATTTCTGTCCTTTCATTCCCTGGAGAGTCTGCGTCTGTCAGACAGTTTCTAGGGGTGTGTGTTTATGGGGGGGCAGAGAGAAAGAGAGATATTAATGGAGATGCAGAATCAGAAATGAACAGAGAAGAAGGACAAAAGAATGACTTGCTGGAAAAGTTTAAGTAATTTACATAATAAAGACAGGAGAGAAGGAAGAGGGTAATAAAGATCTGGGGTGAAGCTATGGAGGGGTGTTTGGTGGCTGAGGGCTACACGGAATGTGGGGTATGAGGGAATGTGTCACCTGTTGGGGCAGTACTTTTTCAAATATAGCGTCACTCTGGGACTGAACCACATGGGTCATGGCCTTCAGAGCACAGTGTATATGAAGTCTCATTGGAGCTCAGAGGAGGCAAAGAGCTGCTTCAAGAGGGATGGCTGGGGAAAACGTCATGGGGGTGACACTTTTGAATTGGGCCCTAATGCATGGACAGATTTTGATACATATTAAAAGAAAGAGTTAGAAGAGATACTATGTTCTGGGCAGGGAGCACTGTTTAAATAAAGTAGCAGAGTGAAACAATGTCTTCAGGACATATTGTTGCAAGTAGTCTGGGTTTTATTGAGTGGTAACGAAATAGTATCAGAAATGCTGATTGAGTTTCAGAGTTCAGTGAACCAGCCCTTAATACAACGTTGATTTTTGTCACGATGTTTCCTTCTTCAGTTTAATTGCTGGTGGGGTGGCCTGGGCTATTAGTTTGGAAAGAGACACACCCAGATTAAGGAAAATGAGCCATCCCCCGCTATAGCTATATAGGAGCCTACTGGACAGGCAATTCCAGGAACCACTCTGCACTGCAGATTCCAGGCCAGGTCCCCCTCTGCTTGCCTCTGTAAAATCATCGGACAGGTGTCGTGATCTACGCTTTGCCACCTGGAGTGCTGTCACTTGAGTGAATGGCCCAAGGACAAGAGGGAGTGTTAGAGATGATTCATTGCAGCAGCAGACCTAACCTCACCTATGGTGGCTCTAGCTACAAGGCAGCTGCCATCCTTCTTGGACATCCAATCTTCACACAATCCCTGCTCCTTTTGTTGCCTATTGTCCCAGCAACCACTCTTCCCTCTCTGTCTTACTTTGATAATTTTCCAACAAATAGCGTTTATCTTAAATTAACAAAATTCAATTTCTTTTCTTTTCTTTTTCTTTTTTTTGCTCAAGAAACTGAAATCTAGAAAATCAATTTCTGTTACATGCAACCAAGTACCTTAACTGACCTCTGGGCCAAAAGCGCTCCTTCATTATTCTGTAAGCAGAGGAGCATGGGCTCAAAGACATAGTTGTGGAGAAAACCTTTCCTTACAGAGCTCAAAATGTTGACTAGGCCTGAGAGAGTTCTACCTTTTGCAGCTATTTTCCCATCTTGCTGCATAACCTCTCTGAGAGCAAGGGCAGGATACTTACTGTACTTTTCCGAATATCATAGTGGGAAGCACCGGGAGTTAAATGACTACCCCCAGGACACCAGAGACTATAAATTCTTAATCTATGGTTAAAACCAAGTGTGTGGTTTACCAGAGTGCAAGAATTCGGAATTTCATATTTGTTTCATATTTGCCTCTGGAATTTCATATTTGTTTGAGGAGCAAAAGCGTGAAGCCCTTGGTTATATGTCTTTAAAGGAATTAATCCCCTTCATTCTGGAGGCAGCTGACTGGACTCCTTCTCTGATGTCCTTTAGCTGCTGGTTGAGGAGTTTCCAAAATTTCCCTTTAGCAGCTTTGTTTTTCATGTAAACCAGAAGGTACCTGATGATCCCCTACATCTGTCACTATTCATTCTTCTGTCGCTGGGCAGAGTCTTCATAGCTTCCCTCAGGCCCTGCAGACCTCAGGACACAGAAGGAAAAAGCAGATGAAAACTCTTTGTCTGGGCTGCCCCAGCATAGGCACCTGGCGGCCAGCTCCGGCCCCACCCCTCATCCCGATCAAGTGATGTCAGCTGTCTTTGGAATACACTGAGAATTTGTTTCTCTTACTGCATAAACTAATATTTATCCAGTTTTACTTTCTCATGTTGAAAGAAACAATATTTGTCATCAAAAAATTGTGAACTTCAGAAAAAAGTGCAGAAGGAAATCACTCATAATTCTACAACTTACAAATAACCATTTGTGATATACTTTGTCTTTTTTTCTATACATACAGATATACAAATGCAGATATATGCATATATCTCCATATAATGGACTTTAAAAAATAATTTCCTTAGAATACTATTTAAGTTTTTCATTTTCTTTTACTCAAAAATAAATAATGTACATTCTTTCATGATTTTCAATGGCCATAATATTTTAATCATGTGGATACATAACTCAGTTAACATATGCCATATTATTAAGTATTTAGGTGTTCTTTCTTGCTATATAAATAATATTGCTCTTTTTTGATTACATTTCCCTTAGATAAATTCTGAGAAGTGGAATTGCTGGGTCCTTGAGAAGACTTAGCTTCCTAAGTAGGTTTTTAATCTTCTTTTAATTTTTTTTTTTTAAAGAGACAGGATTTTGCTCTGTTACCCAGGCTGGAGTGTAGTGATGTGATCATAGTTCACTATAACCTTGAATTCCTGAGCTCAAGTGATCTTCTTGCCCCAGCCTCCTGAGTAGCTAGAACTATAGGCATGCACCACCACACCCAAATCATTTTTTAATTTTTGTAGAGATGGGATCTTACTGTGTTGCTCAGGCTAGTCTTAAATTCTTGGTCTCAAGTGATCCTTCTGCCTCAGCCTCCCAAGATGCTAGGATTACAGACCAGAGTCACCAAGCCTGCCTTAAATTATTTTATAGTTTAACAAGAAACCCAAGATGGAGCTGGGTGGCATGAGAAAGTTCTCTAGAGAGAATGCACATGTGGATTATAAGGAGTTGACTAAAACTCAGGACCTTAGAGAGTCATCAGGGGCACCTCAGGAGGGAGGCTTTTAGGCCCTAATTTAACCTGACAGTGGATTGGGAATATTAGTGACAGGCAAGTATAGAAAAACAGGAACACACGATCCAAGGCAAAAGCCAGAACTTTAGAAGTAGGGGACTTCCATAGATGCCTTGTGAGAAACTTATAACAGTCCCCAATTCTTTGACAACAGTGATAATCCTCTTGATCTATGTCCAGCTGTCCAAAGCATACACCCAGATGTGTAGTGCTGCATTTGGTTCACTCGCTAAGCTTCTGCCCATTAACTGCACAGTCTCTGCATGTAAATAAACCCAGAATATTTCAGCCATCTGTTGTGCTGACAGCTCTTGGGATCAGGAACATAGAAATCCCAGACACTGCTTGAGTGAGCACAGGTAGCTTTATAGCCACATGGGTCAGTGGCTATTAGCAATTTCTATTTTCTCCTCTACTGGCTAGAACTGAGAACCCAGACATAAAACCATCCTCATATAGCCATTTAATCTTTGACAATGCAGACAAAAAATACACTGGAGAAAAGAATTTATAAAGAAGACCCCAAAGACAATCACAGCAATGACAAAAATAAATAAATGGCACCTGATCAAATTAAAAAGCTTCTGCACAGCCAAGGAAACTATCACAAGAGCAAACAGACAACCTACAGAATGGGAGAAGATATTCACATGTCACATATCTGATAAAGGGCTGATAGCTAGAATCTATATAGAATTCGGGAAAATCAGCAAGAAAAAAAAATCAAATAACCCCATTAAAAAGTGGGCAAAGGACATGAACAGAAACTTTTCAAAAGAAGACAGACTAATGGCCAACAAACATATGAAAAAGGGCTTGACATCTCTAATCATCAGGGAAATGCAAATCAAAACCACAATGAGTTATCACTTAACTGCAGTGAGAATGGCCTTTATCAAAAAGTCCCAAAACAATAAATGTTGGCGTAGATGTGGAGAGATAGGGACACTCACAGACTGCTGGTGGGACTGCAAACACTGTGGAAAGTAATATGGAGATATCTCAAAGATCTAGAAGTAGAACTACCATCTGATCCAACACTCCAATTACTGGAGTTACCATCTACCCAAAGGAAGAAAAGACATTCTATAAAAAAGACAGGAGAATGAATGAAGTAGGTTAGATTAAGGGTATGATAGTGAAGGGTGGGGACGGTGACAATTTTCCTGTGTTTTAAAGGAAGCAGAATCTACTTAGCTTCTGTCAGTCATTATCATGATGAATTTATGTCAGATAGTACCTGATCTTTCCATTGCAAGATAAACTTCAAATTTTAAAGTAATTTCTCCTATTTTATTTCATTTAGGTTTAATTATTTTCAAACATTGTACATGTCAAACCAAGAGGTGAGAGTTAAAAATTTATAATTCATAGTTTTTCCTATTTGCCTGATATTCTTAACTATACATTTGCATAAATTACTGTTTATGCTTCCATTTAGCATTTACATGCATTTTGTTACTTGTTTTAGGATGAATATGATGCATACTTATAGGTTGGTGCAAAAGTAATTGTGATTTCAGAATGTGAATTTTAAATCATAACTAGGCTCAAATACATATTTATTAATCAAAATAGGAACCATTACAAGCAACACAGTTTTGCCAATGAGAAATAGGTTTGTTTATTCCTGTAGCGTGAAAATCTGTGCTTTGGGATTTGATGAACTCTTGTAAAGCATTTTCTGCATCCTGCTGGGTGTTTTCCCTGCAAAAAGTTGTCGAGATGCTTGAAGAAGTGGTAGTCAGTTGGTGAGAGGTCAGGTGAATATGGCAGATGAGGCAAAACTTCACAGCCCAATTCGTTCAACTTTTGAAGCATTTGTTGTGAAACCCTCAGTTGGGCGTGGAGAAGAATTGGGCCCTTTCTGTTGACCAATGCTGGCTGCAGGCGTTGCAGTTTTCGGTGCATCTCATCGATTTACTGAGCATACTTCCCAGATGTAATGATCCCTGTAATTCAGAAAGCTGTAGAGGATCAGACCAGCAGCAGACCACCAAATGGTGACCATGACCCTTTTTTTGTGCAAGTTTGGCTTCAGGAAGTGCTTTGCAGCTTCTCAGTCCAACCACTGAGCTGGCCATTGCTGGTTGTCATAGAAAATCTACTTTTTGTCACAGGTCACAATCTGACTGAGAAATGGTTTGTTTTTCTTGTGTACAAGAAGAGAAGATGACACTTCAAAACGATGATTTTTTTGATTTTCGGTCAGCTCATGAGGCACCCACTTATTGAGCTTTTTCACCTTCACAATTTGCTTCAAATGCCGAATGGCTGTAGAATGGTTGACCTTGAGTTCTTCAGCAACTTCTTGTGGAGTTATAAGAGGATCAACTTCAATGATTGCTCTCAATTGGTCATTGTCAACTTCTGATGGCTGGTCACTGCACTCCTCATCTTCAAGGCTCTTGTCTCCTTTGCAAAACTTCTTGAACTACCGCTGCACTGTACGTTCATTAGCAGTCCCTGGGCCAACTGCGTTGTTAATGTGAATTGTCTCTGCTGCTTTACAACCCATTTTGAACTCGAATAAGAAAATCAAGAAAATCTCTCGAATTTGCTTTTTGTCTAACATCATTTCCATAGTCTAAACTAAGTATAAAATAAACAGCAAGTAATAAATCATTGGCAAAAAAACACAAAGTGAGAAATGTGTACTAAAATGATATATAACATAACCACATTTATTTAAGAATGTATTTCAATATCAAAGGGCAAATTTCAACAATGCTAAAACCACAATTACTTTTGCACCAACCTAATATTACTGTATCCCAAGTAAGTGGTTCATTTGTGCTGTTTTCCCTGATAGTTTCTTTTGCAACTTATTAGTTTCAAGAGATCTTGGGAAGAAGTAATCAAAACATCTAAAATATGGATTCTAAAATGAATGGATCAGTTTTCAGACTGGGGCATATGTGTGTGCATGTGTGTTTTTTTATGTTGTTTATGCAGTTTCAGGTACAAAGAAAAGTGTGGACAATGTATTTTTTAAAAAGACAGAGCTTCTGGGACTGAAACATAATAGTAATAATAAGGACATTTTTTGAAAAGTCTAGATAAGAGCACAAAGAAAGAAATAAGACTGGTAAAAGAGCTTTTAAGTGGTTATTAATAAGCTGATTTATCAACACAATCATTAAAAATTCTTTATCTTCTGTACAGAGGTGTGATCATAACTCAGTTGACTTTATTTTAACCAACATATTTTAAGAAATTTCTTGAGAAAGAAATTGGTGTAAGATAGCATGGAGGTAAGATTTGCAAAAATTCAAACTGATCTTTTAATATAAGAATCCACATCAAATTCATGCAAAATTGGTCTTTATATAGCAAGCTTTGATGGTATTGAAATAATGGACAATTTTTTGGTGGAGATATCATCTATTAAGATGTTGGAAAAATAAATGTATTTATTTCATTACTGAGAGAAAGCTAATGGCAGAGAGCGGGGTCTGAGGCACAATCCTAAAGATAAAATGGATCAATTAATTTCCCTTTCATTTACTTTATCTTCCCAGTAGGCTATTCATCTTACAGCTAGTTGCCTGGTAACCTGGTGATTATTAGGAATAATCATGGCTTATCAACACTGAGTGTACAGGTGATTTTGCGTGTGATCCCTACTCTCTTTCAGGCTGAGTAGGCAATAATGGGTGGCTCTCAGCTCCAAAAGGAAGGGCTTTGTTGTGACAGAGAAAGAATGTTGATTATCAGATGACAATTCCACCCCTACCATATCCTGGCTGTGGCTCTTGGGAAAGCTATTTGACCTCAAACTGCCTCAGTTCCCTTATCTGTATAATAGAGATAAGCTATATAATGGAGGTAAGCTCAGTACCCAGCTCTCTAAGTTGTCAGAATCTTACATGAGGTCATGTATACAAAATACACAAATATAAGATAAATTATTTTTAATATTAACAGCACTTCTATTACTATCACTAACATGGGCTGGGTTTGCTATTGTTGGAAGCCGATTGGAAACACTAAAGTACTAAAGTTATTTGTTACTGTAAGCTGAATCAAATAGCTACTGATGATGCTTTGCGAATCAAGTGGAATTCTTTAGCTGAAATTAAGACAAACTCTGGCCAGTTAAAGCCAAAAGGAATGTATTGGGAGGATACGCATGGTATGCCTATTCAGTGGGTGCCTGATGAGCCAGGCTTGGGCAGTGGTAGGAACCAGGACAGGCCTACGGGAATGATGTCACTGCTCAGGGATGTGCCTGTCACAGCACCACAGAGGAATGGCTGAGCTCCATCGTTTCTGAACTCTTCTTGTCTCATTATTTTTGAGATTTAAATTCCAGGCCTGAAAGCGTGTCTCACGGGCCTCCCCCGGGTCATATGCTCTCCCTTTGGGCAATGTAGTTTACCAAAAGGAAATTGGGACTTTATCGGAAATGGTAAATGGGTACTCCATAGCCTCAAAAGTTGTAAAAACAAATGACTTCCCCAGCCCCCCAAAATAAACACAACAGAAAATGTCCTTTTTATCAGCTGTCACAAATGTGTGAATAAAACACTGTACTAGGTATTATGAGGCCACGAACTTAATTATGTAGAGGCTTAAAATTATAACTACCTAATATTTATTCAGCGCTTACTATGTGCCAGGACTTGTGCTAAGCCCACCAAGCAGATTACACAACATGCATAAACAGATGACATATGTAATACCGAACGCCAGCTAATGGGAAAATTATGAATTTCTTGAATTAGGGTCTTGCTTTTCATTTTATTTTTATGTATTATTGTAGCTTTCATTTTATTTCTGTCTTAATCTTCCTAATAGAAAGTTATTATGATTACTGAATTAAGAGTGTTTGGGTTGTAAGTGACAGAAACACAACTCTAACTGAACTGAACAAAAAAGGTGAATTAACTAGTTTATACCAATGAGAAAACACTGGAGTGGCCCTAAGACTCCGTGGAGTTGCTGCAGGAACTAGGGCCCGGGAGACGTGAGCCTGGGGGACTTGGGCCTGGATTTAACACTTCTAGGTCAATCTCTCTCTCATTAGACTCTCCTGCTTGTGTTTGATAATCTCAATTCTTTCCTACTGCAGGCAGACCTTCTCCATATGGTAGCAAGATAATGCATCTTGAACTTTCCATCCTACTCCGTCTCCAAATCAGGACAGAAAGGATGTGCAAGTGGAATTTAAAAATCCCATTTCTATTAACATCTTAAACCTTATGCCCCTCCTCTCTCCACCTCCAAAAGGATAGGGATGGCAGAAATATGGAATAAAAAAATCCTCAAAGTTGAAAGGGGAAAGGGAGCTTCCGAGTCCAAGGACCAGGAAGTGATGTGAAAAGAAGGCCGAAGATGCACTGTCTTAAAGAGTGGAGATGTCCCTCTCCAACTCATGTGAGGACCACTGTCCTAGTACAGTGTTCTTCTGCCACCCCTTCCTCAAGGGCTGTGCTTCCATCCATTGGAAACTTGACGTTATATGCTGATTTTGTTAGAAAAAGACACTATTCACATCTGTCTTAAAATCTGTATCCTGATGGATACAGAAATCTATGGCATCTGCAAAGTGAGTAGTGCCCATAGGTGTAGGTAGTTCCCAACCTGCAGAACTGAATAGAGTCCTAGATACTTCATAAGTGCCCTGATACATTGGGAGATTTATATGCTCTGTGTGGGGATTGTGGCATGAAGAAAGACTGTGATCTCCTGAAAAGCTATCCTAAAGACAACTGGTGGAAACTATTATACCACTATGAATGAGGCCGAAGAAGATGGATTTCTACCGATGCATATAGTCCCCCCCCCTTTTTTTCTTTTTTTACCATTTCCTTAATTTTATTGAATATGCACTGACAGCACATGCTATCTTACATCATACATGTACTTGGACTGGATTTTCCTCAAGAGCTGTCTTACAGAAAAATGTACCAGGATGCCCAGGTGGTGTTCTTGCATGGCAGGTGTGGCAGGTGTGGTGTGCGGTGGTTAGAGTTGTGATTGGCAGGAAGAGTGTAAGATTATTGGACTCACTGCATGAATTTGTTTTAGAATAAAAAAGTGTTTCTGAGGAATTGCTTCATTTATTCATCAACTCAACAAATTAAGAATATAAATATGCCAGACACAGGCTAGACACTGAGGATAATGTGATGAGCAGATAGGTAAAATTTTTATGCTTACCGACTTTATACTCTAATGGAAAATATAGACATCCCCCACCCCCAGCAAACTATAGCAATTAGGTAGAATAAATGCTGTGACAGACATTTACAGAAATGAGCAGACAGAACACTAAATCCAAGGGTTCTGGGAAGACGTTATCATCTGGCTTTTGATGTGTCTCCATCCCCCTGTAGTGAAGTCATTGGTTTTTTGGCCCTTGTTTTTAAATAGGCACCTAGCCCAGTTTCTAGGTGAAAACAACTAGAGAACTCACACAAAAACATTGCTTCCCATAGTTCCGCTTTAAACTTTGTATCAGTGTTAGAGGAGTGTGTATGGGAGTTGGAAAGGTGTCTGACAAGGAAAGCATGCATGCCTGTGTCCCTTGTATAGGCAGAGATGGATTGATAGATCTATCTATATAGATCATTTTTCAGGGATAACATAAAAGTTTCAATTAAGATCTCAGTAGGCATTTAATACAGAACTCCTAAATGAAGTTCTTTGTTCTTGATCAACTAATTGCTTCCCTGGGTGATAACCACAAACAGCTCAATTTGGCAGGAGGATGAGCACACACCTTCCATTCATGAACAAAAGGGTGCCAGCTGGTGATCCAGGAGCTAAGGAGTCTCTGTTCGGGGACAGGCATCCGTGGGGGGTGAAATGGAGGTTGGGTTGCGGTGGTTAAGATTGCCGTTGTAGCACAGGCAAGAACTTGACAGCATGACAGATAATGAGAGACAAAGCCAAGCCAGTTAGGGGTGGCCTCCAATTCATGGTTGACAGCCAAGAAGAACTTGTGGTTAACAGAGCAGGCGAGACTCACACTCCGCATACACACGCTCACTCTGAAAGTGCTCGGAGTGAGCTTATCTCCATGGAGTTCTGTGGCTGGCTTTGAACTTTAATCACTGTCTTGTTAGTATGCCAATATCTCTTTTTAAATTCTTTTAAAGTGATTACCTCACTTGTACTTCTTAGCTATATATGTGATAGCCGTGTTTATTCCAGACATAAGGCTGTTGCAATTGCCATTCACACTGCCTGGAACCCTCTGTCCTCAGATTGTCCCCTGGCTGGCCCCTCTTTGTTAACCCATCCTCAGCTTCAATGTCAGTCCTTCAGAAGGTCTTCCTTGAGTCCCCATCTAAAGAAGTTGGACAATAGCCTTCTGTTACATTATATAGTTTTATTATCCTGTAGCATGTGAGACTTTCTGGAATTATCTTAAAGTTTTCATATTAACAATTGGATTTTTTTTTTTTTATTGTGGGTATCACTCTTCTGGTCTGGAAACTCTATAGGAACAAGGACTTTCTCTGTCTCATTCACTGTTGGACTCTTGGCACAGAGAAGAGTCCCTGACATTTACCTCTCTCTGTTCCTTGAGGGCAATGATCTTATCTTAGACAACTTCCTAAGCCTGATGCTCAGCACAGCAAGTGGACATAAAGATGCCCTTTAATATTTAGGTTCTTTAATGAGAAATACAATTAAACTTTAAAGAAGTAACAGATAATGAACATCAACTGAACTCCATGTTAGATAAATGGGTCCATTTTGCCTTAACTTTTAGATTAATTTAAAAACAGCTGGTATTTTTATGCATTTGTGTGTTCAGTGTGCAATTTGAGCACCATTCTGTGACAGGAGCTTTTAAAAATGAGGGGGAAGTATAAAAGCAATTCTTGCCTTTTAAGATCTTATACTCTGTTTTAAAATAAATGAATGGAATGCTTTCTCTCTTCTAATTTTTGGAAACGGTGCCTACCTGTGTTCTTAGATATAATGATGTTCGTTGAAAGAATAAATGAATAAATGTAAGAATCAATGAATGAACAAGGAATAAAAGGGCCAAAGGAACAAGAAACAATCAATTATTGGAGTCTATGATTCAGAGTGGGAGGATTTGACTACATGAAGTCTTTGACTCATGAAATAGGCTGCATTTAATTTCCACCCAATGAAAACCACTATTTCCTTGTGCTCACAGCATTGTTTCTTACTTCCATGGGTTGTTCATGGTGTTCACACACATGGAATGCCCCAAGCTCATAGTCTCCATATGTCCTAAGTCAAGGCACTGAAGATAAAATTAAACAGCATCAGCTCAGTGAAATATTTTATTGCCTCCCATGTAGTAAGTAATCTCTCCTGCCTCTGAATTCCTAGAATGTTCTACTGATTCCTTGCCTGTGGCATTTAACCTTCCCATTTTAAATTACCATTATTTATGTCTGCATTTGATCTTCTCTTTTAGATTCTCAGCTCTTCAAGGGCAGGCTTCATTGCTGATTTATCTGAGTAGCCAACCTTCAGTAATTTATTCAATAAATCTTTGCTGAAGACTTATTACATGTCAGATACAGTGCTGGTTTTGGAGAAACAGTTGTGAGCAACTGACACAGACAAGGCAAACACTAGTTTGCCATGTATTGTAGAGTTTAATAATAGAGAACAGCATTAATGGCATGTATACGTTGAGCACTTCAGCCAATTTGACAACACAATTATCTTAGCATATGGTAGTAGGTTAGGACATAGGTTTTCTACTCCATAGTTTATGATTCCATTCCTGGCTCTATCACTTATTAGATGTGTGACTTTAAGCTTGTCACGCAACCTCTTGGAGCTTCTGTCTCAGTTATTGCTACAAATAATGTTGTGTCAGGAGGCAAATTAAAGCAGATTGAAACAGAATTTATTAAGCTCATGAGTCTGTGGGTTGACTGGATGATTCTTCTGGTCTGGGGCAGGCTAGGCTGGCCTCGTTTTGGCTAGCTAACATACCTATGATGAGCTAGTGAGTCCGCTGGAGCCATGGAACAGTCTAGAATAGCCTCACCTGGGACAGCTCTCCTACACATGGTCTCTCATCCTCAGCCAAATGGGCCTGGACTTTGGTGGTTGTAGGGGTTCAAAACCACCAGTGGAAACATGCAAGGCCCTTTGTAGTCTAGGCTCTGTATTGACACAGTGTCACTTTTGTTGAATTCTATTACTTGAGCAAGTCCCAAGGCCAGCCCAAATTCATGGGATGGGGAAATAGACCCCATGTTTTGATGGAAATTGCTGCAAAATCACATTGTACAGGTTGTGGAAATGGGGGGAGGCATGAACAATTGTTGGCTTTTTTTTTTTTTTTTTTACTACATCTACTACAACTTCAGTCTACAGAGATGATAATAATAGTCCCTATTTTACAGGTGCATTGTGGAAATTATATGAAATAACATGGAAAGAGCTAGGGATGTTACCTGGCACTTAAGAAAAACTTATAAATGTTGGAAGTTTATTATTAATATTATATCACTTACCCTCACAACTAACCATATAAAGATATTATTATAATTCTCATCTTACGAATGAAGAAACTCAGAGTTTAAGTTACTCGTCCCAGATTGCACAGTCAACAGTGGGGCCAGAATTCAAACCATAGTTTGTTTGACTTTAAAGCTTATAGCAGAGACTTCCTTTCTTTTTTCTTTTTTTTTCTGGACACCCACATAAACTACATTTTCCAGGCTTTCTTGCTATTAGGTGTGACCATGTGATTAGATTCTAAATGGTGAGCAGTATTACTATGAGATATTTCCATGTTGGCCCATAAAATCTTTCTCTGTGGGATCTTGCATATTTCTTTCCCCTTCCATAGCTTGAAGCGCATAGCATATGGACCTTAAACTTTATGTGATAAACATGAGAGGGCCACAGGATGGGAGGAGTCCAGGTCCCTGAATTTCCATGTGGAAGAGAAATCCCTGTAGCATAGGAACTCTGATTTTAGATTTTAGTGAGTCAGAAATAAACTTTTACTGTAAGTAGCCTATTAAATGTTGGAGTTTGTTACAGCAATAATGAAATAACTATGGTTTAGTTGTAACAAATTAATTGTAGCTGTAAGAGACTAGTTAATTATAGCTAGTTTTTACTACCTGTTACAAAGTAACTAATACAGAGTTTAATTTCTAAAACACGATACTATACAACTGAGAATAGTGAAACCTTTCCTAGACAGTATTTTGTACATATTAAGCACCCTAACATTTGTTTAAGAAATGACAGGATTCCAAAACCAAACATAAGTTTTCTAGGCACTTAATTCCATGCACCACTTGTACTTTATATTTCCTCTCTGCCTGTGATGTCCCTGCTTTCCTATCACTGAGAGAAACTTGTTTCTTTTTGATCAAACCAGATTGACTAGAGGGTGGATGTGCATCTAGCCTGGGCCAGAAGATCAAATTCTTTCAAGCACCATTATAAGGATGTACTTTGTCTACATGAACAAAATCAAATAATATTTTCAGGCAAAATGAAAAGTATTTAGATGACCTTCTCTATGGATCGAAAGTGTTTGTTTTAGAATGTGTCTTTGTGTTCAATTCTGAGGATATTATCAAGGATTGGGGTCAGGGAGATTCTTAGAGGATAGCGAAAGTAGGTTTTAAGCCATCTTTTATAGAAAGAAAGGAGTTAAAAATTAAAAGTGGAAAAGATTAGAAAGGTGGAAAAAAGCTAGTGAAAACACAAAATAAACCAAAGGTGATCCAGCCTTACTTGAAACCAAAAGGCATGAAATTTACACTACCATTCCGTTGGCCCAGAAAGAGGAGTCCTTACTAATTGGCACTATTGTAGAAGCTCTAATGAGACAATTATTTTATGGCAATTATATGAAACCTGTGGTATTGACATCACTCAAAGAATATGCTCTCTACTTTAGAAGACCATAGAATTATAGGGAGGCTGAATGTATAAATTTGGAGCCATAGAATAAGAGGTCTAGTTATATCCCTTAAAAGGAGAATAATTAGCATACAATAAAATCTCAGTGAAATAGAACTTTTAAAAAAAATTTCCATTTCTATTCAATAACCTCACTTAAAAAAATAATATAGCTAACATTTAATGAGTACTTATTGTATGCCAAGCACTCTGAGTTCAACTAGAAAGAAGCAAATAATAAAACCAAGTTGAAATCAGGAATTTTGTGAAAGCAAATCTTTTTTTTTTTTTTAAGGTGTACCAGATCTCGGGGAGGCTGTAGGTAGGAAAAAAATCACTAAACAAATTCTTGGTTTGAATCTTGGTTCTGGTACTTGGGCAAGTATATTAACCTCTTCAACCCTCAGTTTATTCATCTGCAAAGTGGGAATAATGGTATCCTCCATCGAAGGTCAATGAAATAAAATATGTGAAGGCATCTTTCCAGCAACAAAATGCAGGTCAGATTAATTTAAATATAAAAATGTTATTACCCTTCCACATATCTAATTATCTCATTGACAGTGAAGTCTGATAGGAACAAACAGCATAATAAAAGTTTTGAGAAAACTATAAAATACATTGATAAGTGGCTCACATCTAGGGACATACCTTGTGCATCACTAATATTCTTTATTAGCCATTAAACAAACAAACCCCACAATCAAATAAACGCATCACAACAAAATCCCACTCTAAAACAGAGTAAGGGACAACATTCAAAGACATCTGCAGATGATTGCTATATGATGGAAAAGAGTAAATGAGATAATTCACTAATATTTCATTTCTTCCAGTAAGTCATTAGACGCTTAAGAGAAGTGGCTTATTCCAGTTTTCCTTTTCATTAAATATTCATATTTACTAATGGAAATTATTCTGACAAATTGGGTAAATTGAGCAACTTATGAATTTATGCCTCAAAAAGAGAAGTTCTGGAATTCCCAGTGAACAAGCTAATGCTTTAAGTCATTAACAGTCTATTGATTTTATAATTAAAAAGCTGGAAAGTAAATATAGTGTGTGTTTTAAATGTTGTCATGGCTGTTTATCTCGATGCTTAGATCACAAGCTTTTTGATTGTAGATATCCATTATCTATAAAACATGTTCCTGCGGTTTTTTCAGAGGACCCTCTTTCTGTTCTCTGGGCATAAAACCCCTCCATGGTGTCACCTCTAAGGAAGGAAATGCCAGTGAACCACTCTTGCCATTCAGGAGCTAAGAGAAGGATCATAAGTTCTAGAAAAGGGAAAGACCAGAAATTTGAATACAGGATACAATTCCTGTTCCTGCAAGGCAAGAGGAGACCTCAGTTTCTGGGGGGAACTATAAGAGTAACTTAACATTAATTATTCAATGTTAGTCTAGTAAATACTTCCTGGGCACTGACTATGTGCCAGGCACAGTGCTCAGGATACAGTGGTGAATGAGAAACATGGTTCTTCCATTCAGGAACGTAAGGCGCACAGTTAAGAGGATGGTATTAATAACAACACAATATGAGGAATGGGATGACAGGGACCTGAGAATACACACACAGGGAACTTAGGGTCAGGTACTGTCTTCCTGATAGGATGATTTTTGCTGAGCCCCACAGGATGACGAGGAAGTAAGAGTGTTCCAGGCAGTGGTAACAATGTGTGCAATGGCCAGGAAATTGGAAAGAGTAGGACACGTTCCAGCCGCTACAAGACAGTGTGGATAGAATAGTTCAATAAAACCACCCAGTAAAACCTAACACAAGCTACAATTGGGAGCTGTAGGTAAATATGACATATGAAATTTTAAATTTTCTAGTAGTCACATCAAAAAAAGTAAGAAGAGATAGATAAAATTAATTTTAATAATATATTTAGCCCTGAATATCCCAGAGATTATCATTTCAGCATGTATTCAATATAAAAAATGTTAATGAGAAATTTTATATTATTTTTTCCTGCCAAGTCTGTAAAATCCTCTATATATTTTACACTCGAGCACACCTCAGTTTGAACTAGCCACATTTCCAGTGCCCAAAGCCGCATGGCTACTGCCCTGGAGAATATGAGGCTAGAGGGTAGAATAAGGGATTAAGTGCAAAGAGATGGGGATGGACAAGTAGAAAGGGGCCAGATCCTGAAATTTATTTCTTCATTTGCACCCCCATTAATTAGATTAGGCGGTCTTTAGGGTCCTTTGAACCCTAAAATTCTATGAACCTCTAGCCTGGCTCAATGTTGTTGTGTGAAGAAGTGTCCCAAATGGATTGTTCTCACCATAACATCTCAAATTTCTTTTCCTCTCCTCTCCCCTTTTCCCTCCTTCTTCTTCCTCTTCCTCTCCTACTCCTTCCCTTTCTCCTCCTTCTCCTTCTTCTTTATCTCTTCTGACTACAAGGATATTTATACTTGCCTCTGACCCAGGAATGCCACGATGCATATACTTGCTCTCACATGAATTTTTATTTGAAGTTTATTTCTCTTGGTTAATTTCATAGGGCTTTTGTTCGGCAGTATTTATAGGAGACTTTTATATAGCAGATTCTTCCTTCTTGTAGCAGCACCTTCATTTTTCTTTTGGAACTATAATTCATTTCTCCAGTTTTAGTCCATGTTGTTCAGCTGTGGCTAGCCATGCTCCAAGTCCAGGGAACGTTGTGTTCCAGTATCTTGGCCACAGCAATTGGTTCAATAATGGGCATGTGGCATCAGTCATGTCAATCGGGTCCAATCAGAGCTCATTTGGGGGATTTTGCTTGAGCTTTTGGGACAGAAGTACTGCCTTTTCTTTCTATTGGTAAAATTACTGGTAGGATAGGGTATGGATTGGAGCTGATGTAAGCTATCTTGTCACCATGAGGGGAGAGCTTGTTTGAGAATGAGCAAACACAGAAATGCAAGCATAGAGATGGTAGAACTAGAGCTTTGAAAACAATGTTTTGTGACCCTGGATCCAGCCGTACCTGAAGTCAAAAGATCCACTCTTGGTCTCTCCACTTCTATAAATCTCTCTATTCTCTTTCTCTCTTTTTTTGCGAAAGCCTCTTTGAGCTGGAGTTTCTACCACTTGCAATGAAAAGATTACTGGCTACGATCTTCAAAATAGCACTATTGTCAACTGAAACATAGTTTTGCAATGACCCCAGAATTATGTTACAGGAAAACTTTGTTAAATAGAAAACCCTAGTGTCTGTAAAATATATTTCTTTCCATGAGCTATACTATTAATTATTAATTAAGGCATTTTATCTTTTATTCAAGAAATATTTATTGCAAATATACTATTTATCAGGCACTATATTCAGCTTTATATATTATATTGTGCCAATTATTTACCTGAGTGTTTTTCTCATTCCTTTGTAATCTTTCAAAGGGTATAACATTCCTGCCCAACTCCAAAGAAAATGAAGACTTTGGAAATAAAAATAGAAGCAAGATCTTTGTGTTCAAATGTGTTTCATTCTTTTTTAAATTGTGAAAATCTCATGCTTTTTGAGAAGGAACAATTAATTCTCCCAAATTTCTCTTTTTCTGTCTCCTTTATATATGTCCCATATTAATTTTCTGCATAATTTTCTGACTATAATTTTAGAGCACTTTAGAATTGATTGTCTCCCAGAATTGTGACTAGAATAAATGGACAGTTCAAGAATAAATCCACATCTAGACCTTACCCTTAGTGCGTTATTAGAATCAGTTGGGATGATTTTTCAAAAAGAAAATTCTTGGGCTCCTTTTGTTTCAGAGATACTAAATTGGAATGTTTTTGATAGAGTCCTAGAATTTTTACTTTAACCAGATCTTTTAGAGAATCACATGCATATTAAAGTTTTAGAATAATTGGTTGCTTGGGAAAAAATCCAAAAGCATTGCAGTATGTAAGGAATGCTTTGAGACTTAGATCATTAGCATGTAAATACTATTTATCTGCTCTAGTCTACCTGATAGCAAATAATTATTTTTAATGATCATAAATATTTCACACAGAAAAATATTTTCTAAATATGTATGAACAGAATTTTATTAATCATGAGCAAACACTATAGATTCTAGTGACTATTTATTAAATTTAATTACAGAGTGTGAACTCTGTCTAGTGAGGGATTAGCTAACCAATATTAAGCTGGAAAAGCTGTACTAATATTATTTTTTTCAAATAAAAAACTGTCTTGCTCCTAAACTCTGTTCTTATATATTTTATTCAAACTCTTAAAACATCTTGGCCAAAACTCTTTTTACATTAACCTGAGTTTAGAGTTTTGACATTTATTTTAAAACTTGTATTGCTTTGCAAAAATAGTTGTTACAGTGCATCCAGGTAGTAAGAACTGGATATGAGAATGAGATATTGCAAAGTAGGAATAGCCACCTGAAGTTGGGATTTGGAGAGGGAAACTGAAAGAGAAGCTCAGATCACAGTAGATACTTAGGATACTTGTTTTCCACCTTTCATAAGCTTAATGGAAGTCTTCTTGTGCTCACAATACTTTCTGAGGCTCTGATGATGTTTCTGCATAATTTGTACTTGGATAAAACACTTAAGCTCAATAAAGCAACTGGGGAAGTGTTTCTTAAGAACTGTTAAAAGACCACTTGAATGTTGACCTTTGATTCTGGCTAGCTGGCTTAATTTTTTTGACTTTGTTCATTCATTCAACCAATGTTTATAAAGTGCATGCAATATGCCAGACACTGTACTAAGCACTTGGGATAGAATAACGTAGACGTAGTCCTGCCCTCATGTAGTTTATCATTTGGTGACTCTACTAATCTGTCTACCTGTTCCTATGTGCAGGGACCTAGAACATAGTCTTCCTTAATTTTTGGAAGAACTTAATTTTAGTTCCCTAAACTACAGAGGTATTAGCTTAGTAGGTAGTTCATATAATATGCACGGTGACACCTTATTTTGTACACTATAGTCCTGTGCATCTTAATCCACTTTCCTCCATGGGGAATATATGAGCTATTGATTCTATTAATTATCATCACTAGACTGTTTTCTTGCCAAGAATCCTGTCACAGGTAGCACAAGATGCTTGTGCTTTTTACTAAGTTACTACTTCAATCTGTAGCATGCACATCCCAATTTACTTCATTAGAAAGATGTATAAATATTCACACGGATCCTCAGAATAACTTTAGGATCAGGAAGTCTGTCTTGAGGGGCCAGCTGTTCCCTGAACCACTTGTTGGGTTCCATCAGCCAATGTAGCAATTATGATCAGTACTGCTTAAGAAGATAATTGGACCAGGCCAACCAGGTGTGAGTAATTGCCTGCCACTCCAGAGCATGGGTTCTGAAGGTGTAAGTACTAACACATTGCAGGGCCTGCCAAATGACTGTCATCGTGGCTAATGAAGGTCTGATAAATCTCCCTTTAACGATCCAGATTTCTATGGGGTAAGATTTCTATTGACAGGAAGATACAGTTTCAGGGATTAGTGCCTAGGAAAGTTATCTTCACTTTTTCTAGTTTTATAGAATAATTAAGGCAAGTGAGAATTGGTGGCAATGTTGAGGCCATGAGAATACTGTATGAGGTTGAATTTAAGGTAGTGTTTTCATAACAAAATGATACAGGACTAACTACATCTACATTTTACATTGTTACTTTTGGATTCTCTGATCTTGGGGAAACAGATTTATTAAGTGGTATATTATTGTCATTTGTTAGTACTCACCTGCCAAAGTAGATGCAACACTTTGGATCAAGTGCTTGCTTTTTTTTTTGCATTAACATTGGGATGAAGTTGATGTAGGTTTTTCTTTTAGTGGAGCCAGAAACATTTTTTTTACTCTTCTTACAACTATTACAAACTAAGATGTCTTCTATACACCTAGCTATGACTTAGCTGCTGGTAATTGCAATAAAATCAACAAAATTAATATGAGCATCCTCACAGAGTATTTTACACTATACAAAGTATTGTAATATACATTTTTATATTTGATCTTTGAAGCCATCCCATGGGTGATTATTATTAAATTCATTTTACAGATAAAAAAATTAAGGCTCAGCTGAAGACTTAAGGTCACATGACTTAGAAGAGGTAGACCTAAATTCAAAACTAGTTCTTCATAATTTAATATCCTCTTCCTTTCCTATTGCACTGAATGCCACTCAGAGAGATGGCTGTTGCATCAGATGCTCGCCAAATTTTACTCTAAACTGTCTTTGGAGATATCCAATAATAAATAATAAAACTGCAATAATATTAACAGTAATAATAGCATACTTTAGTGTTAATAGTGTGTGCCC
>VBSM01003190.1:9638065-9698099 GCA_008086735.1 Cheirogaleus medius | reverse complement strand
GGTCCTCACTCTTTTGCCCAAGTTGTGTGCAGTGGTGCAAACACAGTTCACTGCGAACTCCTGGGCTCAACAGATCTTCCCGTCTCAGCCTCCTGAGTAGCTAAGGACTGCGGGCATGTGCCACCACGCCCAGAAAATTTTTTTTATTTTGGGGAGCATGAGTCACCGCACTGGGCCTTTCTTAATCATAACATGATTTTCATTTGGGGAATCGCCTCTTTCCTGTTACGTGTGGTCCTGGAGGGGCTGTGAATCTGGGTCTTTCTGCCTTCCCACCAGGGCAGTCAAAGGTACTCTGGAGGCCACCACGGGCTTCTTCTACCAGGCCTCTCCTCACCCCTCGGGCAGACACAGGACCTAACCCAGGGTGGCCGGCCCTTTCTTCTGGAACTGAATCCTCAGCAGAATGACAGAGAAGCAACAAAGGAAACATACATGTTGATCATTCCACTCCACCCGCAGCAGCTCATGGGATGGGGAAGTGGCTCTACAGCGGGGCCTCCAGCTTGCCCTGCAGTTCTATGGGAATTTATCTCCCAGCGATTTCTCTCTGAAGTTAGGCGGAGCTGGATTCTGTTGATTGCAATCAAAGAATCCTAACTATTACATCTATAAGTTTTTACCGCATTTCCTTGATTTCAAGATGCCCCAAATTTAATACGCATCGTTAAGTTTTTCAGGGAAACGGGAAGCAGCGGTAGCACTCTATTCAATATACATACCAACAGGTGAGAGGCATCCTGATTCGAGAACTGTGAAACATGAAAAGTGGAATGTAAAAAAAAAAAGTGTGTTTTAGAACTGAAGAAATATGGTACTCGTGTTATTGTTATTAATAAATTATAGTGGGATAATAATTATGACAACCAAGCGTTTTATGTGCTCGGAAAGAGTCAGGGAAGTATGCCAGAGGAGTTGATTCTGAAATTCTCTTGATTGCTTCTCTGAGAACTTCTGAATTTATTTGCCTTTTGGTGTGAGAAATCCCTGGTTTGGGCTGCCAGCTAATTTCCAGAAGTCGAAGGCAGTCCTGGTTTACTGTGAGTGGGAGGTTTGGAGGAAAATAGAAGTGCGGCAGTTGGGGGAAGCTCTCTGAAGTTGTTCTGAATGTACAGCTAATGGGCAGTTATCTTTGAGAGAGATTTTTATAGCTTCCTACATATAGCTGGGAAAAAATTAGCTTGGATGTTGGGGGAGGAGCCTGTCAATCTGGCTTCTTATCAAACTCATCTTCGTTAAGCAGTTGATTCTTAGGTGTTTTCACCATTTATCATGAAGGCATGGAAGTCTGAGCTGGCAGCCTGGATTAACGGATGAATGATCACTGTTCCCCACAGTGTAATTGTCATTGTTGCCCTAGAAGATCTATCAATTTGCCTCCAGGGTTGGGAGTAGATGAGGGTGACGCTCAGGCAGCCATAGGTGGTGTGAGGGATTTGAGACTGTTTCAGTGGAAACAAAGAAATGCCCTACAGAAATAATTTTCCAAACTGCTATTTTAACTTGATGGTGGCAGTGACTTAATTAGAGGACAGTGTGATAATGAACTGCAGGGGACCAAGAGGAGGGATCTGGTGGTCACTCTGAACCTACCTGCCATGCAGACCTTGCAGTTCCATTTGTGTTTCTGCAAAGCAAGAGCAATGACTCAATTTGGCTGCCATTTGTATCATGCTTAATGATTTAGAGATGCACCTTCCCATGGCCCAGTTTATCACAGATGGGCTATAGATTTAATGAGGTGATGTGTCCCTGCTCTGTCACTTCTCAGCTCCTCAAGCAAGGGCAGTTATATAACCCTTTGTCTCAGTTCTGCATTTAGAAAATGGGAATAATAATAACACCCACCTCATCATGATTTTGTTATAAAAATTACTCTCATGGCTGTGACAGGCTTTGCAGGGTACAGAGTGAGTATTCAGTAAATGTTAGTGACTATTACTTCATAGACAGGCATGAATATATTTGTGGAGGATGCAATGTAGATGTTTTATGACCCCTGTTAGCAGGGGTTTGACAAACTATGGCCCCGAGTGAAATCTAGCCTGCCACATGTTTTTGTAAATAAAGTCTTATTGAACCACAGCCGTGCTTGCTTGTTTCTGTATTGTCTATGGCTTCTTTCTGGCTACAAAATCAGAGTTGAGTAGTTAAAATAAAGATCCTAAAATATTTACTATTTAGCCCTTTACAGAAAAAGTCTGCCAATCTCTGTTGTTCATGAAGAAAACAGACACTAGTCCCACTCTTCATGTATTTTACATTTAGTAACAGATTAAGATGCATTGGAATTCACTTAACCTTTCCCCTTCTGGCAATTAATACACACTATTTAGAAAGTTTCCATTTTTTCCATTTCTAAATAATTCTTTAATAAATCATATAACACATATGTGAATATATCTGTAGGATAGATTTCTACACGTGAAATACTTAGGGGTAATTATTTGGGACACCTCAGTTGATGTGCTTGCAGATTTACTGATGGGACATTGCAAAATTTCTCAACGCTGAAGTTGTCAGAACTGAGTACAGAATTAAGCTGTCAGTTCTCATTCCCTATAACAGAGTTTATCATTAATTAGCTTCTTTGATCGAGCCAGAGGTTGCAGTCCCCAAAGAAAAAAACACAACACTGAAGCTCAAGGAATTGACTACTTGTCAGATGAAGTTAACTATCAAGATTCCTACCCATCACAAGTAATCTTGTGGCTGGTCATTGCTTCCATCTTTCAGTTCAGTGTCTGTCGCTGTCTTTGGGCTTTGGAGTAGGTTGTGTTGAAAGAGTCATCAGACTTAATGTAATTCTCCATCTGGATCATCACATCTGTTAACCTTAAAAAGGCTTCTGCACTCTGGACAAGGGAGCAGTAACATTATTCTTTTACACAAGGTGTTATTATTCCTAAGACCATCTCTTGGTGAAATGTGCTTCAATAAGATCTGATGGTAGAAAAACACGTTTTATTCTTAGGTAAAGGGCCCTTCTGTTTTTTCTTTTGACATATTTCAAATTATGGCACTTGCAAAGATGTGGCTGAGGATTCACTATTGCTGTAGAAGATTATGCTATACTGGTTAGTAGATTGCAGAGATTCGCCAACTATGCCAAGATAGTGTTTTAAAACCAGAGAATAAACTGTTATATTAAATCATGGTGCCTAAAACTCAAAAGCCTAAGAGATCAAACAAAATGGTGAACTGAAGAGCTCATTTTCCGTCTGAAGAGAGGGGCTGGCTGCTACTTAGTCCTAGCCAATTGCTGACACATCTTCTTACTTTTCCAAAAGAAGCTAGAAATACACATCTGTATGTGAATCTGTCCCAAGATTTAGAAGTCTGCAACTACCTCGGAATAAAAACAAAAGTACATAAGGAATGCCAGTTGAAATACGTCTACTAGTTTGACACCACCTATAAGCCATAAAAATATCCATAAAGTCAGAAGGTAGAATGATTATAAATAGAAATGGCTCAGGATGAAATGTTCACAACTTATGCCATGAATAGCTAGGAATTCCCCTTAAGAAAGAGGGTTTTGTTCTCTGACAGACCTACCAGCAAGATAACTTCTCTAAGTTTCTGTTTCCTTCTCTGAGGACAAAATGAGAAAATGTATGTAAAGCACTTTGCACAGTCCCTAATACATAGGTGCTAAATATATATTATCTAATATAATGTAAAATGAGACTGTCTTTTATAAAAAAATTATGAAATACACCTTTGATCTAAAATGCTTTTACTCTCTTTTCAGAATTAGCATATATTTAGACTTGACATTGTTTGTCATACCCCTATTTCCTGGGTAAATACTGTGAAATCTGTGGGATTGTCATTTTAGGACGGGACTTGTGAAGGACCCAGAAAACTCTGTGTGGTAGATCAGGAGCCAGAGCCCTGGGAATTCCATGATGCAAATGGGAGCTTCTGTCCATATCGAAAGCGCCCCTGGTGGGCTAGTGCTATCCGCTATCCCTAAGGACAAATACCCCTTGTTCTAACAATGGTTCTCATTGATTGTTATGGATTCTGGATGGTCATGAAAACCACTGGGGTAGTAGACTGAATTGGAAGAAGACTGTGAAGTATGTTTTAATGTGAAAAGGATCCTGGGCTTTGCAAACTTTTGGGAAGGTACTCCTGGGAGATGCAGTTAGGCATTACAAGATCATCAGAGTCCTCAAAGACCCTTTAAACTTACTAGTAAGCCCTGGGAGGTTGAGACTAATGAAAATAATGATCTGGTGCTAGTAACATATTTCTTTAGATTTGTTACTTGACTAATTTCTTATTTTTATAGACTGGTGAATTCAGGATGGGTGGCAGGAGAGAGGTTATAATGGCAGAGGTGTAAATGCTTGCTGTAAGTCGAGTGTGGCTTGCTAAATGGGAATGAGTTGGGGTTAAGGAGGCCTGCGTGGGTGCATTTTAGATATCTATCCTGAAACACTCTTCAGTCTTATACTTCACTATTTTAAGGGCCTGCTTAGCCAGAAAATTATTATTTCCTGGAAAAAGCCCTATATCTCTTTGTTACCAAAATGTCTGTCCCAGGTTGTCAGAGGACAATGTAGTATTAAGGTTTTCTGCTCAGTGGTTTAAACCAGCCAATATTAAAATAAAATGAAAGTTTTACATTCTTCCTTAGCAGAGAAACTATTTTTCCATTGCCTTACCCATGCATTTTGCATAAATACAGAGAGATATATAATAAATAGGTACATAGACAGATATAGATATACAATGCATAAACATATATTACGTGTAATGCGATATATATTCTAATTTGACTTTAATTACTAGCATATGATTTAAATCATGTTAGTCTGATCGCTATTTTCACAGAGTAAACTATATGCATAATCGCTCATTTGAATGGTGTCACAAAGCCACTTAGTTTTCAAGTTCTTGTATTAATCATAATGAAAAATGGTATTAATTACTATCATTTCTCTCAAGATATTAATCTTGTGAAATTGGTACACTTATATTTGTATTCATACTTTGTTTCTATAGTAAGACGAATTTCCTGTGGAGAGTATCCTTTTAGATGTTACTTATCTGCTTTTCTCATCCATTTTATTAATTATTGCCAACTGTTAAACTGTTCAGCTTCCAAGGACTTTTTTTTTTTTTCCTCCAGTGCCCTTAATGAGTAACTTATTTGGAACAGCGGCAGAAAGAAAAATCTCTGAGGCAGAATCCGCTCACATACATTCTGACAAGTCTCAGCTCAGGGCAAATTTCCAAAGGATAATTATAGATGTCGCTAAAGCTGAATTCATGATGGTCAGATTGTCAGAAATCTTATTTATAAATGCTATCATAATGCTGTAGGGGAATCTATTTCACTTTGGAACAGGAAAAGTTTGAAACCTGCAAAACTACCTAAGTTTGCCTGTATCTCTGGCTCTCCATGCTAGTTTTTGCATTTGAATCACCTGTAGAGCTTTTGAAGGCTATAAATAAAAGTAAATTCAGCCACTAACAAAACTTTTCTCAGCTAGTCTTTCTTATTAACTAGCACTGCACTCACTCACTATTTGGCACTGTTCTATGCACTTTAGATATATCACTAACCCATATAGTTCTTCCATCAAGCTTGTAAGTTAGTCACTATTATGATGATTATTTTACCAGTGAAGAAACAGAAACATGGAGAGGTTAAGTAGCTTGCCCAGGGTCCCTTAAGTATTAAATTATAGAGTCAGAGTTTGAACCCAGGCTGCTCAACTCCTGAGTTCATGCTTTTTTAAAAGAAATTATAAGTATGTACAGGGGTCTTGCTGTGTTGCCCAGGCTGTACTCGAACTCACATGATCCTCCTGAGTAGCTGAGTTCATACTTTTGACCATCGTATCTCCCTGCCACTCATCTTCAGCGTGCCTCATGACCAGGTAAAGATCTGGGTCTGTGAGTGTAAATCACAAAATGGAATTCATTTCCTGGTTCTCAAAATTCTTACTAATTTGATTTGAATACCTTGTTTTAATCATCATTGGCTTTCAGATACACTTTCTAATGAGCAAAGAATTAAAAATATTTCTCCAGTCTGGACTTACTAAATCAGAATTTCTGATGGGTGGCACCTAAGTGTCTGTGGCTTACACAGCTTCTCTGGCTGTTCTGATGTGTATGTGACATGTCATCTAAAGTCAGAAGACAGGAAAGTACACTGTTAATTTCAATATAAGGTCTACTGAGTCCCAAACTCTAAGCTATGAAAAGTATTACGGGGACACAGTTGAGGAGTCATTAATTCTGACTGAGAAGACTTCTAAAGAAATGACATATTAACAGGTCTATAGAAGATGAATACAAAGTATTAAGGACCATTTACTGAATACCTCCTCTATGAGAAGGAAATGAGTTTCACTTGAATTCCCTCCTATAGGATAAGCCTGCAGACATTTGAAGACAGACTTCTTGCCTTTTACAAGGCACATATTTCTGTTTCCTGGTGTTGAGGAATATTTACACATTAAGCTTGCCAAGGCGTAATATAAATCATTAACTTTCTAATGTTATAACTGAATTGGCACTAAGGAAGGTAAGTAGTTGTTCTCCCTGTCCTTTGTTCTAACATTATCTCCTCAATGTATAGGAGCCTTAAATGGCTGTACATTTATTTGCATAATGACTTCTCTACTGTTGTTCTACTTCGTCTTTTCTCAACTCTATTTGGAAGCATCTTTGCTTGGACTAATTAAAGCCTATTTATGAATCAGCATGTGCATCAGAAAAGGTACAGAATGTAAAGGCTACATGTCCGGAATATAAAATCTATGGATTTAATATTTTTAATATTTGACATAGAATGTTGGGGGCACTAGGGTCCCTTGTCTTACTCTCTTTGGACCACAGAGCCTATAGTAAGGCCCCTGGAAGATATAAAACTCTATCCATAATCTGGTTGTAATGTATGTTGTCCTAGTAATCAGAGTGGGTTGGAATTGGAGAAGCTGTTGAAATGTTAGCATGCATAAAAATCTTTGGTAACTTTTCTCTCTGAATCAGACTTAGAGGATTAAATCGTCATTGGACCCCCATACGCAGTGGCTGCCATGAGGAACAGAACACTTACAAACAGTGGCTTGAACACTCCCTAGTGTTCTCTTAGCCAGACTTTCTGTTTCCTTTTGGTTTATCTGTGGGTCTTTGTGGGGTCTTAACTGATAAGAAGTAGAGCTTTACTGGGGCAATACCTGGAGCCTTCTGTAGGCTTCGGGCTGCATCCTGTTTGTTATTGTCTCTATCATAGTTTCAAGCCAGGTCACAGTAGATGGTGATTCTCATTTGTCCAGGACTTATCTCAGAGTCCTTGCTCTTAAGAACTTGCACAGAGGAGCACAATGGTCATCACATGATAAAATTCACCTACTAAAGTTAACTAAATGTGACCATTTATCCGATGTGAATTAATTACAAAATTAAACTGAAAACTATGTGAAAGATACAGACTTCTATGAACTTAATTAAATGAAAGTGGAGAACTACTCCCATCACATGGGCAACTATTGGAAGAGGAGGATTTGACAGGATATCAATTAAAGTTGAAGTACAATATATACATCAAATAGGATGATTTGCATAAAAATGATTAGGAGACATCCTTTTGAAAGTTGAAAAAGATATTAAAATTTTTTTTTTTGCAAAGATTTATAATTTTGAAGAAAGGTTAAACAGAAATGAAGGATGTTCTATAGCAATACCATAAAATTTTGTTGGTAAAATTACAACAAAAAGAAACACCATAACTCTTTTCTTTGTTTATTCTAATAAAGGCACAAAGTTGAAATGACAACATAAATTTAGTTGCACATAAAAAAAACCTTATTTTCCTTATGCTCAGCTTCGTTTTTTAACATAAAACTTAAACTATATTTAAAAAATTATTTACTATGAAATGTTGCCAATTTGTATCAGTCAGATTCTTGGCAAAAAGCAAAAGGTACAGAGAAACTGGGAATTGAGGGGTGTTTACTATTTGCAAAGGTCTGGAAAAGTCTTAGGGAACTGACAAGGGATAATATAGTTCTCTGGGGCTACCAATAGTGGGAAGCTGTAACTTCCTCTGGGATTAAGGAGCCAACTGCAGAGAACAGTGACTTGAACTGAAAGAGAGTAACTGTGTTTGTGGACAGTACCACTGTTGGGGAGAGAGGGACACAGACAGCGCACAGTGATCACACAGGGAAGGAGCCAGGAAATTTATACTTTCTTTCAGCCCTCTAATGTCCTGCCAGTGCCTCCAAATGGCCAAACCCAGTTGGAAGCCAGAGTGCAAAGAGATCCATTTCCTTGGGCACAGAACAGAGCAGGGTAGGAAAGACAGGGAGTAGAATGGAAGGGCAAATGGTGACTTCCAGCATGCCATTCGAAATGAATCCACTTTAAATGACTTTTCTTTCCCCGAGATCAATTACCCTCAGAAAAAGATGTCTTCGTGAACTCAAGGAGTATCTTGGCCCATTTAAGAAAATGAGACTTGCAATGCCTGATTTACGGCACATTTTAATGTAAGGTTAAATCAACTTTTCTAGTTCACTATGTACCCTTACTGAACAATTACTGATATGATATCATCCTTCAGAATTCCCCATATACACCACTGCCTCATCATGTCCTCTAATTTTGTATTTGGGAGGTTGACTTTTTGGAGCTTAACACTTTGGAGTTTAACACTTGACACTTATTCAAATTAACGTTTGTGATATTAAATTTGGATTTGTTGTTTTCGTCTCCTGGAATCTTTCTGGAGCGTGATATTTTATCACCTATGTATCAACTGCTTCTCCTAGCTTTTTGTTATGCTTAAATATTATCAGCTGTCAATGATCATTCAATCATTAATAAGAATGCTACATTGGTCTTGGCTGTGGATGGATCCGTGAAGCATACTACTACAGAGTACACTCCAGGATGCCAAAAATTCATGGTGAATTAGTCAGGTTAGACTAGGTTGTGCTGCAGTAACAATTTAACCTCCCAAATCTCAGTGACTTTTCACACCAAAGTTTATTTTTCACTCATGTTGCATACTTGGTTCATGCACACTGCATGTACTTCTGTTCATGGTTCACTAGTTGGAGTTAGTCATATGTCCCCAATCTAACCATAAGGAGTTAAAAATGTGGGGAAATACATGAATATTTGGTGAACATTAAATTTTAGTATCATTTACATGCAGTTCTTTAACCAGTTTTGAATCTACCCAACACTGGTCTTATCTATTTCTCCATCTTTTAATGACTGTACATTTCTCCATCATTTATTGAATACCTTTTATAGAATAAAAATCATTAAACATATACTCTCTAATCTTCAAGACCACCCAATGGGATAGGTATTATCATCTTTGTTTCATTAATGGGAAAACTAAAGCTTAGAAATTACATATCTTGTCCAAGAACATACAGTCAACCAGCAATAGAGAAAAAAATTGAACCAATCAATTTCAAACACACATATTACTTTTTATTACCTATATATCTAATCTCTGGGCCAGTAATGGAATAAAAGAAAGGGTAAACCTGAGGTAAGATTGAAAAATAGGACGAATTGATTTTCATCCTGCCTAGCAATTTTTTTTTGTGCTCTGACTTGTACCACTTTCTCTCACTTATATCTATGTATACAAAGCTGTAATTTTCTCTCTCTCTTATCAGTCATTCTCACAAAAGAGATCTGGGAAGTCACTCACATTAAAGTAAAAATGACTGAATAGCTTCTGTTTTCCATTTTTCAGAGTCATTTATTTATTAAAGATAGATTTTCCTACAACTGAGAAGAACAAATTTCTAGTTGTGGAACATGAAACATTTTTAAAGGAGCTTATTTAAATAAAGACTTATTATTGTTATCTCTAAAATTATATCATGGAGCTGCTAACAGTGTGGTCTTCAAAGGAAGTATAGTGTAATAGAAAGCAGAGACTTTGGACTTATCATATGAATTAATTCCCTTTTATATATCTAGTATCTATGTGATCTTATAAAATTTGTTTAAATTTCTGTCACCTTAATTTTCTCATCTGTAAAATGAATGAATGCCTAACATATACTTTCCTTGTGAAGATTAAAGAGGTATGGCACAAAGTAGGTAGATAAATGTGTTTATTGAGTGAATGAATAAATGATGTACAGAATGTGCTTAGCAGGATCTTGGTACAGAGAAGTTAGTAAATAATTGTAAAGCTAGATCTAGGGCTGGGGGAGGGTGTGTTAGGAAAAGAAAGTTAGCTAGTGAAGCCAAGTAGGGATATTAATAAGTTTGTTTCAATCCAAATGAATTTTTTTTTGTATTATAGGTTTATATGTTAATAGGGTAGAAGAGAATTTATTTTGGAATCTATTCACTGATAATACTTGTTCTATGTCTTACCATTATGATAACTGACAACAATTTGCTGTAATAAGATGGTGTGCATAGTGGTGGTGTAACTAGCTAGGGTATGAAGGACTTTTCATTGAAATCACTGGCCCAATCTGAGAGAGATGGCCAGATGGAATGAAAAATAATAGGGAATTGCAGCTGGATTGTAGGAGTTTTATTAATTAGCAACATGAATTGTGATGACTCTTGATCATTTTTATGTTGCTGCACTAACAACTCTTTTAAAATATTAAATTGTACTTATCCAACTATTTTGTATAAATTCCACTTAGGAGGTTATAGATAATAAGGAAGCAGCAAGATGATGTATTCAAGAGATTTTGGGGACATGCTTGTGCATTTTTTCCCAATCATTGTGCATTCCAGATATTTAAAATCTAGACCTATATTAGCATATAGCAGGGGAAGTTTTGTAATATAAATAAAGAAGGTAAATATATTAAAATAATATGTGTCTCTGACTTAAATGGTTAAGTAGTCTTAAATTGTTTATTGGGAATCATAATTCATATACCTAGAAATGGTAAATTTATATGGAAGAATAGTTTATTAGGAAAGAAAATATACATTTCTTCCTTTTTTTTTTTTTTTTTACTTTTCCTGGAGTATTATATGCAATTTTTTTTCTGGGTTAGCTTATGAAATCTTATCAACCGGAAATAAAAAAGACAATTGCTCAGGTCAAAGAGGCAATCCTAGTATCAGCTGTGGTGTAGCATCTAGAGAAAAATAGATGGAGAATGTATAGTTTGAAAATTATATGTACTTCAAATTGTTGAGTCCTTAGGGACTGTGGGACACAAGATTCTAGGACATAGCTCCCGGGGGACATCAGAATTTTCTGGGGATATTTTAGGTATTCATTCAAAGCAGCCCTGTAGTCCTGTTCCTATTCCTCTTGTGATTGCCTCTGCTTGACTCGAGATGAAGATCAGCCTGAATCACATAATAGCATGCTGCTTTTTATTCCTAGCACCCTAGGTGGCTGATGGCATTTCCCCTTTTCATTCCCCAAGGAGTTTCAGAGCAGAAATAAAACCCCATGATAATTCATATTCATGCTCTGTTGATCCTCCTTTCTCTTTTGATGCTCTGACCAATTTCTCAACCTGTTTCTAAGCTGACCTCATTGCTTATTGACTTATTTCAAAAAGGAGAGGGCAACTTCAGATTTTAAAAAATTGTTATTTTTATCTGATTATAAAGGAAACAAATGTTCATTGTAGAACATTTGTAAAATATGTCACAAAATGTATAGAATCAATAAATAAAATCATAGATAACCCAGTTATAGTTGGAGTATATTTTCTTCCAATATTTTCCCTACATATTAGGGTTTCTTACATAACTTCAGCACCAATGACATTTTGGACAGAGTAATTCTTTATTGTTGGAGGATGTACTGTGAATTCTAGGATGTTTATAGTATCCCTGGTCTGTACTCACTAGATTCCAGCAGAATCTCCCTTTCCCAGCACCCAATCATAACAAGAAAATGTCTCTAAACATTGCTATATATCCCTTGGGGGTGGGCAAAGTTGCCCCCACTTGAGAACCACTACTAAATATTATAATAGACTTGGAATTTTACTATCTGTACAATTTTATAAACTGGTTTTTAAGCAAACATTACATAGTGGAAATTTTTCTATGTCTTCAAAAGCCTTGAAATGATGATTTTTACTGGCTGTATTCCACTGTACAGATAGAATATAATTAACTCAACTATTTTGTTATTCTTGGCCAGTAGTTTGTTTCCTACTTTCCTTTTTAATAAATAAAAATTTAATGTATATCCTTATACATAGATAGTTGACCCCATTCCTGATTAGAAAATTTCTTATGTCTTTCAAAAGCCATAAAATTATTTTCAAAGTAATAAAGTGCCTTCGAATCTAACAAATAATTGTTCAGAATTTTGGGGGTGTTAGTGGAGTGATAGACGTCTTTTGCCCAAAACCAGTTAGTGGCTAAAAATCTCTAAATATGCTCTTACCTGCTTTTGAGTAAAGTTTCCAAAGGTTGAGAATCCAGTGAAAACAAAGGACTAAGGACATTTAGTGTTTGAATACAATATTCACTGTTGCATACATACATAATTTTGTATACAATGTTTTTTGGTGGGGCGGGTCTGTGAATCAGTGAAGAATAGTGCTAGATCTTAAGGAGTGCTACCATAATAACTCTGTGAGATGATTAATATAATCATTTTACTAATAGTAATTCAGATGGATTAAGCCACTGGCACAGTGTCACATGGTAAGTGGCCTGTAAACCTGGAATAAGCTCACGCTTGTTTTAGTGCATTGCCCTGTCCAGCAAGAGCACAATTAAGAGTCTCCACACCCTTCAACACCACTCTTCTACCCCTGCTTCCAATAAAGTTGTGCCTTAGCATCCTCTATCCTCTTAAAAACAGATATGGTATATTGCTTTTTGGAGGGCCTTCCAAAGCCTTCTTAGATGACTGTATCATCTACTTTAATCGATACTGATCTTGGATTCAGAAGACCCGGCTTTGGTTGCTTGCCCCTTATCACTGACTTTTGAATGAAGCCGGGCAAATCATTAATTCTCTTTGAATGTCAGTTTCCTTCTCACCTCACCACAAATGCTGCACTGCCTCATGCACAGTGTGAAGGGCTCATATCTGTGACAGTGATTTCTTAACTCTAAAGTAAAACAAAACTGTAACTGCTCGTTACTCTCAGAGACCTTTAAACTCCCTGAGCTTCATTTTCTTTTTCTATAAAATTGCTATTATAACTCCTATGTCACAGAGTTGCTAACTTGTTCAGTCAACAAATACTTATTGCACATCTATTGTGTACTAGGCACTTTTTTTTTGGTTGGGGAGAGGTGGTGGTCGTAGATATACAATAAAAAATAGGCAAAGCAAATATGGTGGTTTCCCATTGTGATAAGTACTATGAACTAAACAAGCAAGCATTTTGAGTTGGAGGGTAGAGTTTGAGTGTGCCAGGGCAGTTGGGGAAAGCCTCTCTAAGGAGTTGATGGAGACTTGAGAGGTGAAGGATAGGAAAGCACCAAAAATGATGGGGAAAGTACTATCCAAAGGTTCTGAAGTGTGAAGACCAGTGTTACTAAAAAATGACGACATAGGGATAGAGGGCTATAACCATTGCTACCCAAATTGTTATTGTCTGCAACAAGATTAGGAGCTTGCACAGCAATGTAAATCAATGTGATGCTGCTTTCATTGAGAAAGTCTTGCTAAAAAAAAAAAAATGTCAGCTAGTTGCAGCGATATGCCTAATTATATAGTTAGTGTATATTCTGGTGCCCGTAACTCATCACATCCCAGTAACAATTCATAGACTGGCTACTTTTAGCAGCATTGGTAAGACAAAGTTAGAGAAGACAGGGGCCAGACCCTGCAGTGCCTTGAGGCCAAGATAAGGTATCTGAGTTTTATCTTCAGAGTAATGGGAAACCATTGGTGGTTCTAAGCAGGACAGTAAAATGACCTGCTGTTGAGAGAAACAGATGCTCTAATGTCCTTGAAAACATTTTATAAACTATAAAGTCTGACGAATGCAAGTTTTGACTCAATAGTCTCATTTAATCAGGGCTTGTCTAGCCATTTTGCCAATAGCCTCCTCCTGGACTGATCTAATTAACATATGTCATGAGTCTCTTGAGACCATATTGCAACATGATTTTTTTTATTGTGGCAAAATATATGCAACATGATTTTGAGGTTCTCTCTTTCCAATACAAATAAAACTCTGTGCTTGAGAAGTAAATAAATTATATCCCTCTAGCTCAG
Source organism: Cheirogaleus medius (assembly GCA_008086735.1). Lineage (NCBI taxonomy): Eukaryota > Metazoa > Chordata > Mammalia > Primates > Cheirogaleidae > Cheirogaleus > Cheirogaleus medius. Next base: position 9,683,914 of record VBSM01003190.1, on the reverse strand, counting down.
GGGCCTCTGATATCAAAATAAATCATGTTTTGGCAGCATTACTCTTCCATGTTCACACCTACAGAGCTTATTGCTAACATGTTATCCATCTGTATATATTTGCTAAAAATAACAACTGCTTAAAATCTAGGAACTTCATATCTGTACTTCATTCATGGAGGGAGTTTTAGTGTTTTCAGCAATAGAAACTGGTGAGTTCATTCTCTTATCACCTAGGAAATGATACATCTTTTGAAAAAGCTACAGCATTGATTTGTTTTCCCCAGAAATGACGACTTCCCTTTCTCTCTTCTCTCCCTCCTTTTCTTTTTTTGCTGTTTTACTAACTCCTCTTTCCCTATTTCTTCCTTTCTTTCCCTCCTTGCTTCTGCCCACAACTACTTACTGAGCATTTATGCTATGGGCTAAGACCTATGCTAGGCCCTGGGTGGGCATAATACAATTAAAAAGTTACACATAGTCTCCGACCAAAAGGAGATTGCAGTCTTGAGGGGACACAGGCAAGTCACTAGAAAATTGTAATCCACTGTGATCTTTGCCATAGTGAGGGAAACACAGAGTGTGTATTACAGTACAAAAACTGGGTGCCTAACTTGGAACTGGGGTCAGAGCAGCTTCAGGGAGAAAAGGATGTCTAAGTTGAGGTTCAAAAAAATGAAAAGTTATGCTGATGAAGGCCTAAAGATGGGTAGAGTGTTCCACGTAGACATTTCATGTTTGAAAGCTTGGGGATGAGACAGTGAGATGATGCAAGTATAAGTTACAATAAATAAAAGAAGTTGATTCTGACTGGAAATTTGGTGTCAAATGAGGGATTGGAGAGGGAAGAAGTAGGAGAGGTAAGTAGAAAATAGATCATAGAAAGCTTTATAAACCATGCTAATGAGTATAGAGTTTATCTTTAAAGTGATGGAGCATCGAGGGATTTCTGCAGACTGTGGATGTGATCACATGTGCCTTTTAGAGAAATTATGCTGCATCTGGGAAGGAGAATGGATTCAAGGGGAGAGGTTGGAGTCAGGAGACCACCTAGAAGGATATGTCTGAGTATCACAATGAACAAATTAGAATGCTGTACATGCAGATAGCAAGATATTATATTTCATTAGACACTTAGAAATCTGCTGACTGATTTATTAGGGTCATAGGGCAATTTGGAAAAGCAAGAACAGAGGCCAAGTCTTCCAGTCTGTGGGTTGCTTTGCCAGTTAGAGACCAATCATCATTCATTCTTCTCTCTGTCCCCTCATCTACCTCAAATAACTTGGGTTTTTCTTAGCCTTAAAGTGGGGAGTTTCTCTTTGAGGATAATTTTACTTTTGGGAGCTGTCCAATATTCTATGGCTGCATTAAAACATGAACTGACTTTTAAAAAATAATGAAGGGGATATTATGCAGGCAGCTGTCAAGGGAATGATTGGAACTTAGTCCTGAAATTCTGTTGCATCAAACACTGCAGGTTTTAATCTGTCCCCCTAAGGCTTTCTTCAACACACACCCATGATAGCAAGAAGGGGGATTAATCAAAGAACAAGTGAATTCAGCACTATTGTGAGCTAGGCACAGAATGAAGCACCCCGGGGGATAATGAGGAGAGGTACGACACTGTCTCTGCCCTGAAGTTGTCTAGTTTAAAAAGCAAAAGCAAACACATACAAAAACACCACGCCACTTTTAACACTATCTAAAAATGTGTTATGGCTATACGCTTAGATGTGTACTGCTCTAGTTCAGAAAACAAAGAGGTCGTTGGAGACCGAGTCCTCAGGACAACCTTTCTGAAGAAGTGGTATTTGAGCGAAGCCTAGGGCGGTCAGAGGAGAGAGGGTGGCAGGCTGGGGGGCTGGAGCGGTGAGGACGCACATGTGTGGATGGCTGCATCATGTCTGTAGCAGTTTGGTCCGGGGCCTGCAGAAGTGGCAGGGAAGGGAACAGTCAGAAGGAAGCTCAGCCAGATGGTGTGTGGCCAGAACGGATGACTTTGAAGTCAAGACACAGCAATTTTGAGACGTGGGGATGCAGCGAAGGCTCAAAAGGTATTATGAGAAGGATTATAAGGTGCCCGATGAATGGGGGAGAATGGCTGTCCCCAGCTCCCACTATAATTCAACTCACCAAGGCATCTTGTCTAAGTGACTCCATGCATGTCTGTGCTTCCTTCTGTCCCCGAGGCATCCTGAGTGTTGAATGAGATCGCGGATGTGAAAGTGCTCTGTGGGTGCTGAGAGATCGCTCTTAAGTACTGTCGCCGCTGTTGCTGTGGTCTTCACATTTTCCGTGTCTTTGACCAAGTCTTTTATCTAAAATTCAATCTGAGCAGGTGTCTCAGTGCCTCCCTTGCTGCTCTGGCCAGGCATCCTCCCCATCACCACACTGCATTGTAGAACTCTCTGTTCAGCTTTAGCAGACTGTGTCCTTGGGTACATTTTCATTTCTAGCATCTCATATGCATCTGGATTGACAGAGTCCAGTCTGATTAAACAACCCAAAAACACAAATAATAAACTGAATCCGGCATTTTAAACACTTAATTTTTGACCTGAGTGTGAGGATTTTGTGGTCATGGCGTGAGTCTTCTGTTTCTTTCGGAGTTCCCCATGGGAGGTTACATAGGCTCGGTAACTAGTGGCTTTTCTGGACCAGCCCCTGGCTGACTATTCAAGAGGTAGATTGCTGCCTCTCTTTGTGTTGAAAAGTGCTGGCATAGCAGATTTTCCATCATGGACTTCAGCTAATATATTGTGACGGCCAAGATGTTATCAAAAATGGTATTTAGTTGAGTGGCTTCAATGATTGCCTCTCATTGACAACAGGGCTATAACTTGATGAGCTCAGCTGTGTCTGTTTAAATCCTCAATTTTTGAAAATTCTTTGCAAGAAACTGCTCTGTGTGTTTTGCAATAAGGGACTGTGCATTTTTTTGGTATGTTCCCATGTAATGAAGATTCACAAAGATATGACTTTTGATTGATGACTGTATTTAAGATGCTATTTAAGGAGTATTAGGTTTCCATGTTCTTTTGCTCAGGATCAGCTTTTAAAACTGCTCTTTCTCAGCAGCTTCATTCTGACAAGGAACATTCTGTTTGCATTTCATTTTTATTTTTAGGCATTTGCAAATGAGCCTACTCTGAAACAGCAATCTGCTCTATCCAGAGGGGGGCAGAACAGTGTCAAAAATTCATGTATTCATCCCACAAATATTTATCCAAGGAGTGAATCGTGGCAGGCCCTTTTCTAGGTACTGAAGATACAGGATGTGTTAAGACAACCCGGTCCTTACCCTCAGGGACTTTACAGACTTGTGAGGGTGTGATTATTTAGTTATAATTATAATCACCGTAAAGGGGAAATACTGGGAGCTATCAGAGCCTTCAGAATATGGAGCAAGCCATTGAACAGACTCCAGCAGTGGAATAACGTAACTGATTTGTATTTCTAAAAGACATCCCTGGCTCTAGACTTTTATTACAGAAGTGTGTGAGAGAGATGGTGTTGGTTTGGACTGAAGTCGGCTGTGGAGATGGAGGCAATTGTCTGTGCCTGACAGATAATTAGGGAAGTATATTGTTGGCAGGACTTGGCAATTGAATGGATGTAGAAGGTGAGAGAAAGGGAAGTATCAAAAACGACTTCAAGAGAGCAGCCAAGATGGCTGACTAGAAGCATTGCTTGTCAGATTGTCCCAGCTGGAAGGTAAAATATTGGACTGAGGAGAGCAGAGAGCCGTTGCAGCTCAGGTGAGGATCACAGGGAGAGACATCAGAGTCATCTGGAGACCCAACCGAGAAAAACTGTGAAGCTGAAAAAGAAGATAGAGAGGAGAAGACAGTGGCATGGACCAAACCCAGAGAGGTTCTGAACCCAACGAAAGGTCAAGGAGGGGTTCCCCTCCACATCTAGGTACCTCTGGTGAACAGCGACACAAAACATATTGGAGGTGCTTTCACCCTCCACGAGCCCAGGCACGGCGGCTAAATAGGAATAGTGGGGTGAACCAGTGAAGCTCAGGGGTTCAGGTGTTCAAAGGGATACTCCACAGGACAGTGCCACGAGAGACTGGAGTGCTAGCTTTCTTACACCTAGACGCTTCCTCCTTTGCACTTGCTCCAATCACAGCATAAGAGAAAGTAATTTTAGCTCGGGCTGGCTGGTAGCTGCAGTCCCTCCCCTCCCATCACAACTGCAAGAATACTCTGAGCCGAGAAGCACATGAATGGTTACTTCTCTATGGCGGGTGTGCATTCCCAGCCAAGCCCACCACTGAAAGTGGGGTTGCCACAATTTGCATGCTTCCTGCCTGTTGGCGTTTCTTGGGATCACATGCTGGTGACTTAGATAGGCAGGCCAGACCCAGTGTTCCCTGGACACAAGAGCAGTGCAGGGAAATCAGGCAACTCACAAAGGAAAATCCATTAGGCTAACTGCAAACTTATCAACTGAGAACTTATAAACCAGAAGAGATTGGGGGGCAATTATCAGTCTTCTCAAACAGAATAATGGCCAGCCTAGAATTTCATTTCCTAAAAAACTAAGTTTCTTATGTGAGGGAGAAATAAAGTCTTTCTCAGACAAGCAAACACTGAGGGAATTTGTCAAAAGCAGACCTGCCCTGTAGATTGCTTTTGGTAGTAGGGCAATTCTAACCACATTAATTCTTTTATATTATTTATTTGCATACTTATTTTCCATGTCTCTTACCAGAATATAAGCTTCTTAAAGCAGATTCTTTATCTCTTTAGTTGAACTTTATATTTCCATATATAATACATGCTTGGCATAATGTAGATGCTCAATAATAATATAAAACGAATGGACAAATGAACACTCAGTAATAGGAACAGTATAGTTAGAGAATCAGATAACTTCCTCTCTCATTGTCTAGCTATACTTCATTAGCTAAGTCACAGTATCTTTGGGTTTTATTCTCTAAGTGTGTCTAAAAAAGGGGAGAGGGCTAATGGTAATCACTTTGCCCCCCTAAACCAGCATGAGCACAAGGCCTTTAACTGGGAAGAGGAGTGGCAGTGCAAATACCCAGGCAAAATCATTAATTCATGACCTGTGACTCAGGAGGCAGGCAATCAGAGCTATAGAACAGTGGCAAAAATGACAGTGTGGGGACCAACAAAGAGCCCACTTATAACATTGGCTGAGTAATTAGTGCCACACAGAGCAAAACATCTACATTTGTTGCAGAAATACACTCAGGTATGAGTAATTCTCTTCAAGCATTAGAATGAATGTTCTAGAATCCAGGGCTCACGCTAATGTCCTTTTGAGTCCAGGGTTCACTCTTTGGGGTCTTTTCACTCAGCATAACTTTTATACTCAACAAAATTAAATTCTTGGACAAAATAATTACATGTAAATGCTGCTGGTCTATTAGTCTCAAGGGGCCAATTTTCTAGCCATTTGTTGCCATCTGAAATGTCAAATTTCTTACACAGAGGGCATGGCAAAACATACAACATCCTCTCCTAAATAGGACATGAAAGGCACTCATCAGCACTGTGGCTGTGAATGGTGAAGGCATTAAGATGTTGCTTTAGTTAATAAGGTGCTCTAAATTAATTACATGGATTATTTTAAGGAAAATAAAACATTTCGTGATAGAAGAGCTACCTGAATGCAGGTTCCTCAGTTCAAAGCCTGTTCCTGAGACGGCTTATTGTTTCCTACCCTCTCAGATTTTCACAGAATTCCAGGGCCTGAGAAAAAGGGCACTGGGCAAACATAGGAATGAGCCCCAGTTTTAAGTTCTGGTTTGACTGTTGCCCTACTATGTGAGCCTGGGAAAGTCACTTCCTCCCTCTGATCTTCCGTTTCCCTATCTGTAAATATAAGGCTATTGTGTACTGATGGTGACCTTGAGAGCACAGAGGAGGGAATTGCTATTTAAGCACTTTGAAAAGCTGAAAATGCTATATTGGTGTAGAACTGTGCTCTGCACAGTAGGCATTTGTTGATTTTGCATGCTCATTGCCATTTTTAACACTTTTATCAACAGTGAAGGACCCTATGCTTCATTTTTTAGAATTTTCTCTCATTTATTTAAGTCCACATAGCTCAGTTTGCTTCTTCTAAAAGTCCAGAAGTGGTCATATGGCCCAGGATTGGCCAGTTGAGCCTTCTGTCACCTTGGCCTCAGTGACCGCTTCAGGGATAGGTATGTGATCTCCATCAGGACAATGAGACTTAATTCTGGTATATATGAAGAGAGATGATGAAAAAAAAGATTTTTGTCTTTAAGAATGTAATAAGTCAGGGTATAAAACATGGTGCAGGGCAGACAGATTGAGTGATGCTGAGTTGCAGTGACATCTTTTGCTACCCTGGATGCTTCACTGAACGCCTGCTCTGTACCAAGAACAACTAAAGGCATTAGGGATTCATCTTTTTAGGAGAGAATGTCTTGTTTTCACGGAACTCACTTTTCAATTAGGGCCAACAAATTTCTAGTTTGAGTAAAATTTAATCATTTTTGCTCTCTCTTGATCCTGAAAGTTCAGGATTTTATAAAATGGACAAAATACCTATTTTGCTGAGATATTGTAACGATAATGTATATAAAGTCTTTGGCATATAGCAGGTGCTAAATAAATGGTATTAAAGTGGTCATTAGTCATTATTTTATTTTTGGCCACCATTTTCTTTGTTGGAGAATCTTCTACCTTATGAGTCAGAGCCCAGTGTAGAGGCTGGCAACGCCAGTACCCATGAAACAAGGGGGACTTGCTGAGACTTCACGAACTGAATGCATCTGACACAGACTTTGAGTCTGAAACCTATTGCACAATGAAATACCAACCATGAAAACCTCTTTTTTGGAGAGGATGGTACTAGTGGTAGCAGCTGCATGTGATTCTTGGAGTCAACAGAGGCAGTGGTGCTAGCAGCAACATTCAAAGACCTGCCTCAGGGGCGCTAATGGTACAAACTGCACAGTCTGTGTTTGGAAGTGAAGACTGGGTGCCTTCATCAGACCATCCCTGACAAAAACACATTTCTAATTGTTTAGCTTCAGAAGTGGTTCTCTGGACTTCCTAAGGATTATGGAAAGCAGCCAATATCCATTAAGTTCATTATTTTCTGCTTAAATTAGCCAGAGCTTATTTGTCTTGCTTACAATTAAGACCTACATGATATGATAGCTCTGGTAATATAATTTCAGTGATAACAATGGCAATGATAAGAACTGTGTTGTAGGAAGAAAGACAATCCTTCAGCGTGTAGCGTGGAGAATGGACAAGAGAGGAGTGAGATGGGAGAAGCTGAGATGAGGGTGGGCTAATCACACTGGGCATGAGGTGTGATGTCATGGCTCGTAGTAAGCTTCTCACTGTGTGGATGGACAGAAAGGAATAGACTCAAGAGAGAGATTGGAGGTGAGAGGGACATGAGAGACCTTTGGACCCCTTGGGGGTTCTCAAACACTGAGAACTTTTGGCCTTCGATGCTAATGTTCTTTGTCCAACCAGAGATATGTGGGCTGCAGGAAGTCCAGCTCAGTTGCACATCATTTAAATTGGATCAAAGAACAACTAAGAGTAAAGTTCAGATTGGGGGTTCCCTCATCTGGGTGGGGTGGCTCAGCCTTCTCCACTTTTGTCTTTTCAAGGCTGTGAGTCAGACCTTTCTCCAGGAGTCCCATACGCTGATGATATCCAAGTATTTTTCAAATGGAAAAAATATGAAGGGAAAGTGCTCATGAGTAAATAATTAACACTGCTCATCACAGTTTTCTGTGGTACTTTCTCACTGTCCCCAACGCGACCAGGCCAGCCTGATGAGCCACTTGTGGCCACCGGAGGAGCGCAGTTCAGAGAGGGTAATCGCTTTTTTTTGAGATGTATAATTTTCCCCTTAAATTCATTAAAAGTTTCTGAAAGAAATAAATAAAACATAATTGATACGGAGCCTTTCCCCCTTCCTTCTGTAGATCATTAAGAAGTCGAAATTGCTTTCCAACTCCCAGGAAGCTCTCGTTTCTAAGAATAAAGTGTTAGTGTGTGACTCCCTGGCAATTGTTATTATTCTGAGGAATTAATTTACTCTAATTAGTTTTAAGCCCATTAACAGAAATAGAAAGCTGGGCAAGGGAGGGAGGTCTGAAAACAACATTTTCTTCAGATAGTTGTAAGAACTTTCTATGTGCTTAACAATTTGGCCGCTGGAAATCAAACCTTGTCAAAAACCAAACACTACACACATAAATCAGGATATAACTAGTAGGATTCCTAAAAGGCACGTCAGCTCTTATTCTGGTTTCTGAAAGTAGGAAATAAACTATAATTTTCCCTCCATCGGAAATCTTTAAATTGAACCCAAAAGGAAGCCCAAAGTCAGAGAAATGATCGCTATTAAGGACCCTAAGAAGCTGGTTTTACTCAGGCAAAATTGGTACCGGTGTGGGATGCTTTAAGAGGTTTCAGGAAGTCTCTATTCCTTCAGGAAGTAGCGTCCTTATCCTAAGTGACCATGGCTAGAATCTGGTCATGACAGAAAGAAAGTCCTGTGTTTGAGCTCCTTTCCCCAGGTCTTCTTTTTTTTTTTGAGACGGAGTCTCACTCTGTTGCCCCAGCTAGAGTGCCATGGCATCAGCCTAGCTCACAGCAACCTCAAACTCCTGGGCTCAAGCAATCCTCCTGCCTCAGCGTCTCGAGTAGCTGGGACTACAGGCATGCACCACCATGCCCGGCTAATATTTTCTATATATTTATAGTTGGCCAATTAATTTCTTTCTATTTTTTAGTAGAGACGGGGTCTCACTCTTGCTCAGGCTGGTCTCGAACTCCTGACCTTGAGTGATCCATCCGCCTTGGCCTCCCAGAGCACTAGGATTACAAGCGTGAGCCACGTGCTTGGCCCCCAGGTCTTCTTTAAATGGTCCATTCATGCAGGAGGGGCAATGCGTTCAGCTAATTCTCATGGGCCGGTGTGGTGTTCATACCTTAGCGCTCAGGCTCAGGGTGGGCTGGTATAGGGCTGCTTTGAAGACTGGAGCATCGCCTGCTGGGGTGGAGGTGTCTCTGGAAGACAGAGTGCTGGCATGGCCATCAAGGTAGACTGGGGCAGATGGTGGAGGCCATGGAGTCCAGACTTAGGTTTGTACGCAACGGGGAGATTCTGACGTTTTTGACCAGAGAAATGACAGAATCAGACCAGAGAAATGACAGAATCAGATCTGTGCCCCTGGATGGTGCACGAAGAATAAACTTGAAGAGGAAAGACTGAAGTATGGAAGGCAAGTTAGGAGATCCGGCTAAGAAATACAGAAGGCCAGAAAGCAGGGCAGAGGAAATGGCAAGAAGGGGATCGATTTTGAAAATGTTTTTGAGGTGGAATGGATAGGATTTAGCGCAGGAGGGGATGGAGCCAGAGAGACCCAGAGGCTTTGGTCTTGAGTAACCAGGACAGTGAGGCCAGCAACTGAGATAAGGAGGGAGCAGAAACTTAGCTCGTTCCCATAGTTTGAGACAACAGATTTGGCTTTAGACAAAAAAGCTGATTTTAAAGGTCATAGACTTATGGGAGAATAATATGAATTTCCTGTAAAGCAGACATGGGTCAAACTCATGTACTTTTGAACCAAGCAGGAAATAAGTGAGTGATGCTGCCTGGAATTGAGCGTCATTGGGTTTAGAGCACATGCCCCGCTCCAGTGAGTTGCTGCCGTGTGAGAACAGAGCCAAGGTTGCCAGATCACCCAATTCCTAAAGAGCAGCCAGGAATCAGAAATACTACATAAAGCCTCCTGATACTTGAATGTTGGCAACTAATTCTTATTTTCTTGAAACTCTGAGTGAGCCAGTCCCAGGCACTTTTGAAGAGCAGCCACACATTGGAGACAGAATGAATGAACCTGAGGTATCACGGAGCAGTCGTGCAGAGGGGGGGCACAGCTAAAGCGGAATCGCTGGGGTAATGTTTTTAAATAGCCATAATTTTGCTAGCACAGTGCTAGACGCTGCAGGAGATAGAAGCTAAGGCTACTACCTGCAAGAAGCTGACAGTGTAGCTGGGGCAGAGAAAAGTGTAGCACACTATGTGATTAAGGGCTATGGATACTACGATTCAAGAAAGGGAAAGATCAGCATGGAATAGACAAGTGAAGGGAGAAAATGTAAAAGCTCTGGGTCTCAAATAGCTTTAAAGAGGAGGCAGAAGGTGCACAAAGAGCCGGAGGATTTTCTCCAAAGGCCTTTTCCAAGTCAGTAGCTGCAATTCAGCAGGTTTTGTGGTTTCTCTAGGAAGTCAGGCATGGGGTTTCTGAGAGCAGGTAGAAACGAGTAAAGTACAAGTGGAACCTGGTTCCACACTAACGATCACTAACAGGCCAATGTGGGCTATTTATTTTACTTTAGTTTTTAAAGGCTTTCCCTGTTCCGATTGCTAGGCCCTTGGCATCTAACTTAAAAAGTAAAAATAAATAAATAAATGAACGAACAACTAACTAAATAAGATCCTGATGTTTTGCATTAGAAGATGACGCATCATCTCCTCTCTAAAATAGTGAGATAATCCCTGAAGCTGGAGCATCCTACCCAAGGTTGGTTTATTTAGGATCACCCATGGAGTGTGAAAAGAGATTACCAGACAGTGAAATTCTCAGGAGAGAGGAGGGGAGGGTGGTATGAAAGGGAGGATTTGTCATGTTCTTTATAACTGGGCTTTGGCGACACAGGCAGAATGTCAAACAGAGTTTTCCTTGATAACGTACTCTGTATTTGCTTCTTGATTTCTTGTCTTTCTTCCTCTTTTCTGTGCTATTTTTCTTTTCAAAATTTCTGACGTTAACAATGAGGACAGATTTACTTGTTGGGGGATAAAGAAAATTGTGTCTCTGTCCTGAGTTTGTATCAATCAGTTTATTTAAATGAGCTTTTTACTGATAGGCAGAAATCAATTTGTGAACCACATTTGATTACCTCAGTTCAATTACTGCAGAAGCTGCTTCCTGGCTCAGGTGAGGAAAAATAAGAATATGTTTTTGCCTTTCCCCTTCTGCAAGGGAGGACATGAGAGTATAACAACCTCGCAAAAAACAGCATGACATTTGTCTGCCTGTTCCATTTTGGGGATGGATGGCTCTTGGGGGAGGAAGCATTTTCAGAGCTAAGATGCACTCTTTTCCATAAATAGGTAGAGATCTGCATCTCCTGCCTTTTAAACCAATTTCCATTATGTTTGGTTGAAAATATCGGACCACATTTCTCTAACAGCAGCATGAGTTCTCACACCTGATGCAGTTTGGAGATTACTGGGCTCTTATCTCTGACAACAGAAGGAGGGAATGAACCACGGGGAGGGAGGGCCACAGTGCAAAACTCCAGAGGGCATCCCAGATTTCGCTGGGACTGTCAGTTACATGTAGAGTCATGTGGTAGATTGAACCCAGGGCGCTCATACTAGTCCTGAGATCTAAAATAAGACTCCTCCCAAGGGATACTGTCTTCTCCATGATAGCGGGGACTATTTTATTGTGTATAGCCATTGGATATTTGAGAGAGTAGTTAGAAGTCTCATTCTTGAGAAGGCTAAAACACTGGTAACATTTAACTGCTTTCTGGCTGCCTTTGAAAACTCAGATTTCCAACATTCTTTGGAGATGAGCAGAATTCTTTCTTTTCAACATCCCCCTTTAAAGGGCTCTGTTTCCTCCTTCAATGATAAAGTATCCAAGCATTGGAGCAATCACATCTTTATTCTTTTGGCTTAACACTAACAGCTAACATCATACAAATTAAAAACTGCAATTACATATATGTTTTGAGTTACAAATAACAGATTAAAACCATCCCATGCCATGGATGGTAAAGTTTTCTTTCTTCTCCTTTTCTGTAAGTCTCAGCAAGGGTGGCTCTCTCTACTCAGCGACTGAGATGTCCAAGTCAGAGAACATTTATCAGCGGCTGGTGTTTGGTCAAAAATAATTCACAGTTGAATTTATCAAGCACACTGGGAATTTATTATGTGTAAGATATTGGGCTCTGTGCTTGGGATGCAAAGATGAGTGAAGCGCTTTACTTGCTGTCAAGAATCTAACAGTAGAAGAGAAGGATAGACATGGAAACAGGGAATTTCAACACGATGTGGTAAGTGGTAAGGGTTAAAATCACAGGGAAGCTTAACTCAGCCTGGAACTCTAGGAAGGTATGCTGCAGAAGATGACATCTGAGCTGAGCATTGACCGAACTGGAGGAAATTAGTAGAGAAAAGCGAGGAAGAAAGAGGAAACATCAATGAACAAAGAGCCACCTATAGTTAGCATCCATTGAGTACTTTCCCTGTGCCCACTTTTGTGCCTTACACACGTGCAGTTATAGAAGTCTCACAAAATTCTCTAAGTTAGGTATCCTTAAGTCTGTCCTTAAGTCTAAATGAAAAAAAGTGAAGGCTTAGAGAAGCCAATTAACTTGTCCAGATTGACATTGCTACTGTGTAGGAGATACAAGATTTAAACCAAGACCTGATTCCAAAACTCAACTGCTTACCCATTGTAGTATACTACCTCTGTAGCCCACAAAACATAAATTAGTGGACTTATTTCCACCAAACAGAAAAATCTCATAGAGTCTCTTTATATGAAATTTATATACACCTATTCGGCAAAGGGTGAGGAAGAGCACAGAAAATTTAGAGTATAAGTATCAGAAAGTCATTGGCCGTTGAAAATGAACAAGAAATTATGCAACAAAAAGCTGAAATGATAAAGTAAGTTAATGAGAATAGAACAATTGACCTAGTATTACACAATGCTGAAAGCATGTGCAAATACATGACCAGCTATGGAACGTTTTGTTTCTGCAGGGTCAACCTGACCCCACTCTCTCAGCCCTCCCACTGGTCCAGCTGTGCTCACCCACCTTTCTCTTCCTCCAACCTCCTGACTTGCTCCCACTCGCAGGCCTTGGCACTCTGTATTCCCTCCGTTGGAAATGTTCTCTCTCTGCATCGTCTCTTTTGTAATTCCCTCAGGGATCAGCTCAAGTGTCACCTCCTCAAAACAGCCTTCCCTGACCTCCCAACAGAACAAGCCCAAACACTCTTTGTCAAATTACTCTATTTTATTTTCCGGTCGCATTTATTGCTCTCTGAAGAGTCACATTTATTTCTAAATTTATTTGTGTTCTGTCTGCCTCCTTCTACTAAGATGTAAAGATCTTTACCTAAGATGGTGAAGATTTTGTCTCACTCACCGCTGAGTTCCCAGCTGCTAAAGTAATGCTTAGCCCACATATTTGCGGAATGAGTGTATCTCATGGTTAAAATAACTTTGTAAAGTAGAATGGACATTTGCTTTTAGCTTAATTTATAGAAAATGAAATGGAACACTTTGTGGTAACATTCTATGTTCGAAGTTAAATAATGAATAGGTGGAAGAGCCAGGAATTGAACTCCAGTTTCCTTTCTCCACTGCGTACCCCTCCCGGCATCTCAGAAAATTATCTGCTAGCCTCCTGCTTTTCTTTTCTTCTGACTCTCACATACGGAGATGAATTTCTGTGAGGTTAAAAGCTTTCTGTAATGACTAGGTTTGTACATTCCTCCATTCCCTACCCAGTGCACTCACTGATCCATCTTCCTTTGACTCTCAGGGGGACTTCCCTGCCTGAGATAGAGATGCCGGGTTGACCAGGTAGCAGAGGAGGGAGGGTGGACTGTACCCCAGAGGCCTGCGTCATGGCCCTGACTCTCGCTGCTTGCTGCATGACTTTGGGACCCTCTCATCGTGTCTCTGGACCTGATGCACGAGGGGAATAAACTGAATCATCCGTGAACAGATGATTCCTAGGTACTTGTTTCCATGTGAGGTTGGTGATGCCGGGACTGAGTGTGGCATGTGTGTGTGTGTGTGTGTATGTTGTGTGGGGTGTTGTTAGGAGGATATCAGAACCTGATGATACAGTTTTCTAGCTCTTTAAAGCTTGAACATAAAGTACTCAGGGTACCTGGAGTTGAATTCATTTGTCCCAAGTGCGCTGCTCGATGAATCCTTACGGGTTGAAAGATGGACTGAATGTAGATATCGGCTCAAACTTTTCTGAATATGTATTAATAACCGATTTTACCTAAGCTAAGCAAAAGGAATTTGTGCATGGTTTTCAGGCAGCCTATAGAATCCAAAGGAGGCTGGAGGATCAGGCATGAGGATAAGGGGAACTGAGAGAAGAGGGGGACTTGGAAAGAGGAAGCGTGGCGTGACGATGGTTCTGTCTCAAGAAAAACCTTGTCAGGACCGTCTCTGCATCCGTGCCCATTCTGTGCTGGAAACCCGCAACCTGCACTTCTCCTCCTTACTAACTTACACAGGGTGAGAGCTCCTGGAGCAGTCAGGGGCTAGTGAGGAAAACAAAACCAAGCCAGTTATTTTTAACAGAGACTTCAATGTAGGGAATTGGTTAAACAGAAGTTGGCAGATTGCGATTGTAAAAGTGAACATCAAGGCAACACAGATATATATAGTACCTGCAGGAAGAAGCTGCCATGCCTAGGGCTGGGAAGCAAAGAGAAGCTGGTGTTATGAGAATCTAGAAGCTTGGAGAAGAGGCACAGAGCAGAATCCTAGACATTTAAGGGAAGGATGTTGGCCAGCCTCTCCTGGTATCTCAGGAGTTGAAAGAGGAGCCCCTCAAGGCTGGGCTCAGAGCTCTGAGGAGAGGTGGGTACCTCTGCCTGGTGGGTACCTCCAGGGAGTGGATGAGAATGGTTCTAGGACTGTGGGACAAAGTTGGGAAAGAACCAGTTGTCACTGGAAGGAAATGCAGCTGCCAAAGTGAAGGGCAGCAGGTTGGCTGATGCTGAAAGGGGAGGAGTAAGTCGCTTCTTTCCTCCTGCCTGCCTTCCAGTTTCCCTATTGGCAGAATGAATCAAGAAGCCACCTGGCCATCGAGAAATACAGTCTGCAGGGCTCCGGGTCCAACATTGCAAAGCTGGGTGGAGAAGGTGAATTTGGAGCTGAGAGGCAGTAGCTTAATAACCTGCAGAACACCTGATAAGCTCCTGTAGCAGAGCGTAGGTCACGTGCTTGTCCCTTGGCTATCCTAGGGCGGGGATAGGGAGGACCTGACCTTTTTCTTCTGTCATTGAACATGGTCAACTGGATTTGTTTTCCCAATACTGAAAACCATGGGGAGAAGTCATTCTCATTGAGAAAATACAGGTGACATGAGGCAGAGGGAATGGATGCCAGGGAGGCAAAAATGCCAACTATCTGCTGTGGCCTCTTAGGAGGGGATGTCTTGGTGGGGTGCTGAATGTTGCCATCATTTTCCCTTCTATATAAATATATGGACTTGACCTTCTTGTCCTTTTATAGTACTAAAGCTGGTTATTTATGTCAGGCTACAAATTGCAGATGCCCCGTTTAGATGGAGATTATAAATCCCCCATTTTGAACATTAATTGGGGCCAAATAAAGAAAAAAAAGTTAGGGGTTATTTTCTTCCATGGTTGGGAGATTTATATAGGGTACTTAGAACCTGTTTATCTCAGCAGGCAGGAAGATAGTTTCTTAAATGGATTTTCATGCTTATAGCTTCAAAACACAAAGCCCTATGCAGCTTGGTGTTTGTTTTACAAATCCTTTTCACACCCAAATTATTGTTTGTGGAAGGAGGGAGGAAAACAGCTTATAGCAGTGTCCCCCATCGCCCCCAATTTCTCTATTTTATGCCTAAAGAGATACACGCAAACATGTAATAGATCTGCATTTGGAGGAATTCAATGTGTGGTAATTAGTCCACGGCAGCTTTGAATTTCTTAAAATTAGAAACATTGATTCTTTACTGAAATGTAAGTTGCTTGCAGATACTTTATTCTTTTTATTTTAGATTTTTTCTTAAACAACTTGAGCTTATTTTCTAAGGTTTGTTTTTTCATTTATGTTTTATGCTGCTTGACTTAGAAGGCTGAGATAGAAAGTTCCTTAAAATTAAAAGCTCTCATAGATTTCTTCAAGGGTGGTTACAAAAAATTATTGATTTGCTAAACTACAGGAGCCAAAAAGAAGATCAATTGCCAATCTTGCATTAAAGCATATCCCTTGAAAAATACTGAAAAATAAAAATAAGTTAAAATAGGTGATAGTCTACCTTTAAAAAATATATATATATATATACACACATACACACACATATATATATCAACTAAGAAGTGAAATTTCTTTTATCCTAAGATGCAAACTTTTTACTACTACAAGATTTTTATATATGAGGCTTTCTGGAAAGTATCTAGCCATTGTTAATATAGTGAGAACAGTTACCTGGCTGGATACTTTCTGGACAGCCTTGTACATATACACATTCATTTAAAATAGGATCATGATGTACCTGTTAGTCTGAAATATATTTTCAGATAATGATATGTCAGAGATATTTTCCAGGTCATTACATGTGGATTGCCCTCTATTTTACACAGCACGATTTCTTATAATTTATTTAACTCTGCCCTAATGATGAATATTTAGATTGTATTCTTATTTTTCTTGCTACCAAAAACAATGCTGTAGTGAACATCCTTGTATATCTATCTTCATATATTTGTGCTGTTGTTTCTTAAGATAAATACAGGATCTCTGGCCTTTTGCAAAAGGATCCAGTTCAGAAATGTGTTGCGTTTGGTTGTCTTGTCTCTTTAGCCTCTTTCAATCTGAAACAGTTCTTCAGACTTTCCCATATTTCTATGACCTAGATGCATTTGAAATTTGTAGAGCATTTCTTAATTTGTGTTTGCCTGAATTTGCCTCTTGATTAGATTTAGGGTATGAATTTTTAGCAGAAGTATTGGAGAGGTGATGTGCCTTTCTCTTCGCATCTTCTCAGGTGGTGCATGATTTCAATTTGTCGATTTGTCCCTTTTCTGATGATGATGCTCAGCGTGATCACCTGATGATGGAGGTGGTGTCAGCCAGACTTCTTCACTGTGCAGTTACTCTCTTTCCCTTTGAAATCAGTAAGTATGGTTGGGGAAGAACTTAAAAATTATTTAAATATCCAGTTCATCATCAGACTTTTAATTTATCTATTTATTTATCTGTATCAGTATGAACTCACAGTTTCCTATTTTATTCAGTGTGTTATAATTCATTACTACATATTTTTATTTTGATATTCAAATTGTTTATGCAGAAACAATTTTTCTGGACTATTACTGCTTAAACCTCGTTCACAATTATTTCACTGTGATTGGAATGTGACTAGTGATTGGAAGTGGGTAAAAGATATATTTTTCCTTTTAAAACACCTTTCTATTATTTTTGAATTTTTTTCTTTACCATATTGCTATTTCTTACCATAATTTGTTTTAAGAAAATGTCAGAAGAAGTTACCTGGGCCATGACATGAGAGCAGTGATACTCAACGCTGACAACATGTTAGAATTTTTTAAAAATACCACTGCTGGGACCTCCTTCCTGGAGTCTGATATAATTTGTTCTCAGGTGGGACTTGGATATCTATATTTTTTAAAGTTCCTTCAGTGAGCCCTCTGGTTTGAGAATTACTAGACTAGGTATGAATAAGATTGGCTACATAATTTGCAAGGTCCAGGACAAAACAAAAATGAGAAGCCCCTTGTTAAAAAATTATTCTGAATTTCAAAATGGCGATAGCAGATCATTAAACCAAGTGCGGGGTTTGAAGCATGGGGGCCTCTGAGACTGCATAGGATGGTGTGCGTGAAGCCAGTTCTAGACATGGATATGCCACATTTGGTGTAAGAGGGAAAGCCATGCAAACCAAAGGTACAAAGAAATAGGACTAGGAGAAAGGATGGCGTAGACAAGGAAACAAGTGTCAATTTCCCAGCTCTCTTGCAGTTAGGTGAGGCCACATAGCCAGGCCTAGAGCAGTGAGGAAGTGGTAAAGAGCAGGTCCAAGTTCTCTGTGCACTGTTTGAAGCCTAGGTCTGAGACTGTGTCACAAGATGGTGCTGCTGGCATCCGTGTGGGAGCCCGAGTGCATGTGTGAAGCAGAACTCCATGGCAGTTCCCATACACCATGGACCAGGAATAAGAAATACTTATTTCTTTGTTATGCTAATTTGTTACAGCAGCATAGTCTAACCTATTCTGAGAAATACAGAAAGGTACAGATTAAATGCCATAGTGCCTTAGAGGAGTGAGAGCTGACTTCTTGCTGTAGGCATCAGGCAAAGCTTCATGGAGATGGCACACTTGAAATGGAATGGATAGAATTTGGAAATGCAGAGTTGGGATAATGGTCATAGTAGTTAACCATTACTACATAGAAAAACCACCCCCCAATCATACTGGCTGAAAACAACTGCCATCTACTATTTCTCATGAGACCATGGGCAGTCTAGGTGGTTCTGCTGTTCTTTCTAGGCTGGATTCAGGGAATGCAGACTGGGCTTTCTCGTGCATGTGTGGTCGGCTGCTGGGACGGCTGGGGGATGACTGGTGTAGGTTGGTTTCACTCACATGTCTAGAGGTTGGCTGGCTGTTAGCTGTTGTGCCTTGCTTCTCCTTCCTGTGGTCTTTTACCCTCCAGTGGCTAGCATGTATGATGGTGGCAGGATCCCAAGAGACAGAGTGGAAACATGCAAGGCTTCTTTAGGCTCAGGCTCAAGACTAGCACATTGTCACTTGCACTGTATTCTATTGGTCAAAGCAAGTCATAACACCAGCTGAGATTCCCAGGGTGGGGCAACGGTCTCCCTGTCTTGATCTTACATTTTTGGCCTTGGGAGCTGTTCAACATTTGTGGAATAAATGCATGAATAACGGACTAGATTGCCTGGTTCCTTATCTATGTGCTCTCCCTCCATAATTTCATCCTGTACTCCAAGTCGTATATATCCCACCCAGGTCTCTTCCCTGAAATTTCTCCCATAAAACCAATCACATATTCTATATCTCACAAGCTCTCTCTCTGTGCAAGTCTGGACTCCTTATATTCCTGTCCCAGAGGTTTTCCTCCCACAGTTTCAATTTTAGTCAATGGTAACTCTTTTGTTCCAGTGGTTCAGGCATAAACCTTGGAGTCGTATTGGCTTCCTTTCTTTCTCTCCCACTCCATGTCCTACTCCATCATGTTGCCAGCCCTACTTCCTGCACACATCTAGGATACAGGTACTTCTCACCTTCTCTACCACTCCCTCTCCAGGTTCGAGCCATCTCTATTTGTTTGCCTGGATCATTGCAGTAGCCGTCTGTCCTGTGTGCCTGTTTCTGCTCTGACCTCTACACTCAGTGTGTTCACACGGTCCCCAGAGCACTCTTTTAAATACGGAAATCATTGATGTCACTCCCCTGCTCAAGGCCTCTCAGGAGTTTCCCATCTCACTAAAGTAGCAGTCCAAGTCTTTACAGGGGCTTACAAGGCCCCACACGAACTGCTCCCCTGTTCCCACTCTGTGCTCCTTTCCTAGCCCTCTCCCGCCCTTGTTCATCCAGCCCCAACTACGCTGATCTGCTTCCTGCTTCTAGAACATACCAACATGCACCTGCCTGGGGACCTTTACTTTTGTTCTTCCTTTTGCCTGGACTGCTCTTCCTCCTGGTGGCTGCATTCCTCCCTGCACTATTTCTTGCAAGTCTCTACCCCGATGTCACCTTCACACCAGCAAGGTCTTTCTCGACCTCTGTATTTAAATAGAAATCCCAATATCTTTCTCTCCTCTTCACCCTGTTCTTTTTCCCTCCATAGCCCTTCCATCCTTTGACATACCCTATATTTACCTGTTTATTTGTTGGTTGTCTGATCCTTTGTACTAGAACACAAATTCTAGGCAGGCAGGAAATTTTGTTGTTGTTTCTCTCTCTCCAGAGCCTAGAAAAGCTTTAAAAAGTTTTCTAAATCAATCAATCAATAGAGCTTAAGATTCTTACAGTGGGGAAGAGACTGAATAAGGTCATCTCAAAACCATTGCAACTCAAATAATCTGTGATACCAATAGGAGTAGAAATGACCTGTTCTAGAACAGATACTACTTGAGTTCCACTGGCATCTAGTGTCACTATTGTCCCCTCCAATCTGTTCTTTCCACTAGTGCCCAAATCTCATGATTTTCTACCTCCCCTCTTCTTCTAATTAATATTTTCTCCTTCCTTAAGTCTAAAGTTAGTGGTACATCCCCGAACTTTCTGTCCAAATTCTCTTTGCTCTATCTTATGGGACCATTCATTATTTCCCTATGGCATTTATCATGGCAAAAGTTGTGCATTGATTGGTGTGATTGTTTTTGCAGATTTCTCCCCCTCCCTGGCTGTCAGCCCCATGACAGCAGGGATCCTGGCTGGGTCTGTTCATCAGCACATCCACAGTGGCCTGCACAGGGTCTGGTCTGCAGCAAGCACTAAGTACCTCCTAGGGGCTGAACCCGAGATTGAATGAGTGAATCTTACCCAGATGGTATTGTGCTCTGATCACTTATCCACACCCCTACTAGTTAATTCAGAAGAATATATGTAAAAATGGATTCCATCTTTGAAATCCCTTTTAAGATCCTGCTCACACACAAAAAAATAAAGCCTGGAAAAATAAAGGTTGTACGGAGAGGAAAATCTCAAATCTGATTAATAAAAGAATGGCGTTGTAGGGGTCCTTTGATAACTCGTTACATTCTTTGGGTTAAAATTCACAACCAGACCTTTTGGGGTGCTCTTGGTGTCCACCCCTGGGGACTGTTTTTGAGGTTATCTAAAACCAGGACTTAGGGATTTTCTTGCAAAACAATCTTGCGCAGCAGTTCCGATCTCGGCAAACTCTTCCTGGGAGGCAGTGTCATCTGTTAACACCCAGGAGCAATTAGATTTATTTAACAAAAACAAAATGGTGTTTGTAAAGTGGCTTGAAAGAGTCCACGGGGTACATCAAAATTGATTTTAAAGTAGGTCAGGTCTGTGCTGCACCTCTTCCAATTATGATGTACAGGCAAGTGAATTCAGTTACTCAGTTACTCGGTGATTTGGCAAAGGGGGAAAAAAAGTGCAGCAGTGAGTAAATTGCTTTTCTTTGGAAACCTCTCGGTTTGGGATGGATCCTCTAAGACCATCTCAGCCAGAGTCCTAGAGCTCTGAGCAGGAAAGAAGTGCCAGATTTATCTTCTTCCCTATCAGTCTTCTCTTTCTGCATATTTTTTCTATTTAAGGCAATACAGTGGATGTGGATCTCTGAAGTCAACAGATCTGAGTTCACATCCCGCTTTTTTGCTACGTCCTAGCTGTGTGATCTTGGGCATGTGACTCTACCTCTCTGAGCCTGTGTTTTCTTACCTGTAAAGCAACAATCACAGTAATACAAAAGGCCACGTAAGATTATGTAGAATTAAATAAATAAGAGATGCAAATGGCTTAGCAGTGTGCCTGATATGTAGAAAATACACCATTAAGTGTTGATTATTGTCATTATTTGGAATATCCCCTTTATATTATACTTGAGAAAGAAATGAATAACTTGTGTTCTTCCTCATAGCTAGGCCTTCCTAGGGAATTTCCCCCAAGAGTCAGATTTCGATTCAGTTCTTCAGACATTCATTGCATGTTAGAGTGTTTGCCATTTAAGTGGTGGCTGAAAGTCAGTTTTACTCCAAGAATTCTTCTCCACCCCTCTCTGATCCTTGTCTTTTCCTCACCAAGATGAAAATTTAACGTCGGAAGGAAATGTCAGTTATTTCTGTATTGATCTTGAGGGACAACTTATTTCTGTTTTAGCGAGCATAGATGTTTGGTCTGGACATCACTGAGAAACACGAGGAAAGCAGCCACAGCCCTGCAGGCAAACCACAGGACGGCTTTAAAGATGGATTTTATTTCTCTCCTCTCATCTGCCAGCTCTCATGGTGCTGACTGAGGCCCTTTCTTTTCCCAGTGGGATCTTTGGGGAAAACAATCACCACATTTAATTCAGGGAGGGAGGAGTGGGTAAGACTAGAGCTGAGCTCCAGGTAAAATAATAATAATGCGGAGGGGCTCCCAGGTAGCAGCCTTGTATTTCTACCTCTGAGCTCTAAGAGGAGGTGGTGCAGGAGCCAGAGGGCAGAGTTGGGTTTTTAAGCCCTTGCTGAATGAATGCTGCAAACCTCTGAGGCCAAATGGGAGAGTTCTATCCAGACTCACAATTCTGACATGGTAGAGATTTGGGTGCCTCATGTATTTATTCTTTCATTCACTAATTCAACAAGTACTTATTGAAGGCTACGTGTCAACCACTCCTCTAGTGACTTGGAAATATCACAAATAAGAAGATAGTTTTATCTGTCCATTAAAAAGAAGAAAAGAAGACAGACAAGTTTTCTGCCTTCACAGAGTAGGAAATAATAATTGTGGGAAATAATAATGATAACGAATAAATAAAGAGGGTAAGTGCAGATTCAGAGGGTTTCTAGTACAGAGATACGCTGGACAATGGGACAGATTTTCAGCAGGCCGGGGGGCTACTTTCCATGGGGTGGTCATGGAAAGGCGTCACCTTTGCCCATATCCAGAGCAGCCAATCAAATGTAAACAAACATTCTGTAGAAAAAATACGTATCAGAAAACATGTTCTCAAAATCTCTGTCAAGTAGCCAGAGATTGTGAATTGTGGAAACCTCTTTCTCTGGCCCTGTTCTCTGCTGCTTTCTCATCCAGCCAGAGAGGAAGAGATGTGATATGAAATGTCACTGATGCCTCAAGAGGGTACCTGTATTCTAAAAAAGGACCAGATAGTGTAAGGATGAAATAAAAATTAAAGATAAGAGGCTTAATTCTTGCTGTTAAAAAATGTTTTCCTCTCCCTTCTTATAGCATTGACTTTAAAAAATTTATAATTTTATTCACATTAGCCAAGATATGGAACCAACTTAAGTATCCATCAGTAGATAAATGGATAAAGAAAATGTGGCATAAACACACAATGGAATACTATTCAGCCTTAAAAAAGATGGAAATCTTGTCATTTGCAACAACATGAAAGAATCTGGAAGATATTATGTTAAGTGAAATAAACCAGGCATAGAAACACAAATATGGCATGATCTCATTTATATGTGGAATCTAAAAAATTGGAACTAACAGAAGCAGAGAGTAGAGTGGTGGTTACTCAGGGTTGGGGTGGGGGTGGGGGTGTTTGTCCTTGGGGTGATGTTGGTCATAGGATACAAAATTTCAGTTAGGAGGAATAAGTTCAGGAGATCTATTCTACAAGATGGTGACTATAGTTAATAAAAGCATATTATATTCTTGAAAATCACTAAGAGAGTAAATTTTAAGTGTTCTCAGGACAAAAAAAATGAAGTGTGAGGTAATGAATATGTTAATTAGCTCAATTTAGTCATTCCATAATGTATACATATTTCAAAACATGTTGTACCCAAAAAATACATATAATTTTTATTTGCCAATGCACAACAAAGCAAAAACTTGGAATTATGAATTCTTTCTCTGTCCTTTGAGATATAAATCCTTTTAAAAACCTTTTGCTAGTTTTACAACCCAGTAATGTCTTTTTCAGGGACCTGGGAACCATCCTTTGAAATGGAAACATTATATAAATATTAGAGAGAAAAGATCCCTATTTCTCAGTTTCTATGGACAAGTAGCAACCTGATTTCATGAGCCATGAACACCTTGTGTCAAATTGCAAAACTACCACTTGACACACAGATAGGAAAAAGTTATCTTTTCTTTGTATAAAGCCAATTAACTAACATAGGTGGTCACCCCGATTACCAGGTGAATTTAAGATGAACTCCATGTGACAGATGTTGCTGTCAAGTCCTTTTTCTTCTATGTAGTGGGTTAGATCTCCTTGGCTACATAAAAGAGTGAGATTTCTTTGTCTTTGCGATCTCTTGGTGGATTGCCTGTGATACGTAGAACCTTCTGCTTTAATGCCTATTCAACAATAAACTTCTTTTCTTTTTCTTTTGCCATTGTGGAGAGATTTTCTTGTTGGGAGAAGAATTTTTTTTTAATTGTATTTCCCAACAACAGCAAAGATACCCCATTATTTGGAGTTTCCCAATCAGATAATAATAATTGTATCTTTTTACCATAGAACTTTCTTGAATTCCTAAAAATTTGACATAAAGTGGTTCTGGAGCATATTTTTTTTTTAAGCTGTGGAACTTGTTCTTCCAATGAAATCTGATGGGGACCCCCATGTAGAAGCCACGGGAAGAGGAGCCGCCGTCACTGAATGGGCGCAGCGGGGGCTCCAGCCCAGAGTCCAGCTCAGACCCACTCTGCATCCGCTGGAGCTGATTAGGGGAAAGCCGGGAGGCTCAGAGATCACAGCACAGCGTCTGATCCCATTGTGTAGCTCATCTCTCCGCCCCTCCTGCCTTGGGCCCCCTCTGCATTTCCATACTGCTTCACTTTCATTAGGTTTCTCACTTAAATTGGAACACAGACAGTCAAAACCACAATTTGTATGATTTGCTCGATTATAGACGCCTTCCATCTGATAACACAGTGAAGCCCCTCCCCAGCCTTGTGAAACAGGTGTTCATTATCCCTCCTGTTTTACAGATGAGGAAACAGAGGTTCAGAGTTGCAGAATGATATGCGAATGGTCTTGCACGTATCTTTCTCCCTGCAGTCCCCACACTGTATTACCGTTGTCAGTCTATTTTGTCCATCTCTCCCGCTACTCCACGTGATCCTTGAGGGCGAGGCATAGTTTTTGCACCTTGGTGTTTGCTTTGTGGCACAGTCCTGCACACACACCAAGTATTCATAGGATGAATAAATGAACGTGCCCGATACCACACAGCAGGGGAAAAAAAAAAGCAAAGCTCACATGGGAGCCCCTGTCTGTGTGTTCCCAGCATCTGTTTCTTGCGTTGTCCTTCTGAAGGCCAGCTCTGCAGCGGGTGCATGAGCTAATGGAGGTACACAGAGCATGGGGGAGGGGAGAAAATAAGCCATCTTTCTTGCATAAGCTAAAGCTTCCAGTATATCATACATTTTCGCTGTTCTGTGTTTGCTCTATTACTCAGAGCGAACGAATCCACTGCTTGCAGGTGGTGAAGGATGGTGCAGAGAATGTTATACTTAATTTATCCTGCCAGCCTTCGGAGATCACAGAAGTCACAGGTGCCATTGTCGATATTTAATCCCCTTCAAATCAGGGTGGCTGCCATCTACAAATGAGACAGTTTGGTACATACATTTCTCTTGCCGTTACTGCCGTGGCAGTTTAAAAGACCAACCTTGTTCCCGGAAAAAGATGCACTGTCCTAATAAAAAGGATATCGATCGATTTGGCTTTCCTGGGAGCTAACGTTGGCTGTTATGAAGATGCCGTCTCTTGAGAAGTTTCTCTTCAAAGCGAGACCATATTCTATCGCATATAGATTTTGCATCTGACACGCCTGGGTTTGAATCCTGGGTCCCCCACTCATCATTCGCGTGACACTGGGAATGTACCCAATCTTGCTGGCCTTCAGTTTCCCCATCTGTAAATCAGGGATAATAACACCCCATGCCATAGGGTTTTTGAGAGGATTAAACTAGATGGGGCACGTTAGAGGTTAGCACAACTCCTGGT
Organism: Cheirogaleus medius; assembly: GCA_008086735.1. Taxonomy (NCBI): domain Eukaryota; kingdom Metazoa; phylum Chordata; class Mammalia; order Primates; family Cheirogaleidae; genus Cheirogaleus; species Cheirogaleus medius. Next base: position 9,658,415 of record VBSM01003190.1, on the reverse strand, counting down.
GCACAGCAAACCCTATGGAAAGCTTTGTACTGTTACTCATTAGGTCCAAGTGCAGGTGCTTTGTGGCTGGGCGGGGGGAATTGGGTGGGCCTCCTTGCCACGAGCAAGGGCTTTCCCACTCCAGTCTGTCCTTCGCGGGAGGAGGACTAGGCGCAAGAGGGATGAGGCCACCATGAGGAGACCTCTAAACAAGACCCTCTTCTTCGGCCTGGCCACTGTGCACGAGGCACACAGGCACTCGAGTGTGTACTTCTTTTAAAACTATTTTCAAAGCTGTGGGCTTTTCCTTATATTCAGAAAGCAGGGAAAGAACACTCTGGATCCACCTTAGAAGAGTTTGGCTTTCCAGTGTTTGGACTTTTGGGAATTTATCATCATTTGCAGCCCCCTGGGAAAGCTCTGCCTTCCAAGAGAAGAGATTTAAATAGTAGGAAGAGCACGTGTGGGTCTGGGCGCACAAAGAAGTGGGTCCGAATCCCGGCCCTGCCACTTCATCCTGAGGAGTCTGGACTCTGGACTCCAATTTCCCTTTCTGCAAAACCCCAGCTTCACAATTTATAGTATCTAGATGGCTTAGCATGGTCTTTTAGGATCCTTTGCTGTTCATTTATATGTTCTAGAAAAGTCTTATCTCAGGAAACCTGAATCGAACATCTGGTATCTACCCAGGCAATTGTACCTACTTATCCTCACATCTTGGTCATCATCGCTGGGCTCTAATGTTCAGTGTCTGCTCACACATGGCAGACACCGTGCTAAACCCTTCTAATGCATTATTGCACATAATCCTAGCTATCAACAGACTCGTCAGGCAGGCACTATTATATCCACTGTGCAGAAGAGAAATCTGAGGCCCAGAGATACTAAGCAATTTTCTCAAGGTCACACAGCCAGTGAGAATTGAATTAGGGATTCAAAACAAGGAAAGCTGTGCTCCAGCACACATATTGAGCATACTGAGCATTTTAGTTTTCCTTTATGATTTTTCTGGATCTGATTCAAACCAAGTCTAAAATGTCTCCTGGCATAAATTCAGTTTTTGCCCTAAGTCCAAGGGCATATATTTCATAGATAACCGATTCTAAATAGTTTGAGGGGTACCTGGTTGCCTTTGTAGTATGAGTGCTTAAGTATCTCTGCTCAGGGCAAAATGTGCTGAGTCTTGACGAATCTACTCAGAAACCCAGGGAGCATGCAACATGCAGCCTTCCTTATCTTTTCCCCTCTCTCAGGAAAGCCAGCCTTGCTGAGGGCACTTGAGAGAAAGCCTGTGAATCCTTGGAAAAGCTACATTATGAGTCTGGGACTCCAATTCTCATTATAACATGGATAATCAAATCTGTCCCATCCGTCGCACAGGACTTCTGAGCACATGAGAAAGCACATGAAAATGATTTGCAAACTACTCCGTCCTTCACAAATTTTATGGATACAAGGTGATGAATAAGGTGGACAAGGTCTCTGTCCTTATGTGGAAGAAGCAGATAACTAAACACATCATCTTATGAATCATCAATTATGGTTGTGACAGTTACTCGGAAACAATAGGTGAGGGTGGGTGGCGGATGTTAGGAAAGGCTTTCCCAAATAAGATCACATGACCGGTAGGCGTTACCCAGGCAAATAGCATTCAAGGTAGAGAGAAAAAAGAGCTTCAGTTTCCACATCTGTCTATGAGCATAATAGCACAGTCTTACGTTATGTAACTTAGCAGAGTGCCTTGGATATGTTAGGTGTTCGAGAGAGAGTGGCACAAATCAAACACATATGTGACAAAGACACAAGTCTGCTACTTTAGGTAAATGTGCGTATCAAGTCCCTAGTCTGATCATTCGTATGACCGAAGTGTCTCCCCTGCAATGCTGGATGGGCTGAGTGAGACATAGGAGTAGGGATGACAAAGAGTGGATTCTCTCATAAGCCAGAGTGCTCCTGGGGTGGGGGCTGATGGGGAAGCAGGCGGGCTGGTAAGTAATACTAAAGAGAAAATCCGCCTCACTGGGCTGTTGTGAGGATTGAATGCATTTCAAAGTCTTTAACACAGTGATGGCCCTTGGTAAGAGTTCATCAATTGAAACGATTATTTAAAAACCCAATTCACAGTGGATTCTATGAGAATACTGCAGAGGCACTTCCTGATTCACCTCAGGGAAAAATTCTATACTCTGTCTTTTTTTAGCTTTATTAATTTTATTTTAATGGGTTAAGAACACTTAACATGAGATCTACCTTCCTTATTGTCGAGGCTAATGAGATAGAAGTCTAAAAGAAAAAAAAAAACTAGGTTCTGGAACTTTCCAAATCTCAACACAGAAATCTACATTATTTACATCCTTGAGATTCTAACTGTGTGATTTACATTTGCAGTTTCTGTTTCTATCCCTTCAGGCAAGAGGCAGGTGCAGCAGGGCCTCTGTCTGGGCATGGATGGCTAAGGATATCTCCATTTTTCATCTCTTATCAGAGTCCAAGTCATGAAAGAGAGGCGGCCAGACACCCACCAGACAGTGGTGAGATCGTGACAGGCACCTTTTGCTGTCACCTTGTCTCTCATCGGGAAAGTGGCATTGGCTTTGGACATGGACTCCTTAGGCTCTTCTTGGCCCTGATGTTGTCTCTGATTATCCCAGGAAGAAACACTTGAAAACCCTGCCCCAGGTCGTTGTTGATGGTAGAGTCGTGAGTTTGAGTCCTCTCAAAGTCTGTCCTTCCTTTGAGAGAGAAAGGCTTTGGAAAGCGTGTCTTGTTTTTATGTATCAGATGGTCCAAAGAAACGAAGCCAGGCACCCTCCTTCCCACAGACTGGGGGATGAAACCGAGTGTGTTGTGCCAAGGAGAAAAATGAAAAATGCCTGTTATTTTCTGCAGGCTGGAGAATGATGTATGTTCCTGTGGGTAACCTACTACCTCGGAATTAGTCATTCGACATCGTGTTCTCTCTGCTGCTTGAAGTGCCTCATTTTAAAAATGTTAGAATTTTTTTTTTCCTCTCACTTAACTGTAGGAACATTAAATGCACAACTTTATCAAAATGACACAAGATATATGTTTCTGCCAACAGCAACAGGAGAGGATTAACAATTCAAATGGGAATGGCAAAAAGTTTCTTTCAGAAGACGGGAAGGAGAAAGTTTGCTTGGGGATCCTGTACTTTTCTCAGCCTGAAGCACACTATTACACATTTGGAGTCCCTGAGGTCCTGAGGAGAGAAAAAGTTTTATTTTTAAGGGGAAAAAGTTTCATTTTACATTATTTTGTTCTGTCTCTCTGAGGTCAGGGCTAGTTGCACACATCTGTAGAGTATATATGTACAACTATATACAGATATCTCAAAAAACAGTCATCACTTGCCTAATGGCTGATGCCTGAATTTGGTCAGAGCTAACATTTCTAGCTATGACCAGACCATGGCACCCTAATCCAATAAAGGACTGGAAACCCAGCATTAAGAAGAACCAGGGAAAGAGAGGAGAGTATGGGAGTATGAAGCCCAAGAGATGAGGGGATGGTAGGGGAAAGGGTTAGTTATGGCACACAAAAAAATAAGATTCTTATACATATAGATGGAAAATGGTCCTCTGCCCCACTTGGCTGATAAAAGGAGTTATTCATATTAGATTCAACTGGGATTTCTGAGGTAGAAAGTAGTTAAGATTCTAGATGGAGCAGCAGAATTGCCTTGCCCTTAAAAAGAAGAGCATATCACTTTGCAAGAACATTGATATTATTCTAGCAGGATATAGGAATGAATCTTTTGACTTCTAGGAATCCTTTTCTGGTATGTGATTTATATGTATTAATTAATCAATCAATTTTCTATGACTCTTTTCTGTGTACCACCATCTTAACCAGGAGTGCTTTTGACATTGGTTTTTCTAATCCCGGTGTAACCAATCCCCTCTCATTTTCCAACAGCACAGAGCATGAGATTGTAGTCAAGCCATTCACAGCACAGAAACTCATAGGGAGGGCTCCACACACTCCCCTGTATATAACGAGTGAGCAGAAAACTCCTCCTCAGAGGAACAGAAATAGCAAACTTGACCCAGCAAGAATATTTGGGAGATTTGAGAGGACGGACGCATCTGGGTATAGTCTGGTGCTGACCCCTTGGCTTAGCCTCCACCTCCCAGCCTCAGGACTGCTAATCTCCTACTTCTTGCTCAGTGGACCCCAGGCAGACTGTCTCTGGAATATATCAAGTGTTTTCTTCACTCAAGGCTTTTACACTCACTGCTCCTTTTCCCTGGAACTTCTTTCTATAAAATCCTCTCAAAACTAGTTTCCTCTTGAGGCTTGGGGCTGACCTCAATGTCAACCTCTGAGGAAGGACTTCCTTCATTAGACTGTCTAACAAGCCACTCTCGCTCACACTTCTCACTAGCACAACTATTTGTTTTGTTTTCTTCTTAGTTTTCATCATTCTATGAAATGACCTCATTTATTTTTTCACTTGGTTGTTGTTTGTCTCCACACACTTGGATGTAAGGTCCGTGTGAACAGGGACATCGTTGATTTCTATCTTCCCAACACCCAGTATGGCAGCAAGCGCATAATAGAGTAAGTATATGTTGAATTAATGAATAAACTCAGAGTCCTGTGGATCACAACTTCAAAACAACTGCTTTAGAAGAGAGTAAATGGCCCCTGTCTTAACCTTTCAGGCTTCCCCCGAAAACAGAAACTGGGAGAAAACTGGTATGCAGACAGTTTACCTAGACAGCATGTGTGAGAGACGGGGAATGAAAACAGGGAGGTAGGGAAGGCCTTTGAAAAGGTTTGCTATGAATTTGGCCACTGCTAAAATCCACTGGTCAATTGATTATGAAGGAGGTCCTGAGGAGCTTGATAAAATGTACCCTAGAACTGTTTACCTAAAAGAAGAAAGGGGAAATTATGATACATCAGCAAGCATGACTCATTCTTTGGCCAACAGTTGCCCCATGGGGCATTAACTCTTCTGTACTCTGGATGGCACATGAGTGAGTGCTCAGTGGCTCCCTGAGGGATCCCAGCAAGTGGCAGGTGGTGGTACTGGCTGGGGCAAAGCATTGTCAGATGACACTATGTGAAGCTGGCTGAAGCCTGCATGGAGCTTGTCCATGCAATGGCTGGGGAAAAGATGAGGCTAAGAGGATTTAAGTAATGCCCAGGAGGTATTCAAAAGTCATTTCAAACTCTAGCAACTTTGAGAAGTAATTGCCTCATTAAATTCTTCATTGTTACCAATTATCACCCCACACTGTTGCACTCTTATCTAACCTGATGGGATTAGGCACAATGTATCCATCAGGTTCATTTCCTAATGCGTTCCCCACTGCACCTCCACTGGGTGATTGAACCAGTCTTGCTGCTTTGGCTCCCACAGAGCATAGAGACTCAGTTTCCTCTTCTCTGATCATATTGACTAATGGCAGGCATAATTCACGACTTTGGACATACTATAATATTTCTTGGCAACTGTCATAGACATCAGAATCCAGGCTCATGGTTTCCTAAAGGCTTTCACGAAAGTGCATGTGGGTGTCTTGTTGTCTCTTTCTCTTCTTCCCATCTGGGGTCTCTGCAGAGCTTTGCAGAAGTCTAGTTAGCTATCACAGCAGAATGATGCCTTTTGCAGAGGAGTTTGCAGAAGCATTGTCAGAACAGGTGTTGATTCTACAATCTGGAAGGAAACTGCAAGGATGCATTTGCAATATATTTTGACACTGCAGTTTGTCGAGTAAAGTTGTTGTTTTTTTCCTTCTATTTCCCCCTATCGAGATACATGATAAATGGGATAACTTTTTCCTTCTGCTCCCTTGGTGGACAATACGATAACCATTCCTTGACAGCAAGAAACATGCTATTTCTTTTGGCTCATGTTTTGTCAGAATATGTTTCCCTGGGAGATTCTCCTGAGCCTCAGATTTTTATTTCAGAGTATTTTTGCTGATACTCCTAATTCTATCTGAAATGTCTGAAGTCATCTGGGGGCCTTAGGAACATGTGAGAGGGAAATGGATGTTTTATAGATGTAAGAAGGCTTGTGGACCTAAGATACAATAACATCCCCAGTTCTCCACTCAGCAACTAGCGTTATACTGTTATAGTACCACATTCAGGGTAGGGTCTGAATCATTTGTCTGGGGATGCTCTGGGCTTAGTGATAAGTACTAAGGATAGCAGTGGACTGGAGTGCCAGTTGCTCCCCAGTGCGCTCAGGATAACATCCAGCTATTTTTCTGTTTATAAATCCTTTCACTTCTAACCTTTATTTGCTTATGTAACCTTAAATCTCAGTATTACTCACCTTACATGCTGACCTTTTTAGCTGGGCCACTTGGGTTTTCTCAAACTCCCCATATTCTCTCTCCTGAGCCTTTTCTTCTGCTCCTTGTCGCCTGTGTAATTAATCATGATTCCCCCACCCATGTTACTGAATCTCTGATCTGATTTCTTCTATTGTGCTTTGCTTCTATAGCTTTTATTCTTTCTTCCTTTCAAGATGTAGTCTCGGGGAGCTTTCCCTTAAGGGGGATATTTTAACCATCTGCTTGGAATTGGGATCAAGTATAAAAGAAGTCCCTAGCTTTTTATCTGTTATATAATATAAGGTTTAAGTAATGGAAGTCTCACATTTAGTCTAGTTCAAGGGTTGGCAAACTTTTACTATGAAGGCCAGAGAGTAAACATGGTAGGCTTTATAAGTCCAATACTGTCTCTGTCATGTTTTATTTGTACAACCTTTTAAAAATGTAGATACCGTTCTTAGCTTTTAGGCTGGGGACACATTTGCTCCACAGACCCCTGGGGCTCTAGTTACTGGTATTGTAGGTCATAAAATGTTGAAACTCTGCCAAGGCCCCCACGAGACTGTGAAAAACAAACAGCTCTGCTGAACAATAAACCTGCATTTTCAGGCTCAGTCATCCTTCTCATCTGATAATGTCCCGGTAGCTTGTTGGAGGATGTTGGTGGTTGTCGTGATGGTGGAGGAAATTGGATGGGGGTGTGCTTAATGGTATATAAATCTTTGTGAAAGAGTGCTCTTTTGAACAGGTCATATGACATCTGCCTATGATGTTGGTGGGCATTGCCAAGTCAGTGTTCCTAATCAGGTTTCTGTTTTCCAGAATGATTTCTGTTTTTGCTTCCTTATTCTGGCTCTCAAGAAGCCACAACTATTAAAGCAAGTGGGGAAGAGGGAGTAATTTGCAGACCAGCAGGTAGTGAGGGAGGCGGTTCTTATTGTAGGACTGTGGCAAAGATGATGAATGTCAGCATGAGGAGGTAAAGCCCATTTGGGTGGAGAAAATGAAGCCTGAATTTGAAATGAGTAACTGGCTGAGCTAGAACTGGAGTCCACGCTCCGTGACTCCCAGCCTTGGCTGTTTTCTATACCTCACTGTGTTGCTTCCCTGACTGTCCGAAGTAGTTTAAACACTACTATTCAATTTGGTGTTTACTGCATGTCTGCAAATGTCTTACCTGGTTCACCAACAAACACAATACATAGGATTTTACTTCATCCTAAGGCAGTCTCATCAAGGCAGGCTTAACCTTGTTAAATTGAATTAAATTTGCTTTAAAGCTGTTCATATTTTAAGTTTGGCTAAAAGGTTTTTCCTGAACACAGTGAACTATAATCTAACTTGACCTGTAAACAGACTGTAACCTACTCGTGTAACGAGTGGTTGAGTCTCAGCCAATCAGAGCAGCCGAGTTTCAGCCAATCACAGGCAGCCAACGGTTCAAACCAGGTTCAAATAAGGCAAATGCCAGCTGTAACCAACCCAGCTGTTTCTGTACTTCCCTTCTCTTGCTGTACTCCACCTTCCCTTTCCTGTCCATAAGTGTCATCCGACCACACAGCAGCCCTCGTGCTGCCCTGAACCTATTCTGGCATGGGGGACTGCCTAATTCTTGAATCATTCTTTGATCAATTAAACTCTGTTAAATTTAATTTGCCTGAAGTTTTTCCTTTTAACAACCCAAAGCTGGGCTACTCTCTCTTCCCACACAGAGGTGCTCCACTTACACTTGTCCTGACAAAGTAGACCCTGCCAAGTTGTATTTGCTCTGAGAAGTGTGACCGTTGATTGGGCTGTAGTTCTGAAATCAAAGGATGGACAGATGGCCGTTCATGGCACTGGCCTTTCCTCTGCTATGTGCTTGCTCTATCCCACTGTGGTTTAATGGATAACGATGCTCTCCATTATGCGCTCGTTAACGGAAGGCCAGCATCTGATTGTGTGATGGATTACGCCAGACTCACGTAGCTCTGCACATTAATCTGGCATATTAGCAGAAATCAGAGAACTGAAGCTGCTCTTGGTAAGCAGTTTGGTGCTTCTCCAAATAGAGTAGCAAGGTGCCATGGGGAGGAAAGGATGGGGCAGGAGATTAAAGCTCTCAGCTAGACAAATGAACTTTGACACAGAAGCAAAGTGTTTGAGGACAAATTATAGTCATACTATGTCACGAGACAATGTGAATCCCTGCCATTGGCTGTATTGGAACAGGGAATACGATGGAAAGATGGAAAGGGGACTATTTAAATCATTTACTTGGGAGACGTGAACATTTCTTCCAGAGACTGTGCTATTTCATTGGTTATAGAGCATGAAGATCTTTCTTGTCTTTCTTTTTTTTTTTTTTAAATGCCAGAATGTCTGTTTTTGGTATGTCGTATTAAAACTGATTACAGTTACGGAACAAATCATGACTCCTTGTGTCCTCTGCAATTCAGTGTATTATTTATTTAAATGTCCTTTGTATTCATGTTCCCTCTGTATCTAGGCCTGTGTAAGGTATGTTCTTTGAGTCTGGAACACTTCTCCCTGCTATTATTCTGGCAAAGTCCTTCTAATCCTTTGTGGCTGAGCTGAGATATTACTTCCTTGAATAACCTTCTCTGATCTTCCGGCATAGGATTAGGTGTCCTTCCTAGGTACCACCACCATCCTTACTCCCATTAGAACTCTGTGAACTATATTGCAGATACTTCTTTACTCATCGATTTCCCTAACCAAACTGTAAAGGCAGACACCTGCTTTGAGATTTCATGATTAAAGCCATGCATTTACCTAGTAGGTGCTCAATAAATGTTTGTTGCATATCGGAATAAACTAGATAACTTCTTCGTGCATAATTACTAGTGGTGTTTACTAGAGAAATTTTAAGGAACAATCTTCCACTTTGGTCTGACATAAATTTCTGCCATTCTCCGTAGAATAAGTGTGAACCCCTGAGGTGGAAATGACAGCATTATTCCTATACCGCCTCAGCCTCTCTCCCTGGAACCACTGAGAACTTAAATTTAAGAGACAAAGTGAGCAACCTAACTTTTCATTCCAAATAACTGTATTCTCATGTGTTGTTTTTTTTTTAAATTGTATGCTGTGCTGCCAAGAGAGATTTTTAGAACAACTCCCACGAGTTTTAATTTCAATTCATTTGGACTGTGTGAGATGTATACTGTATTTTATGTTAAATAGAGTTGTTACCACTTATTTGAGCTCTTTGGAAGGAAGATGTTCCCTAAATGCAAAACAGCAAGAATAGCAACATTTACATTTTAATGCATTACTTTATCCCTTTAGTAAAAACTCTCTGGGAAACAGTGCAACCTCAGGCATTAACTGGTATTGACATTTGGGCTTTCATGGACACTGCAGAGCAAAGGTGTTTATTGCTTCTGTGTTGGATGAAGAGTTATCTCATCACGCATTCTAAACATGTGGGAGCAGTGAAATGACATCACTCACAAGCCCCTCTAAAACCACATGTTTGCATTTCTCTGCTAGCTACCATCTTGTATAACAGCCACAGTCTGTGATCAATCAGTCAATCAATCAATCAATCAATAAGTAGTTATTGAGGGCAGATCTGCCTGGGTCTTTGCTATGAGACATAGGGGAAGCAGATGGGATATGAGGCATGGTTCTCAGCCATAGGGAAATTATAATTTAGGTGGAGATGTAAAGAATGAAATAATCGGTAAGTAGGACAGGGCAGAGGATATTCATTTAGTAAATATCAAGCGTCTATTATGTGCTAGGCAAAGTATTAGGAGCTACTGCTACAGTGGTGAATAAGATAATGTATTGCCTACATCATGCTTAAAGTAGAAAAAAACTATAAAATAAATAAGTACACAAAAGTTAGATAATTTCAAATAGTAAGTGCTAAGATGAAAATAAAACAAGGCAATTGATACTGATGGGAATTGGGTGATGGAGGATGGGGAAGTGTTACTTTTATAGTGCATGGTCCAGATAGCCATGCCAAAGAGATGATATGCCCTGAGTCACAAGAATTCAGCTATGTGAAGATTTGGAAAAACAAATTTCAGACAGAGGGAAAAGTAAGGACCAATTCTTGAGATGGAAATGAGCCTAACTTGTTTGAAAAGCAGAAAAAAGGCCAATACAGTTAGAGCAGAGGAAAGAAGAGGAATGGTATGATGTATTGTTTGGGTGTAGGTAAGAGCTAGTTGTGTATAGTGCAGACTGCAAGGTCTGTCAGAATTTAGAGAAATAAGTTCTCAAAAACATTATGAAAGTGATGGAGTTGAAACCAGGCTTTGTAAAGTGGGTCCAATTAACGGGAAAGGGAAAAAGAAAAGCATTAATATGCAAAGGAATATCATTATCAAATGCCTAGATACCTGTTAGTTGTGTTATCTGTAGTGTTTCCATGTTTTTTCTTGCTACTTTCTAGATTAAAGTGCAGTGAATTATTTTAGCTTTTCAGGGACAGGTTTTGTATTCATTCATTTTTAAAATGCCAATTGGTTATTATTTTTATATTTTAAATAGATAATACTAGGGTATAGAATTCAAGGTAGAAAAGGAACACAGTGAAAAATCTTATTTTCATCCCATTCTTCAGGCACCCAAATACTGGTCTTAGGGATAATTACTGCCAAGTGATGGGTTCTTTTTTTTTTTTTTTTTTTAGAGACGGGGTCTCGCTCTTGGTCAGGCTGGTTTCGAACTCCTGACCTTGAGCTATCCACCCGCCTCGGCCTCCCAGAGTGCTAGGATTACAGGCGTGAGCCACCGCGCCCGGCCTAGTGATGGGTTCTTGTAATGTTTCTCCCATCCTCACCTTTTATTTCTTGAGCCTTCTCTTCTGATTTTCATTAACTTTTTCTATTATTTTATTTTACCTATATTATAATGGTAAGCCTCTTTAAATGTCTTTTTTTTAATAGGGGTTTTCTTTTGGCCACTTTTAAATTTGTAATTTTAAATTGTCTCTAAACCAGCATCCAGATTATTTGAAGCTGCATGTGGGCAAAATGGTGCAATCATAACTAAAACAATTTTAGTTTTTAAGTGCATAGACATTTATGGTTAATTAGTGATAAGTTTAAATCCTTTGTAAAGAAACCAAGTGTAAACTAGTTCAAACATCCCTGGAACAGGAGTCAGATGTGCCTCTGTCTTTAACTAATGTCATGACATTGCTCACATCACCTCACTTCTTCTTGCCTTACTTTCCACATCTATTAAATGGACAAGGTAGTCCCTTCCATCTTTAATATCAAGATTTTAGCTGAAAACCAAATTTTTGTCCCTTGGGTACTCTTCTTTACTATGTACGTGTAATTTCACTAGCTCCACATACCCATGTGGCTACGTTACCACTGGAAAAATAAAAACTTAAATAAGAATTTACATTTTGGATGCATTTAGGTTATCTTTGTTCAGGATTGATGATATGACAAATTGAACCATTTAGTAAGTGTATTTGGTCATTCACATTACCTAATTGAGTGTCATTTACAAAGTGAATACTATGTGAATACCCATTAATTTATTGACTGTTATTGCTAATTTATGTAAAACAAGCTTTTTTGGAAGATCATAAATTATCAAGCTATGTTACTGATCTTTAGAAATAGTAGAGAGCTCATCAGTCCAAATAAAGTGGCTTGCTGAGTTCAGTGAGAAAAGCAAAGCAGGCATTGAATTTTATTTGAGCTACTCCCAAGAGAACCAGTATTATAAAATGATGTAGAGCAAGTAATTTCCTAAAATGCAACATTTTGATTCCAGAGATGGAAGCTTCTCTGTTAAAATGATCACACTAAGTGTTCATTCATTATTTCGACAAGTATCAAGAATTTATTCTATGAGATATTTAGGTAATAGAAAGATTATTAAAATACAGTTTCTGTCGTCTAGTAGGATATGTAAATTATACAAATAATGTTAATAAAAGACAGAAAACAATAAGAGCCAGGAAAGAGAGATATTCAGGGGGAAAAAAGATAGCTTCAGCTTGTTGAGGATCTGGAAAGGCTTTAGGAAGGATTCATGAAGGTGGCATTTGAGTTGGGGCTTGAAGGATGCAAAGTCACTTATGATCTAAATATAAATAATTCTACTTCTAGAGAACAGCTCAATTGGATGAATTTCCATGAATGGAAACATAAAATGCAATAGTTCTCTGTTGCTATCTGAACATACAGGACAAGAGTTCTTGGTAAAAGAGGAAACAGTTCTACATTATTTACTACCATGTGTTACAGGAATGAAAAATATATGAGTTGCAAAAGTTTGATGGCCAGGATTTCTCACCACTGAAGTTGAATTGGTTTCCAAACTAGATTCTATCAGACAGGGTGGTCACTTTGCATTTTTCTTCCCCACATTGTTGCCCAGGCAACTATCTCCTCTGATGGAAGATGCCATTTCAGCAGCACTTCCAAAAGCATTTTCTGCAGAACATTAGTGTTTTAAGATGCTCTGTAAGAAAAAAAAATAATTCCATAGACAAATAATTCAGTGCAATAATAAACACTAGATTCTTTCACAGACACTTAACAATGCTTATTTGCCTGCTTAAAGGATCTGAGAAGTCCTTTAGGAAAGGAGCCTGTTTAACTTTGGTAGATATGGTATTTTCAATTCCAAGGTTTTTAAAAGATAAATTTTAAAATTTTTAAATATTTTCATTGAAATGAAATTTACATGTAGTATAATGCACATACTTTAAGTGTATAACGTGGCATGTTTTGCTAAGTACATATACTTGTGTCATAACCATCCAAATCAAGATGTAAAGCATTCCTATTTCTCCCCCCTAATTCCCTCTTACATGGTACCTACTGGCCATCAGAAACTGCTGTTCTGATTTCTATTACCAAAGATTAATTTTCCTGTTCTTACATTTTATATAAATGGAATAATACAATATGAAATATTTTGTTGTTGCCTTCTTTTGTTCAATATATATTTTGAAGATTCATTTATATTGTGTGTACTTATATAGCATTCATTTTTATTGCTAGAAAAGTGTTCCATTGTATGAATATACCACACTATGGGATCCAGTCTCCTGTTGATAAACATTTGTGTTGTCTGCAGTTTTGGATATTATGAATTAAGTAGTTTTGAATACTACCAGGGAACTATATTTGTGGACTTAGGCTTTTGTTTATCTTGAATCAATGCCCATGTAGGAGAAGTTGGTAAGTGGATGTGCAATTTTATATTCTCTCTTGCAAACTATGAAAGTTCCAGTTTTTCTACACTTTCACCCACATCTGGTGCTGTCAGTCCCTTCAAGTCATTTTTGAGTGTAAAATGGTACATCATTGTGATTTTCATTTCCACTTACTTAACGGTAATGATCCTGAGTGTCTTCTCATGTGTATACTGGCCACTTGTATATCTTCTTTCATGAAGTGTTTTCTAAGTTTTGAATTGGTCCATTTGTCTTTTTATTAATGATTTATAGCAGTTTATTATCATTCTGGATTCAAATACATATATTCTGCCAGTCTGTGGTCCTTCTAAGAAATCTTTGGCTCTTCTCCCTGAGAAATCTTTCTTAGAAATCTTTGCCTACCACAAGGTCAAGAGAGTATTCTATGATCTTTTTTCCTGATATTTTTTTCTAGAAGTTTTTTATATTTAGCTTTTATATGCAGGTCTATAATCTATCTCAAATTAATTTTTGTGTTTGGTATGAGTTAGAGATTGGGGTTTTCTTTTTCCTATGCTTATATTTAGTTATTTCACATCATTTGTTGAAAAAATTTTTCTTTCCCTATTAAAGTGTATTGGCTCCTTTGATAAAAATCATTTGTAGTTTATATGTGGGCCTATTTCTGGATTCTCTATTTTATTCCATTTATTTATTTGATTATAATTTTTCCAATACCACTATTTTGATAATTATGGTTTTATATTAGATCTTGGTAGATCTTGGATAAGGTATTGTATTTCAGCTATTTCTTATGATTATATAATTTCTCTACTTGATGCTGTTTATACGGTAATTTACATTGATTTATTTTTTAAATATTAAACTCATTTATTAAACCAAGTAGATCAAAATATATTATTCTTTTTACTATTGCTAGATATGATTGATAATATTTTTAAAGAAGTTTTGCATATATGTTCATGATAGTTTTTGGGTGTAACATATTCTTTGTGTTTTCATTTGGTATCAGGGATATGCTGGCCTCATAAAATGCATAAAATTTCCTCTCTTTATTTCTGAAAAATATCCTTTTTTCTTGACTTTCATATTATTTTAGTTGCTCTATTTCAGATTTCGTGTGCTTATTTTTTCTATCCTTTTGTTTTTAACCTGTGGGTGTGTTGATATTGAAAGTATGGCTTGTGTAGACTGTGTAAAGTTATGTCTTGCTTTTTATACAGTCTGAATTTATGCTCTATAATTAGTGTTTAGTCCATTTTCATTTAAAGAAATTATTGATATTGCTGGGTTATGCCCGCCATTTTGCTATGTGTTATTGATTTTCTGTTGTAATTACTCTTCCTATATCTTCTTTTGGACTAATGGAATTTTAAAAAAAATAATTTTTGCACATTATTTCTTAATTAGCCCTATTATTATTTTATTTAAATTGGTTTATTTAATAGTGGAATAGTTTTAAATTATTTAATTTTTTTTCTTTTAGTTTTTTAGCTCTAACCCTAACTTTTTATAGTTTTTCTAAAGTGGTTGCATCCTTAACCTATCAGTTTACTAAGAAATACATTGTAACACTTCATATAAATGTAAGAACCTTGAAACAACATAATTCCTTTTACCCTACTCCTTTGTGCAATTGCTATATCTTTTATAACTAGAAATGTTATAAATGCTATATACAATGTTATGTTTGTACTTTAAACAATCAATTGTTTAAAGAAATTGAAAGAATAGACTATAGTATTGTATATATATCTATGTATTTATTATTAATATTTCTAGTACTCTTCTTTCCTTCGTGTAGATCTGAGTGTCTATCTAGATTTATTTTACCTAAACTGGAAGAACTTCAGATGCTATTTTTCATAGCGCAGGCCTGATGGAAATTTATTCTGTCAGTTTTTGTGTATCAGAAAACATCTTTGTCTTATCTTTGATTTTTTGGCTAGAAACAGAATTCTAGATGTGTATTTATTAAATATTCACACTTTTACTTTAAAGATCATTTTATTGCCTTCTGGCCTCCATTGTTTTTGAAGAAGGTTTAGAACTATCAGAAAAGCTTGAAAATGATGAGGAAAATTCTGGAAAAGAGAATATCACAGAGTGGGGAGCCCCCAAAATCTGCATGTGAACTCTTCTCTAATCCTTAACTAATATCTGTACTGTACATGTGTGGAAGACACTATAAGAAGCAGAGTGCAATTCAACAGCTAGAAGCTTAATGTTTAGGAGATATTTTAGCTTCTACCCCACCATAGGGGAGAAAGAATTGGGTCCCAACAAGTTAGAAAGCCTTTATATTTGAAACTCCAGAGCTTGCCTTTGAAACTCCAAAATAAATACTATGATCCAGAACTAAGAGATTTTCCTAAGAACATCACAAAATAGACACCTTTATAAGAGAATAAAATCCAGACACCACAAGTTCAAGATGATCAGCCTACTATGACAAAAATCAGCATTCTGCAAAGGAACATAACAGAATATATTATCTCTATAAGATATTATCTACTCTATTTATTAGAATTACTAGATACATAAAAAAACTCAGAAAACTATGATGCATAGTCAAGAGAAAAATCCATAGAAATAAATCCGGAGATTACTGTGTATGTGTTGGGAAAGGGAGTACATGGGAAATCTGTGTACCTTCTGCTCAGTTTTGCTGTGAACCTAAAACTGCTCTAAAAAATGAAGTCTGTGAAAAAATTCAGACAATTAGTGCTTTGAGGAAAATTAAACTAGAGCAGTAGTATTTGTGGTTGAAAGGATGCGCAACTTTATACAGAATGGCCAACAAAGGCTTTTCTGAGGAGTTTCATCAGAAATCTAAATGACAAACAAAAAGAGTCATTTGACAACTTTCAAGGGAAGAAAGTCCAGGCAGAAGAAACATCTAGGAAAAGGCATTGAGGTAGGAAGGAACTAATATTGTCCTGTGCGGCTTGAGTTTACGAGGTGAGGGGAAGAATGCTAGGATCTTGATCATATATGGCCTCTGGACAAAATATCCTGATCAGACCTGCTTACCTTTTTATGCCTTACGTCCACTTCAACCTGACAAATCAGAAAAATATTTCAAGAGAGTAAGGAATGGCATGAGTGCCACTTTTCTGAGCATTCCCTTGAGACTGTAGTGAATTACATAACATGAAGCATGTATGGATGTAGCTCATCCTGTGTCATCAACATGCTTGAAAAAATAGGAGACAAGATTGATGGCTTAAAGCATGGTGTGCTGCTGTATGGACCACAGAGATACGCTTTGGTTTGTGAGAATGTAGACAGTTTCAACAAGTACGGTCAAAGTATGTTGACAGTCTAAGAGTTATATGGAAAAGAAGTTGAGAAAATAAATTATAATGACATGTTATATGTCCTGTTACATTACTTGATGTGATTGCAAGGGGGCATTCTACTACCAGGAGCTGTTTCATCCTCTCAACAATGCTTGGTGACAATTGAAGCACCCAGTATCCTTCCAGATTGTCATTTAGCTTATTTGGGGGGATTTGACAAATTGCATGTTTGCCAACTAAGCAATACTCCAAATTTCTGTTATTTTCTCCCTCCATTCACATTTTTCCAAGTGTCAGAATCTTCTGTGGAAAATAATCAGCCCTATTTGGAAGGCATAAATGTGCATGCAAATCAGAGTTGCAGACACGAATATAGAGTTATTAGTGTCATATTGGGGCTGTTCAGGTTATTTATGCTCAGGTTACTCGTTGGAAACAAAAACTCTGAGGGAATATTTGGATGGAGAATGTCACAAAAACCTAGTCTAATAATTGTGAAACATACATCCTCCACAGTTTTCATAAAAATCCTTTGCTCACCCTACTTCCCCCAACATATCCACTTAAATTAATTTAGGTGAAGTCTGCACAGGTAGATTGAAGTAGAGAGGTGAACTAAATCATATAGATATCTATTTTAGACGTAGAAAATTGCTATTTAGGAGAACAATAGACCTGTTTTTGCCAGGATGTCTAGGGAGCCTTTTCTATACCATTAATATTTATCAGACAGCACTTAACTCACTGTCCACATTGTCAGTCTTATATTTTGTGTCTTATTTATTCTGGAGACTTGGGATGCCTAATTAAACCACTGTGCCCAGTGGATTTCCACGGATCCCAGAAAATTAGAAAGATTGTGAAAAACCCTCTTGTCTTACTATCTTGTTAAGGCCTAAACATTGAAACATTTGATCAAGGCCACTCCACCAATCAGTGGTTGAGGGAGGTTTATTATTTATAACCCATGATCTGTCTCTCTCTCTCTCAGACCAGAATAGCTCCATGGAATGTTTTTATCCAATTCACTTCAGCTTCAGTTATTCAGATACATTCTTGCTGTTGCCCACTGAGCCCAAGTATGATGGGCATTCATTGTGGTAGGTACTTAGGCCAAAATTAGGTTAAACTTCTCTTCCAGGGCTTTTTCTTTAAATACCCACACATGAATGAATGCACAGTTGACTCCATGTGTAAGCTGCCATTTAAAAAAAAATTAATTTAAAGTTTTAAAATTTTATTTTATTCGACAAATAATGATAACCATCTATTACATATTTGTGAGGTACAATGCAATGTTTTGGCATACGTTTACATTGCAGAATGATTAAATCAAGTGAATTAACAAATCCATTACATACTTTTTTGTGGTGAAAATATTTAAAATGTAATCTGTTAGTAATTTTGAAATATACATTATTATTTATTATAGTCACCATTCTGGGTAATAGATCACTAAAGCTCATTGCTCCTGGCTAACTGAAATTTTGTACTCTTTGATCAACGTCTCCACTTTTTCCAATCACCCCCTCCCACCCACAGCCTCCGGTAACCACATCCTCTCTACTTCTGTGAGTTTTTGTAAGTCACCACTCTGTGTAAAAGACTCAATTCAGTTTTCTTTAGAAAGAGAGAAAGAGTCAATGAAAATTTTTTCATACTACTTTGTCTAGTCCAACAGTTTTATATTTAATTTTCTATATTTATTTACCAGTGGCAGATCTTAGATGAATATTTCCTTTCGGGAGTTTTCAGAAATGCCTTTGGATAGGACTTTGAGTTTGGGTGGGCTGCAATGGGGTGGTCAGGATATGCAGAGAATCAGAGCACAGGCAGAGCTTTTACCACGTAGCAGTCGACAGAGGTAGCCTACTATATAATTTGGTGAAATCTAAGTGTTGTCTGCATATCCCATATAATTTCAATTTTAGGCAAATAGCTGAAACACTTATTAAATTTGCTCTCCAGGAATTGCTCCTTCCGCCTTATCTGCTGTCTTTCTGTTGTCGTAGCCTGGTTATTTAATCCACTGCTCCCGACTTTCATTTCAATCATTCTTCATTCAGCAAACATTTACTGAGCACGACTGCGTAATTGACACTGTTTGAGAAGCTGAGAACCTAGCAATAGATAAAACAAATTCCCTTTCCTCAAGGAGCTTACACGCTAATGGGGAACAGGAGAGAACTGTGGGAAAATATGAGAAATGAGATAAAGGCGAGTTAATTGGATAAATATACAACTTATTTCAGTATGTATCCTGGCATGGAGGAGTTGTTAAGAGTGTGGCCAATTTCCCATTTGCTAGACATCAGAATCCAGTAGCTGTAATGCATCTCCCAGATGCCAAACATCTAATCAAATTGTCACCAGAATCCAGAAACTTAAAGGAACTGTGGACAGCGAAAGCATTTCAATTTGGATATTTACAGAATGCTTCTTGTTGCATTTATTTCAAGCCAAATAGTTTTGCTTCCACTTTTGTTTACCTTTGGTATTTGTATCAAGCTCTTAGTTTCTTCTGATAACCCATTAACTTAAAAGTAGCTCTTATGAAGCAATAGTGACTTTTCCATTATTGAGTATCTATTTCAAAGTCATTTAATCTTCCAAGCAGAATTTGTTGTGTGAAGTTTCATGCAGCCAAGAATAATTTATTTGCAAATGTAGCAAGAGTATACAATCAGCCAAACAAGATTGAGGTTTTTTTTTCCCTCTAAATAATATTCTACTGAAAGTTTAAATGTTTCTAGTCTATGTTGCATTAGAATTTGAATAGGTATGTGCAGCTACTCAAAATGTTCTCTGATAGTGAAATATCATTTGGGAAACAAAACCCTGTAAACATAGTTCCTTTCAGAATACTAACACATTTAAATTCCAACTCAAAGCAAATATTATTTGGAAGGCAACATTGTTTGAATGAAAGAATACAATTCAGATTATTATCATAGTACCGTGTTCTAAAGAACTAATTAATTTGGCAAACATATTGTAGGTATAAAGATAAATGTACAATAGTTACTAAGAATTTTCTCTTTTCTTTGCTTTAATGGTTTAATTCAGAATAAGTTGTAATAAACATTTAAAAGTTTAGGGGATATTTAAAAATGATCTATGAGGGCATATTCTCTGTCACAACACTTGCACAATTAGCCTAAATGAGACTTAGGGGTTTTCCTATTAATGAATCATAAGACTTACGAGTCTATCTGTTATGGCTGTTCCCACAGTAACTATTATAGAGTTGTCTTTGATTTTATTTACTATAGAATATAAAGAGACTGTCACAATAATCCCATAGCAAGTCAAAAACTGTAAGCAATAGTTTTCCTAATTTGGATGTTAATACATTTATTTGGGGGCCTTGACTTATTCAGTCTCCAGAATTTTGATATGTATACATCTTTGAGTATCGTCAGTGACAACCGGCTATGATGTTAGCCAGATAATATATCCACTACTCTTTCTTATGGTGGTGATGTTTGTGCTGAACTAACCACATTTTTTTCACCTGATTTTCTTATGGCTGTCGTGTGTGGCTACAATCAAGAATGCAGGACTTGTTTATTCACAAAATAAATTGATCTCTATAGTGAAGGAGA
>VBSM01003190.1:9582283-9638055 GCA_008086735.1 Cheirogaleus medius | reverse complement strand
AAAAAAAAAAAGATCCACATCTTTGGATGTTTTAAGTGTAAGGTCTAAAGATCTAAATTAGGAGAGGAAGAGATTGAGGTAGGGTGACCCATGCTGTAGTTCAAAACAGATATGAGTAAATTTATCTTATGTATCTACCTTATACTGATGTTGATTTCTGGCCATCAAGCGTTATCCACATGTCTTAGAAAGATCTTTTCCTTCCATGGCAGCCAAAACAGCACATGAATGAGGCCACCTCTCAGAGTTTTTTGCCCAGGATTCATTACTGATGCATCACTGTCTATTCTTGTGGTTTTCTTGGTTTAGCACAAGTATCCATAAGCCTAAAATTCATCACATTACTATAATTTTTCTCCCTTCCTCCAAGGTCCCTGACCTATACGTGTAATATTTCCTTATTTCCGTCAGGTCAGTGAAATGTGTTCTATTTTTTATTCATCCAACTATTTAGAAAATATTTATTCAGTGCGTCTTACATACCAGGCTCTGTGCCATGCTTTAACAACACAAAAATGAGTAAAATCAGAAATGTGCTTTCGGGAATTCAGGAGAACCAGATAAGAGAGTGAATCATGACAGCAGTGTGATAAGGATGTGATTGATAATAATATGAACATGATTCTGTGGAAATACATAGAAGAAAGTGCTTGACTTTGCTTGAAGATGTTAGTGGGGCCTTTCTCAACGTGGAGGCTAGATATGAGGACCCTGAAGGTGACCAGATCCCCCAATTCCTCCCTTCCCCACCCCTCATTTTTCTTATGAAAGTCTTCAAATACACCAACATTTGAATGCATTATCTTGACTAGATGGTAATTCCCAGCTTGGCTTTTTTCTTTTTCCTTTCTTCATTTAACATACATATCTATTTATTAGGTCCCTAAGGAGCACAGAGCACTCAGTGAGGCACTGAGAATGGTAATAAATGAGACAGACTTAAACCCGGCTCTTTGGGAATGTACAATCTAGCTATGAAGCCACAAATACATCCCAACCCAAGTACTTGTTTAATCAAGATTGTGTTGAGTGCCATGCATGCGAGTTACAAGCTGGTACTCTGAGTTTGTGTAACAGGGAACCTGGTGTAATCTAGGATCAAAGAAGTTCTGTGAGAAGTTAAATTTTCACATGAAATTTGAGGCATCATTTGGAAGTTTCTAGACAAAAAGCGGGGAGGTAGATAAGTTGGGGAAGTTGCGTTCCAGGCAGGAGGAATGCTTGAGTGAAGCATCCAGAAATGAAATAAAAGCCACTCAGTGCAAACCAGAGCTCAGAGAAGGTGAGGCGGGGTTCAGGGATAGGTCAGGAGGAGCCTTGTGGGCCACTTTAGATATTGCACAAAGGGAAGAAACCAAAGGTTTTTACGGGTAGGGTAGGGGTTAGGAGATTCCAATATGCATTTTAAAAATAGCCCTAGGGCTGTGGTGTGCAGATTCCATCAAATAAAAACTCTTTGGGGGCCCTTTACTTTCCAGTCTAAATCCTTTAAGGAATAGTGAATATAAGATTAAATGGGTAAGTTCTCAACAGGAACCAGACCTGTGTTGCTGACATCTAGCTCTTAAAGGCTGTTTTAAGAGACTCAACAGTCAGCAGAAAACACCCACCGAGCCAGGCATCTTTGGAGAACACCATGGAAATTGTGTTATGTGCTCATTGGTTTTACTCTGCCACGCATTCTCCAGCCTTGCTGTTGTTTGCTTTCATTTACAAAGCACTTGGAACTGCTTTGGTACCAGAATAATCCAGAATACCTCCATGTTCCTGCTTTCTCCTTTTAAGCAATTGCAAATGTATCATCTCCACTGCACATCCAGCCTCAACCCTAAAGACATACTCTGAGCAACGGATGCGTAATTGAGCACTATGTAACTGAACACAGTGGTTTCTCTGTACTGGCTGATGTTGCTTTCACTCCAGCTATTTTTATTGCCAAACGCAATTCTCAACTTTAGCTGAGGTATGTTTGACCATGCGCATTTGTCACATAGTCTCTAATTATGGGAGAAGATCTTCCTTAAATAAACAATTAGGCTCAATGTGATTACTGGAACAGGCTAATTGGTATTCTCAAGATATTTAGCTTCCACCTCCTCTGAGGCATCCTACAAAATAGACTGGACTAGCAATGGACAGAATTGTGTAGTCAATGCACTAATTTGCCCTTTCTACACCTTTTCCCTTCCTTCTGTTTCTCACTTTCTACCAGGCACAAACTCCCTATAAGCTGTGTACTAAGGTTCCCTGAAGGATCTTCAGTCCCAGGCAGTGGAACATTACTTTTCTTCCCCCTTCCCTCCCTTATCTTGTATTTCATTCTTTCAGGCTCCACATCTTAGCAAGGTTAAACAATATGTGATTTTGAACTAAGGTGTTAAGGGCTGATTATAATTTGTAATGCCACACTCAGAAAACATTTGCATTTTTAACATCAACTTTGAGTTTTAGCACAGCCTTGAGTCCCGTGGTCATATCAAAGACTGTGGCAGGTGTATAAGGGAGACAACTCAGAATAGAAGAACTTTTCCAAAAGTTTTCATGTAAGAGCACCATTGGACATTTGGGTAGTATTTTAAAGTTTACAAAATATTTTTACATCAGTCTTTAATCCTTCCAATGACCTTGTAGGTGGGTAGATGCCAGTACTGAGGCAAGATCTCCTGCTTGATTCCATCTACAGGATATAGCAGTAGGATACTGATATTCCTGTATCTTGATGGAATCTAGACACCATAAGTATGATGCAGTGGGGATATCATATTTATTTACTTATATGCCAGCTTTTAAAACAAAAAACATGGAAGAAAATTAGTATAATAGCATTACCAAGAGAAATCATGAGCTAGAAAGAGAAGTAGGGATATGCTAATTCAAAGAATTACGAATATTATAATTCAGTATAAAATTGAGTTATTAGCTTCCTGGAAACCAAGTCAAAAAGGGAAATGTGATGGATCACTTAGTTTTGTAGCCAGGAAGAATAAGTTGATAAGGAGCATTAATGTTTTTTCTATTCTTGGCACTAAATTTCGAAAAGTCTTTCTCACACAACATTTTATAGAATGGATACTGAATGATGAAATGGACAATAGCATCAGTAGCTGTTATTTTTCAAATAAAACCTAACTGGATTGTAGGCCTTTCTGTTTTGGATTGCAGCTCAGAACACTTTGAAGATTTGTTCCTATGTCTCTCAGTCTTTCCTCTTTCTTGCACGTCTATGGGAAATCTCACCTGTAATTCTCTGCTGGTGACATTCCTGCCTCCCCACTGTTCATGTTAATTTTTGTCCTTTCTCTTTTCTGTCTTGTCTGTTTCACTCTGCTCAGTGCCTTAGAGATGCCAGGACCCCCTCCTCCTACCACTTTCTGTGAGCTGTCCACGTGGTGGTGCTGACCTACCCTTAAATCTACAGTACTCTCAGCAGGGGATGACTCTCTCTATTAGAGTCCCATTATCCTCTTTCTTTCCATCATGGCCAACACTTTCCTGTTCTCTTGGCTTGCTTTTAAGTGAGGAGGGTCCCACAGGAGTGTGGCTGGGGCCCCAGTGATACAGTCTCTTCAGCTCTACTGGTGCGTCCAGCACCTGCCCAAACCTCGGGCTTCATAAACCTTATCATATCTGCCTTCTTGCTCACATACAGCCATTCTCTTAGGAGTTCTATTTCTCTAGACCCTGCCTCATGGTCAATCCAATACGTATTTAAAAAATTGAACCTCACTGAGAACATGCTGAAAGTTTATTCCCATAAAGTTCTTTTGGACTAAGGAAAGGAGGGGATCTATCTTGATAGCAGAGTGTTTTATAACTCAACATACCAGCTTACCGGAGCCTCAGCTCTGACCCAGCTGGCATACCATTGCAAAAGGAAGCAGAAGAAGATTTCAAAATTCTATTTTGTGTAGCAACCTCTGGTGATAGTCTCTAAAGAGCAATTCAATGAAAAGTGTTCTATGAGGCGAATGGGGTACAAGTTCATAGCCTTCCAGCTTTTTAACTTGGTACAAGGAATGTCTTTTTAATAGTTGGAGGGAAGTGAATGGATAGTTCGAAAATCATGCTCACTTTTGTGAGGCTGGAAAAATCAATTCTGCAGCTTATTTCTACCGCGTGTTCATAATTGATGTTGTGACAACATTGCAGAAGAGCAGAGGAAAGCTTTTGTTTTCTAGTCGAAATTCCTAGTGGTCATTTTCTTGAGAAATTCTAAACGGTGTCTTTCTTAATCGTCAATCTCATTTCCTGCAGCCCTGTTCCTGATTGAGAACAGGGAGAGATTAATGGAGGATGGCCATGGTTCAGTCTTAGTGGGCAGCTGTGATGGATGGAATACCACCAGCTGCACTGCACTAGGTATTCCGGCAAATCCTGTTTCTGACAATACACTGTCTGGAGTATTGATTATGCTAACCTCTAGTTGTAAATTCATGTCTGGAGCGAATACTTATAATAAGGCCCATTTGTCAAGTGCAGGCTTAATCAAAGATTATAATTGGTATTAATGAGTCCTCAGTAAAAGAACAGGATTGGAGCACCAGTTAAAGACTGGTCCATGTCAGTGCTTCCATCCAGTCATCACCATCTGGAATGGAAACTGACAGCTGTGCAGGGAATTAGGGGTGCTGCTGGGATACTTCCCTTTTAGATGGGCAGGTGTCCACAGCCCTCATTATGAATAATATTTGGACAGAGTGCATGACCTTTTTGGCAAGGCTCAGGGCTATCATCCCTTAATCTTCTCCTGTGGGAAATTCATTCAAAAGATAATTTTAAAAGCTTATAAAGAGGAAGCAGAGGCTCAGTTTGAACTTAATTCCAGTACCCTGAATTTGTCAATCATGATCTTGCAGATATTTTGCATGCATATTTGGGAAGCAAAATCAAGATCTCTCTCTACTTTTCCGTCCAAGGATCAATATCAAAAACATCGAAGGGAACATTTTCCCTCTCATGAGATTCCATATTTTGAGTATCATATATGTCTTGATTCCATAACATTAAAGAGGTGACTTCTTTCTTCTTTGGCTTTCATCTTTTCTCCCATTGGTCAAACTCTGATTCATGAGGCTGCAGTTAAAATGGGATAGTAATTGTTTTCATCTGGGAGAAGACTCAGTCCTATTTGGGGGTTTTCTTTTGATTTTCCCCCCACAACATTAGTGCAAGACTGCACAGCTAAGCCTTCTCCATATCTCTAAGAAGTATCTTTCCCATGGCTTGTCCCACTTTCTTAGAAAGGCCAGCGTGAGCCAGACTGAAGCCTAAGGGAGAGGAAACCTTAGACCTCTCAAATTGTCACAAAAGGAATCCTCCCAGCTTCACATGGTTTAGTATAGCCTACAAACCTCAAGCATATACTTTGTCTGGCCTCATCTCTATGCACATATTTTCTTAGCGAATCTCTCCTCTTTTATACCTTATTTATGTTTCAATCTCTTTATTCGTAACATTCTAGGATTTTTGAAAATATGTAAGGATTCATTACGAATATGGCTACATTTTAAGAACCTGCCAAATGTTCTCTGATTTCTTAATCCCCACTTCATTATGCTTCCTTGGCTTTGCATATCACACTTAATATAATTTACTCCTTGAAATAAAGTCTCTGAAAATGATATCGATTTTAAGGCCAATGGAGATGGGCCCATTCTCAAATTCCCAAACTTTTTCTTCTCCATTTTTTGAGCAGACATTTATGGTTTTTATTGTGTCATTGTAAAGATGCATGGAATATCAGAAATCCCTGTATTCATTGGCTGCTATTGGAAAAGGCCATTCTTTTAACCATTAATTGTTAAATATTTCACATATGTGCTAAGTATTGTGAAAAGGGCAGGTGATACTATCGTGACAAAGAGAGACAAAATCCCTAACATCATAAAACTAACATTCTGAATTAATGTTACTTATTACAATGTATTTTAAAAACATAGTAACATAGGCACAATACCTGATCTCTTCAAGTTTATAACTTCAGAGAAGTTATAAGCTGCTGCATATTAAATTTATAAATAAGTGTATACATTAGGGCATCTAAACATTGAAATTATAACCGCTCTTTTGATACACAGCCAAGTTAGTTAAGAAAATCATCTCCTCACAGTCAAGCCAGTATGTGAAGAGCCATGAGTTATTTCTGCACACAAAATTTGTTGCTATGTTTAAATGTTTAATTAGAGTATCAGGGACAAAGTATGTACATGATATATTTTTAGTGTTACTAGTAATATTTACAGTGCTGATAATAACTGCCACATTTGTATGCCTACTATGTATCATTGTGCTACATTAAGTACATACCACCTCCTGTAACTTTTAAAACAATTTTGTAAAACAGATGTCACTATCCAGATTTCACAGATGAGGTTCTAAGAGGTAAGATATTTATTTTCAGTAACACCATTAGTAAAGGGCAGAACTTAGATTTGAACCAGTGGCTACCGGACTCCAAAGCCCAGGCTCTTTCTGTTCTGTGTATGAGACTCCTTTTTCTCAGTGTCTTAACAACTGTCTTCTTGATGAGATATCTTGGCAGGCCCTTTGCACATGGGTATATGCATATAGATGGTCTGCTGCCTTTGCCTTTGCACAGTTAACTGTACATTTCTAACATCTTTCTGTGTTCTAAACTCATGTTAAAGAATGGCATGTTAAAAAAAAACCTTAGTTAATAAGAGACAGTGTCATCTGCAGTATCACCTTGTTATGAAAGAAAACAAAATACAGCTCTTTTTCCCAATCTCTATACATATATACACAAAAACATATGGAGAGAGAAAATTCTTAAAAATACTTGTGAATACATTATTTAACCTTTAATATTTACATTAACTTAATTACATATGAGAGTACTGCAATATGTTAGAAGGATGGGTCTAAATTCACCCTATCTGTGTTGTGGTTAGTTCTATAGCTTTTTTTACCCATAGTTTTTTAAGTTTTACTTGCTTATGTAAGAAAGTGATTTTCTTTTTTTTTTTTTAGTCAATCTATTGATGATATTTTCTTTTTAAAGAAAAACATCATTAAATTTTATTGCCATAATATATAATACAAAGCTGCAACTAAATAGACCATCTTAAAATATTACCAATTATTATAAATTGTGAATATTAAACACTATCTTTAATAAAAAGGCTCATTACATACTAGTTAGTGGTTCTAGCCACTGAGCCAATTTTCTTTTCATCATCAGTTTTGTTTGGTCTTTAATAGCATCAGTTGAGATATACTTCATTATTAGGACCAAATAGAAGAAAGCTTATTCAATCACTTGAGCAGCTGAAATGAACAATGTAGACCTTGTGTGGTAGTTTAATTTGCCTACTTGATTAGGTCTCACTAATATGCTCTCTCTCCTTAAAGTGATATAATGAAAAAGTTCAAGAAAGATTCTTGATTTTATTAAAAGTTATATAGATCCACCTATCCATTCCTCTGTGGTGTATCTTTTCTGGAGGTTACTTAGGAAAAATTTTTTTGCTAAAAACACACAGTGACTCTCACCCAAAACATGGGAACCATTTGGATCAAAATAGTAAAATCCCTTTTCCCCAATAGTTCTGCTAGAGGAAAACTTTGACTCTTTTTATGGACTTTATTTTTAGTTTTAGATTTTCAGAAATATTGAAGAGATACTACAGAGAGTTCCTGTATGTCCCCACAGTTTCCCCTATTATTAACATCTTGCATTATCTACCACTATAATATCATAGAGAATATTTTCACAGCTTTAGAAATGTTCCCAAACAGGGGTGTTATCATATATTCAAAAGAGAGTGAAAGCTTCTAGTAAGAGGCCAGAGAGAACGAACCCTCACTTAACCCACCACTATAATACTCCAAAAGTGAGCACAAGTAACTAACAATAGAAAAAGAAAACTCCATGAATTGTAAAATAGCCACCATAAACTTTTATCACAACCCCAGAATATTTGTGAACTGCAGCGGAATTTGGTTCAAATTCAAAAGTTGATAGCATCTGCCTTATTTCTGAGGAAAGAGCCATTTTCAGGGAAGGGCTCTGAAAAGCCATATAAATGCTGCGCTCCAGAGACTACTGATGTCGTTGGGCCAGGGAGCCACACTCCCCTGGGGGCTCATTTCTTCACCACAAAACTTTCAAAGAGGTGGGAATGAAAAGACCACACGGCCATGCCATTTTTATTTTCTTCAACTCAGCTTTCTAAATCGGAGTGGTGGCCTGGAGACCAGGGTTGGCCATGGACGCAGGTCTAGCTCTGTTACAACTGGGCAAAATTAGCTGGGCAGAAGTAAACAAGCACCGAGCTACTGGGTACAAGTTTCTTGAGATGTAGAACTTTCTTCTCTGACCCCATGTCTAACCAGGGAGATCTGCCGCTCTGGAAGGAGAAAAGGGTAAAGCTTCTCTTTCGCCCACAGGACCAGGTATTTCCTCTGCCTAAACACATAGAAGCTTTAACAGCATAAAATCGGGTGGAGGGTGCAACACTGTGATCACATCTGCTTTGGAGAATGTGGGTACATTTCTTTACCCAGGTCAAGCAGCATTTATGACCATAGTCTAGGTATACTTATAATCAATTTATTTGTTTTTAATTTCATCTCTCTCATCCCTACACTGATGTTCTTCCCATATGGCATATACAGATAAGTAGAGTTTACACATAGGAAATGAAAGTCTGGAGAAATCATCAATACTTTGAGACTAAAGTCAGCTTCTTTCTCCATTGACAGACTAAAACATATCACCCCTGCCCAGAACCAGAAGTAGAGAGTTCTCTGGGAAAGGACCAGATGGTTTTGTCAATAATTTACTCTGACAGTGTAGAAATAGCCAGGCTCTAGGAAAAGAGATCCAGGTTTCTGATGCTCATTTTGTAATTATAGCCCTTCTAAATCTTATTCTTAGCTGCTATTAGTTTTAAAGCCCTTAAAATGGAATAGGCCTGTTAGACTGTCTTTAGTCAATAATTCCCTTCCCATTCTAAGACAATTTAGTGCATTATCTCAGGCCAAGAATAGGAGAGGAGGAGGGGTAGCATTTTCCTTAAATGATGTTGGTAATGCAACAGGCAATGTTAGAGAACTGGCTCCTAAAACTCAGTCTTAGGAAGAAGCTATCAGTGTTGTCAATCTCACACATCTTAGCAACCAGATTGATACAAGATTAAGATCACTAAGCTCTCTCTGTTTGCAGTTCAAATGTGAGTCTTTCTCAGAGTCCTGAGTTTTTGCCTTTAGCTCTAGAAGAATTATGAATGCTAACCCTATAAAATTAACTCATATAGTGTTAGTGCTTGGGGGGCAGTGCTTTTAAGAATATATCTCAATCCTTTTACTTCACAGATGAGTAAACAGAAGTTCAGAGAGGTTAAGTAATTTTTTCCAGGACACAGAGCTGGTTAGAGGCAGAAAGGAAACTAGAAAGTAAGTTTGCAGGCTCTTAGAGAAATGTTCTTTAACTGTCTCTATTATTTCACTGTTTGCACAAGTCTAGGACCAGCAGACACCCAGCTATTCTGCCATTTGCCATATGCTCGTTTGTGGCTGAGCCTCCATTTATATATCTGCAAGTTGGGATAAAAATACCTGCCCTCACAGTGTGTTTGTGATGCACGTGAGAAGTATGTGAAATGCCTGTGCATGTATGTAGGTATGTGTGTTGGTGGGGGACTGGTTGCAGTAGTTTTGCAGCTTCATTAATCTTGAAACATTCATATTTCACAAGTCAAATATTCTAATAGCTCGACATTCAGCAATTATTTTCCAATTACGTTAATGTGGTTTTTTTTTCCCCTCAAAGCACTTCACTTGTAGATATTGCAATCTGTTTACATGTGATGCTGAAAGGAGAAGGTTATTATTAGCTTGGAAGTAGGCAACGCCAGCTAAAGAGAGTATTATAAGCTAAGATGCTAAGAAAGGCTTGGTGTGGGAGCTTAGACTTTCTCATCTCTCTGCCATCCCGACTTTATTCTCAGCCCCTGCACTCTTCCTTCAGTATTTCTGGAGAGAGAGGAGTGTTAAGAGTTTGTGGACTTCAATGGTTTAATGCCATTTATGAGTCAATTTGGGCTCTCTTGTACCAATGCCTCAGATGCCTCAAAAAAAGAGTTCATGGTCATGAGTCATTAGAGGAGAAAACAGACAGACAATAGCGCGTCTTTATCCACCACCCTGAGCTTGGGGAGAAGGGCTGTCTCATTCCTCTTTGTATCCCCTGGGCTTAGTGAGAATGCAGTAAGTAGTTATTGAAATAAAAAGACTGATATATATCTTTACTCATACCTAAAAATGAAATTAATTCCAGATGGATAATTAAAAATGTAAATGTCAAAACAAAACAAAACAGAAAAATGCTAGAATAAAATATTGGTGAGTATTTACTTTATTTAAATTTGAAGTCACATCATAGGCAGAATCCACATGTAGAGCTTTGATAGTTTCGATCAGATAAAATAAATAATTCTCCCACAGAAAAACCTAACATAAAGTTTAAAAGGAAACTCTAAACTGAGAGTGAGATTTGGAATTGTACAGACCAAGTTAATACCAGTTATATCCAAAGAATTCTTAAAAATTAGTAAAAAATGATGAATATCCATTCCAATAGGAAAAAAATGAGATAGGGACAAACAACCAATTTACTAAAAAAGTTATAAGTACTTAACAAACATAAAAGCATATTATATCTTATTAGTAAACAAAATTGTATATTAGAGGATAACAATGAAGTACTATTTGTAGCTATTAAATTGGCAGAGATTTTGAGAATATAATAATGCCCAGCTTGTTAGGGGTGTCATTCTCATGTACTACAAGAAGGAGTGTGTATGGATAAAACTGTTTTGCATTATATACACAGTACCTTAAAATAACGTTTGCTTTTTGATCCAGAAATTACACTTTTAAGAAGTATTTGGAAGAGTATACAAAGATTTTATATATATGTATTTATGTGTGTGTATGTGTGTGTGCAAGAATGTTTAGTAAAGCATAGTTTGTATTAAAAGAAAAATTAGAAGCAACCTAAATGTTCAAAAACAGGGGTTTGTTCAATAATTTGTAATATATTAGAATATATTGGAATTTAAAAATTATGATATATTGGAATGATATAGTGGAATTTTTTGCCACTATTAAGAATGATGATATAGAAGTAAAATTATTGATATAAAATATATTTATGATCTATTTCTCCATTAAGGAAACCTTCATGTATTTATATTTATATAATCACATATGAATGGAAATGTCTCAGAAGTAATACACCAAAAACATCAATATTTGGAGGGTAGCTGTTTCTGGAGGTGGAGTTACTCACAGTTTTTAATTATAAAATATATAAATTGCTTATGCAATTGTGGTATATGTATACCATGGAGTTCTACTCAGCCACAAAAAACAATGGTGATCTAGTACCTCTTGTATTATCCTGGGTAGAGCTGGAACCCATTCTACTAAGTGAAGTATCCCAAGAATGGAAAAAAAAGCACCACATGTACTCTCCATCAAATTGGTATTAACTGATCAACACTTAAGTGCCTATAGAGTAATAACATTCATTGGGTGTCCGGCAGATGGGAGGGGGAAGGAGAGAGTGGGTATATACACACGTAATGGGTGCGGTATGCACTGTCTGGGGGATGGACATGCTTGAAACCCTAACTCAAGTGGGGCAAGGATAATATATGTTACCTAAATATTTGTACCCCTGTAATATGTTGAAATAAAAAAAACAAAAAAATAAGGTTCAAAACAAAACAAAATAATTTTTAAAATTATTTTTTCCATTATTATGTTTTTGGAATTTTGGCCTTTGGGATTGTGATTTTTAGGATTTTAGTCTTTAGGGATTTTGATTTTGCAGGATTTCAATATGTGAGATTACGATGTTTGAGATTATGGCCTAAACCATATTGCAAATGTTTTTTCCCAGTCTTGGTCTTAATGTTTTAGTTTATTTTATTTATGTCTTTTGAAAAATAGATGCTTTAATTTTGTTTAACTTCAATGCATGTATTTCTTTTATAGTTAGTGCTTTTTTGTGGGGGCAGTTTTCTCTAAGAAATCATTACCTATTCAAGATTGTGAAGATTTTCTCCTATCTTTAGAAATTATACATTAAACATTTTATGTTTAGGTCTATTACCCATATTGAGTTACTTTTCTTATGTAGCGTGTGGTAGGAGATTGAGGTTAATATTTTCCATAAGGATATACCATTGTTTCCTCCTTTCCCTGCTGATTGATTTCGATATTATTGTCAAGAATCAATTGACTCTGCATGTGTGAGTCTATTTCTGAACTCCCCATTCTATTCCATTCATCTGTTTATCCCTACTCTAATACAACATTGTTTTGTTTCTATGAATATAAGCTATAAGCATATAAAAAACTGTATCTGTATAGTAATTCTTGAAATAAGGTAGTATAATTATCTAACTTCATTCTCCTTGTTTTCAAAATTGTCTTGGATATTGTAGGTCTTTTGCTTTTTCATATTAATGCTAGAATCTGCTTGTTTATTTGTACAAGGAAACCTGCTGGGATTTTGATTGGGATTTGGTTGATTAGTTTGGGGGAGATTGACATCTTAATGATATTGAGTCTTCCAATTATGTCCTGACTGTTGTCCAATGTCTGTAAATACATGTTCATATGTTTTGCAAGGGTTAGTGCAGTGCCAGTTTGTCTATCGTGACAGGAGGAAAAGGCTGATAATTCTAATTATAAACAAGCCATCGCCAGCCATTTTTCTCTTACTTCAAATAAAGTTTGCCTAGTTTTAGTTTTGATATCTTTCCCCCTCTCCCTTTGGCATAGCAAAGTAGAAAAAACTGCCAGCTTAATCTACGTGAGGTAGACTTCCAAAGTTCATCACTATAGAGGCAGGCAAGGGAAATGAGAGAGAACAAGGTCAGAAAACCAAAGTTTGAGTATTGGCTCCATTTCAAGTTGGAATGGTCTTGGGCAAATTATTTAATATCTTCTAGATTTAAGTTTCCTATTTAAATAAAAAGGGGTGGGGACGGTTAATCCTACCCTGACTTTTCCACAGGCCTATTTTAAAAGTCTGTTGTAATATAATGCATGAATGTGAAAATACTCTATAAAGTCTAAGGCACTGAACACAACTAAAAATTACTTTATTATTATTTAGTAAAATAAAATTCTGTCATCTCAGAAGACTTTCGTTTTCTCTCTACCTCCCCGATTTTGTACATACTTGTCTTGGGATTCTTTTAACCCTCTTTTTTCTCTTAGTTTGTAGTTTGCAGTAAGAGAGCAAGGACTTTTTAGTACTCAGTTAGAAAGAAACATGCTCCAAAGCATTTATCCTGTAGGGAAAAATTTTCTCCTCTCTATGGGATTATGCCTGAAAAATAATGTACTTTGGGCTTTCAGCCAATCAAGGCAGCAACAGCAAGAAAACATGTTTACTTTCACTTACAGGGGAAAAGGATGTCTTGGATTTTTTAAGATTTCCTCATTTAAAACTATGTTAGCATGTTTTGTAAGATTTTCTTATTTAAAACTATTTTTGCATGTTTTCCTTATTTAAAACTATTTTTACATGTCTTATAGAAGAATAAAATTTTTAAAGATTATTGCTTATAGGAAAGTGTCATGACTGTATCTGTCAATGACAGAAATTGTTCTGGCTTCGGGCCGGGCGCGGTGGCTCACGCCTGTAATCCTAGCACTCTGGGAGGCCGAGGCGGGTGGATAGCTCAAGGTCAGGAGTTCGAAACCAGCCTGACCAAGAGCGAGACCCCGTCTCTAAAAAAAAAAAAAAAAAAAAAAAAAAAAAAGAAATTGTTCTGGCTTCGGTACTATGGTCTCCAGGAGATTTGAACCCCATGACTTATCAGAAATGCTTACTCAGGAAATAAAGAGCTAACCTTGTCTCAGTGTATCAGAAAAATAGAACCTACAAATATTCTGCTTTCCATGATTATTCCTACATATTCTAATACTTAGAAGCCAGCCTTCCTTTTTCCTAATCCTAGCTCTGCCTTTTATTAATACTAGTTATGTGACCTCAATTATTCCACCTCTCTAGGCTTCAATTTCCTCATCTATGAAAAAGGATTTATGTGAATACCAACACACAGGATTGATTTAGGATTCAATAAATTAATAATATAAAGCACTTAGAATAGTACTTTGTATGTGGTAAGTTCTCCATAAATAATGGGTTTAGAGTAGGCATTCAATAAGCACTACTATCAAAATACTCAGTTTATCTCCCTTGTGCTATTCTTTTAGTGTATGTGCGGTATAAGATTTATTATTTGACAAGAGTTATTCCAGTTTCGAGGAGCTGAATTGGGTGGACAGGAGTCCTGATATTCACAAGTCAGTTTTGTTCCAGAACCAAGGAACTCCTGGAACTCACCATCCACAAACTTGACCATAGCTATTTAGGAAAATAGCTAAGTATAAGTGATTTGCAACTTGGAGTCTGGATCTTAAGAGTTGATAGTCTGCCCTTTAGTTTTAGATATTACAACTGCTTCATGGGTGGGAAAATAGGAATGCCTGTGCACTTCTGGACACATCTTTTACATCATGGTCTTGGCTGGGAGTTGTAAAAGGAAAAGGATGGGGTCCTTTCCTTCTAACAATGCCACCCACAGTGTCCACAGCAAGTCCCCGTCGCCTTATACAGACCTTCAGTGAGTGTAACTCTCTTGGTTGCAACTGTTTGTTTTACTAGGTCTGACTTCTCTGTTAGTCTAAATTCTTTGTGGAAAGAGTCATTTTGAGCCCTTAGCACCGAGGAAAGGGTCTGGCACATAGCAGCACATTGCATGTGCTCTCCAGTGTTTGCTCCAAGGAGAGCCAGAATCCATGCAGACTTAAGGAGAAGAAACTTAATGTCATTATCTGGACAATGCATATTTACCTATGACAGTGACTTTCATGGAAATTTCTACTCTTGGCCCTTTCTAAATATATTCTCTACATAGCAGCCGGAGCAATCTTTGAAAAATGCCAAGTCTGATTACACATCATCCCTTAAAACTCTGCAATGCCTTCCTGTTGGACTTGAAGTCAAAGCCACATCCCCATAGGCTCCTCTCCTGCTTCAGCCTTTGCCGACCTTCCCGTCGTATTTGAAGCCGCTTCCCTACTCATTCTCTGCTCTCTCGTCACTCTCAGCTTTCTTTCAGGTCCTCCGCCATGCCCTTTCCAGCTTTAAAGCCTTTGCACACGTTTTTCCCTCTGTTGGTACGCCTTCCTCACTAGTTTTCCCCTGCCGGCTCTTTCTGCTTTTCAGGTCTTCCCTGAGAACCACTCTAAAGAAGGAGCCTTCCTTTAAATGGTATCTCAGGACTCTGTTGGTGTGCTTCTCTTAGCACACACCACTATTTGTTAATTGTGTACTTACTAATGAGCTCTTTTTGGTTTGTTTTCTTGCTAGTAGCTTGTAAGTTTTGTGAAGCAAAGACAATGTTCATCTCTTTAATATATTCCCAGTCCCAAGCTCAGTGCTTGCCCCTAGTAAATATGTATTGAAATAATTACATATCAACTGAAGTTTTCAAATTTAGTGTGCACTTTTTTCTTCTGTCTCACCATGCAGCGATACAAGCATTTGGAGTTGACATACACTAACATAAAAGTGTGTTCATGGATGTGAGTGAGTACAGAGACTCACTGTGTTGAGTTGACTTGTTATTTTGGGTTAGGCGTGAGGGCGTTACAGGTGACAGGAAGAAAGTCATCAGATCAAAACGAACTTATGAAGTGACAGGTTAACCACGTTGTCAGTGTGGATAGCTGAAATTCTGGTCCTAAGAGGCCCTCAGATACATGGAAATAAATAGCCTAGCACCCAGCTATAAGAGGGATATTTGAGATAATGAAATGTAACCCTGTGCCATGTGCTTTCAAATGGATTATAGAAGGGCAAGGAAATTTATTATGGTTAGCAATATTCTCAGATAAGTTTTTTGATCCTATGGACATTTTTTTGGCCACTTTCAGATCATTTCAGCAATTCACAAAGAAGATTCAAGAGCTATTAATATTTATGCAGAGTGAGAAATCACATGCAAAGAAATTAGAGTAAGTTTCTCTTCTCAGCAGACCCCAGACTATAAAATGATCTGTACACAAACAAGAGTCAATCAAAATAAATCTCCAACTCAGTGTATACACATTTCCTGTTGAAGATGGTGAGATTCAAAGCCACATCATGGTGGTCTCTCAAGACTGAATTGGCCTATTTGCACATTACATCTTTAGTACACATGGCAATGCCTTTTCGATTACGTTTCAGTATGTTAATTTATGTGTTTGAGAAAAGGAGGGTAGCACAAATCATCTTATACCACGGAGAGCACTTCTCAGCGCAAAGATAGTTTTGTATTTCTCCCTTCAGACAAAAACTTGGCAAATTATGGCTTTGAAAAGCTTAGTTTTACCGAGGGGACAGTTGCTATGGTTTGATGAGTTTAAATCAACATCCAAACCTCAGTGCTTTCCCTTCTCTCTTACGTCCAATATAACAAAATAAGGTCCTTGGAGGTAAGTGAAGAAGAAACCAAAGTATTTTTAAGGGGTATTTGTCAGTGGAGTAGCAAAATGTCTTTCTGCTCTTAACTGCTATTGTTAGTGGGAAATAAAAATTATCTGGGCCCAGTATTTATATAATATGAGCTGTGGACTAAAAGTTATTGGGACATATGTCCAAAATCTTTCAGAAGGTGGAACAGGCAGTTTCAATTGCCTTCTCTAGCAGAATCAGCTATCTGGGAAGAAATTTCAAGAGTGCTGTCTAAATTAGCTTCTCTATAAATGGAATTCATGTTGCCTAGAAAACTCTGTACTCTCATTAATATGTAATTTCCCCCCTTAGTAACTTTGAGGAAAAAAGTCTATGTTTTCAAGAGAGTGTGAATGGTTTTTTTAAATTTTGTGATGATTAACAGGTCTTTTCCTCATCCATGTCAGTTACTAACACCGCCACTCTGCAATATCGACTCAATAAAAGGAGATGATAATGGTGTAGAACCTCAGGCTTGGAAGCAGGGGGATCTGCTTTTAATTTCAATTCTTAGACTAAATAGTAGTGAAACTTTGACCAAATTATTTAACCTTCCTGAGCCTCAATTTTTACATATGTAATATGGGGCTAATAACACCTACTTTTGGAGGTGGAGTGAGAATTAACTGAAATAATTCATAGAAGTGTTTAGCACTGTGTTGGGCACATTGAAAGCACTCGATAGATAGACAGTAGTTAATAATTTCAGTAACAGTAACATTGGCTGCCTTCACTGAATTAACCTTTTGTGTCAAGTCAAAATGGCTAATTGGATTATGCTCATCAGTGTACTCTTAAAAACTAGAGACGAAAACAATAAAAAAGTCAGCACATTTCTTGCTCATTTTTCAGTCTTTCCTGCTTATGGTATAAGTATTGTAAATTGTAATATCTCCTCGCTTTCTGTTTACAATGACAAAAAGGTAAAGTATATTTTCTCCAACATTCCTCTTTCAGTATTACTCATAGCAATACGGGCAAAATCAAGTAGAGAATGTCATTGTGCTGAGTGTTGGGAAATGTGTATCCTTTGGTGTTAATTATCCAGAGGGCCACTGTGTGCTAACCTAACTCCTAGGTCATCGTTCAGTGCTTAGCTTCACTTGTACTAAAGCTGTTGAATGCTGATAGGTTTTGATATGTGGCAACTGCAGGCAGGAAATGCCAAGTGCAGGTAGCTTAAGGAGCACTCAGGAAAACTATTTCCTGGCTAAAAATACGATGAGACACTGCCTCTTAAATCCAATCCAGCATGTAGCCAGGGTAAATGGAACAGAAGAATGAAATGTATTCTATTCATAATGAGCCGAGACTGCACATAAAAGGATCTTTTAAATATCCGAATGGTTAAAAATGGATTATATTTCCCTCTGGGAAAGGAAGTAGTCAAAGGGATAGGTCTGATGAACTGAGCTTATTAAATTGGCTTTTGGCAGTGATGAAAATGGTATTGACAAAAATGTGTGTATATTTAACACACATTTGCAGGGGTAATAAACATAAAGGACTGCTCTGGTAAAAAGTTGAGATGCTTTATAATCTGGCACCTGGACACTGGTGGCATGCTTATCATCCAGAGTTGTGTTCAGCTTTGAGAAACTAAAGTCATTTCACAAATAAACAGCTTTCATCCTTGGTGGGATTGGTTTCCAGCTTGACACAACTATGCATTACGTGAGACAAGATTCAAGGGTGGGAGTCGTAGACACCACTTGCTTCAGTTAACATTATTAAGGAAACTCCAGTCCTTTTAATACCAAGAAATCCATGAGCACTGTGACTGTGTATGAAGATGTGTCATTAACTTTGTTCTGAGAAACCCTCCTTTTCTAGGCTAGATCGTGAGTTTTCTTATTCTTTAAGTATCCCATTTGACTTAGACATTGCATGACAAATTGTATGATATTGCTGGCTTTGTTAGCAAAATAAAACCTGGATCCTGAGACTTTTAGTAAAGGAAGGCAATTCTGTGTGTGGAAAAAGGTAGTGAAAATGGGCAACTACGGCTCGATCCCTGAGATTTGCACTTCTTTGGTTTATCTTCTTTCGTATGGATGCCACCACCATGCCACCATGTTGGCCTTTTGGGACCATGAATACTCTTCTAATACATTGTCTAAACACTGAAAAATAATCCTTCCCTTGCTTCCCAGTAGGTCGGTTGAGACTTCACTTATTTTACTAACTGAGATTCAGTAAAAATTTGGAGATAATTTAACAGGAATAAGATGATGATATAAGATGAAAATTCAC
This sequence comes from Cheirogaleus medius, assembly GCA_008086735.1. Taxonomy (NCBI): domain Eukaryota; kingdom Metazoa; phylum Chordata; class Mammalia; order Primates; family Cheirogaleidae; genus Cheirogaleus; species Cheirogaleus medius. The sequence goes on along the minus strand of VBSM01003190.1, from coordinate 9,619,253 downwards.
TGTCTCACTTTCTTCATCTGTAAGGTGGAATAACAAAAATACCGACCCTGAGGGTCTCCAGGCTTTAGAATAGTGCCTGGCACCTAATATGGTTTCAGCAAATGTTAGCTGCTAGTATTATTAATCAGTATTATCATCACAGTGGGATCCATGAATCTAGAATTTTGATGATCAGTGTGTTAGGAGATAAGAACACAGGAATCCCTTCAACGGTTTACAAGAGATGAAATCTCAAGCAGGCACAGGTTGCACAGGTGAGGGATTTGCTGAGGATCAAATGACTTACAGTGAGGTGACCCAGAGATGCGCAGCGGCAGGAATCCAACACCATGCCTAGGCTGGGGAGACACAGGGCGTGGGTGTTGTTCCTGGAGCCCAAGGACAAGGTTACCTGATGGAACTGTGATCTTCGGAAGAGCTTTCTGGAGTGGGCTGGAGTCACGGAAGAGATTGAGGCATGCAAGGGGAGATATTCAGGGAACAGAGAGAAGAGAAATGCCCTGGATTCTCCTTTTCCTCCACCCTCCAATCTCTCACCAGTTCTTCTGTTGTTCAAATCCAGTAAGAAGCCGAATCACATCACAGCCTAGTAAACCAAACCTTCAAAGGTCAGCCCTACCCCACCCTCCCTTACAGACCAGGCCTCAATAAGTAACGAAAGGCTCTGAGGGCCTGCACAGATAGGGCCTGCCCTCTGTGGCCGTAGTCTCTTCTTAATCTCCAGCTTCCATACCATCTCCATTTCAGGAGCTGTTTTAAAACCCACTATGCAGGAGCACACTTTTCTATGTCTTGGCAATGTGTCATCCAATTTTGTATGTTCAACTCCTAGAGTAACCCCTGGTTCAGTGGGTTCTAAATAAATGTTGCTGAACTGACACCCTTGAAGGACCATTTTAGGATGCCTTGGGTTGATGTACATGAAAGCACATTTGAAACTGAGCAAATTCAAGGAATGGCTCTGAGTCCACACCAGGCCCCCATTTATCTAGTCAAGAACTCTGATATCGTGTCCCCAGTAGCCTGACAATTAAAGCACCTGTCTCCCTACTAGAAAACACTTTCTTCTGTTACTTCCAGCTTGAGTAGATTCTAATAAGGCAGGAAATGTACTGGTGGAATCTGATTTCTTCTTGGTTGAAATGATCTTTTAGAACGGTGGTGATTCGTGAGAGCAAGACTAAATTCTTCAAAGTTAAATGGAAGTTTGGTAAATGAGGGGGAAAGGGCTAACGGAGATCTAATTTGCATGCATAAACGTTTTCAATGAGGGAGCAAAATTTTTCGGTGACTTTTACATAAGCTCTCTATTTCTACGAAATGGTTTTAGCAACTGACATAAATAGGGTTCATTCAAACAAGTTGGGAGACATGACGTTTTTTAGCTGTACTTTTCTAGTAGATACGTACTCTGCTCCGAGGAGGCTTAACTCTCAGGTCTAGATCCAAGTTCCAGTGAATATGGAATTTACCACTGCAAAAACTACAGGCAGTGATATAATAGAAATTGTTCTAGCCCTTCTGTTTTCACTCTTTTATTCTAGCCCTGTCTGATAAATTTCTGTAATTAATTCTAAATCAGGTTTCCATTCCCTTGCACATTGGGTGTAGATAAAAGAGGCAGAATTTTTAGCTATCTGGTGTATGACTGGAAGACTGATAGTGGTGTGCTGGTACGTGTTTAACAATCCAATCCCCAAGTGTAGTTACAAAATCAATGTTGACTGATGGCATGACAACTTACTTTGAAATCATCCAGAAAAAAAATTAAAATTACTATGGCAAAATCTTAGTAATTTTTGAGTCTACCTGGTACATGTAAGGATATTTGTTAAATTATTCTTTATAGTCTTCTGTATTTTTGAAAATTTTAATAAAATGTTTGGAAAAATAAAAAAAAGAAAGTAAAAGAAATGTCCCCTCAAAACCACATTTAAATCAGTTACTTTACTGACAATTTTCCACGCTATTATTCATTTTCTAGTTTATAACACTGTCTTCCTAATGTGAATAAATAACTGTAAGATGTTTATAGCACATGTAAAGCAGATCTCGCTCTTCCCTTTTTCTCCTCATGCAAAATAGAAAAATAAAAGCGATTGGCTCATTAACTAGCTAAACGAAACATATTTAACAGTGCATCTTATGTGAAACACACGTAAAGTGAAAGACAGAATGAGGCTAAAAACGAAAGGCAGGACAAAGATAAGCAACATGTGTTTCGAGTCTATGAAAAATACTGGAATTAGAGATCACACCTGGGCTCCAGTCCCAGCCCTATAGCTTAGTGGGCCTGAGTCCATGGCTGGGCCACTTACTGTGTTGGCATCTTTCTTTCCTCATCCATGACAAAGGTCTCACGTTTCCTGCCTCTTTCAAATATTTCCCTCATTATAAAATGAAACATTTTTCGTAATGGTTAGGGCACTATTAGCTTTGGATGTTCACCCTTTCCCCTACCTGCTTAAACATGGGGGCTGCCCCAAAGAATTTCTCCAGGGTCCTTTCAATTTTATTTCCTTATGATGTTATACTGCACCCTGCTATTTAGACGAAGTATTTGACCTTTCTCAGTTTTTAAATCGTGAAACTAGCCAAGTCATGTAACGCTGCAACTTTTTGGGGGGCGAGAGATGGGAGAGAAACAATATCAACATCGTCTGAATAGCCAGGCTGTGGCCCAGCCCCAGAATCACGCCATCATCTGCCTCTCTGCTGTGGTTCCAAATGATCCCACCTCCTACCCCCCTGCTGCCAAGGCAGCCTGCCTCCTAGGATCCCACAATAGCCATCGTAGTTTGGCTGAACAGAACAAACAGGTTATTGTCTGAGAACAGATGCAGGAGATGATTTGGCCAAATTGCTCATTCTAAGGTGAGTGGTTTTATACAAATGGAGCACTAATCACAATCCTCTACCAATTATGGAAGCAGACCAAGAATAAATCTGCAAATGAGAAGAGCCCTTTCCTCCTTTCTCAAATTAAGAATGCAATCACATTGGAAATGCAAAGGAAGACAGATTTGCTGAAAGATAGACATCTTCGTATAATATTTTTTTTGTAATCGTAGAAAACTTTGTACCCTTTCTTACTGGTTGAGGAGTCAGCAGAAATGCCTCTGGATACATTGCATTACTTTCTTATTACTATATATACTTATTTCATGGCATTATCTAGAACCTTGCTGCCTAAAGTCTGGTTCAATGGAACAGGTAACATCAGAATTACTTGAGAGCTTGTTAAAAAGATGCAGAATCGCTCAAGATTCATTTGTCTATTTGGGGTTTCTTGGGGTTCCATACACATTTTAGGATTACTTTATTTCTATTAAAAATGCCATTCAAATTTTGATAGGGATTGTGTTGAATTTATAGATTGCTTTGGCTACTATGGATGTTTTAACAATATTAATTCTTAAAAATTAAAATAGAACTACCATACAATCCAGCAGTTCCATTTTGGCGTATATATCCAAAGGAAATGAAATCAATATGTCTAAGAGATATCTGCATTTCCATGTTCATTGCAGCATTATTAACAATGGCCAAGATATAGAATCATACTAAGTGTACATGTGTCCATCAATGGAGGAATGGATTAAAAAACATGTTATATATACACAATGAAATACATTCAGTCTTAAAAAGGAAAGAAGTCATGTTATTTGTGACAACATGGATGCAACAGGACATTATATTAAGTGAAATAAACCAGGTACAGAAAGACATTTATATGTGGAATCTAAAAAAGTTGATCTCATATAAGTAGACAGTAGAATAGTGGTTACAGAGGGTTGGAGGCAGGAAGAGATAGGGAATGAAGAGATATTAGCTAAAGAGTACAAAGTTTCAGTTCAAAAAGACAAATAAATTCTGGAGATCTATTATATGGCATGGTGATTATAGTTAATAATAATGTGCTGGGTACTTGAAAATTGCTAAGAATAGATTTTAAATATTCTCATCACAAAATAACTATGTGAGGTGATAGACGTGCTTATTAACTTTCACAGTGTATACATATATCACAGAATGTTGTACACCATAAATGTACAATTTTTAATTTGTCAGTTAAAACATAATAATTGCAGGCCCCTTCTCAAATCTGTTGTCAGAATCTGCATCTTACTAAGAAGGTTTGCATGCACAGTAATGTATGAGAAGTGCTACTCTAGAATATGAGCTTGTAGAAGGCAGGCATGTCACATCTTCTTGTGTTCTTCCATATTATCTAGCACCTGCTGAGCCATCAGGAATCACTCAGCATTCTGGGCTACATAAAGTATGAACAGAATGTTCATTTATCATACTATTTAAGTATAGTACCTTTCCATGGGATTTATGTTATTGCTTAGGGAAGTTCATGTGGAAGAAAACACTCTATGTGTTCACCAGCAAATAGTGCATAAAAAAACTAAATTTCTCAGCTACCATTGCAAAAATCAAGCCTGTGGCCCGAGTACCAGACAACAGGGTATGTATAGGATGCATGGTCATAGGAGTTCCTGTGCAATCCTTAGGACTGATTACATCTCCCTGATTGTGAGATCTAGTGCAAAATAAAAATGTGAGGGCCCCTTTTCAAAAATCAACAACTTCGAGTTGGTGACAGCAGATTAATAAACCAAAAAAGGATCTTCTCAGCAAGGAATGGGTGAGTGGGAGCTGTGTGACTACTCAGATTGCATGCCCTTGAGCCAGCCCTGGCCACACTCTAGCTCCGCTCTTCTCTGGCCTTGGCAACTCCCAATACCATCGATGAGATGGGGGCATTATAGCATGCTGGAGTCTTTGTCAGCCTATGTGCCTGAGTGACCACGGGGAGCAGAGTCCCTGTCAACACTCTTTGGACATGTAGTGAAATAAATTTTTCTTTCTGTGAACCACTGAGATGCCACAGTTCATTCATTACTGCACCATCATCTAGCCCATTGTGGCTTAAACATCTGAGTTGCTGCCAATCACACATAAATGAAATTGAGAGGAAGAGATTAAAACTAAACTGAGAGACTGAGGAAGCAATGGGCATGAAGAATTGGCACAGAGAACAGAACTGGAGTATCCAGGTTTGCACCAGAAAAATATTTAAGAGAGAATTAGAGCATTTATTTAGAGAGAGTTTGAGGAAAAGCAAAAGGGAGACGAAGGGAATGTTCACCAGATGTCCTCTTCTTTTCTGAGTTAATAGGAAAGAAAAAGCATTTGATAATGAAAATGCGAGTCAGGGTTTATGAAAATGCACATTGAAACAACTACTGTGGAAACCTAAGAGACCAAGAGGAGATGAATAATAGGATGTGAGCAGATAAGACCAAGATGAATGTAGCCGGTGTGGGGGCTGCAGGTGTCAAATAACCTAACTGAAGAAGCCAGAGGGGACGGAAGGAAAAGATGGTCCAATATCATGAACAAAACAGGCAGTTTGAGTTAAATTTTGCAGAATATCTATTTTCTTAATCATTAAGGATTTATTCTATCAATGTAAATCATGACCATTTTGACAATTTCAAATAGGTCCAAAGAATCACACATGGTGATTGTCACTTGGGAAAGGGCATCTGGCCACTTAGAAAGGCCTCCAAGGGTGGCATTTCCTTTGGTAAAATTACCACAGTGCAGATAATGATTATCATACCTGAAAATTCAGACATCTGATATTATAAGACAAAATAGAAATGTCAAGCAGACAAGGATAGATCATCACATTCTCTCCCTCTACCCAAACTGCGCAGGAAGCTAATTTAAAACTGTATTGCTAATTGAATAAATTTTCTCCAAAGAAGTAAAGATAACTGCAAACACATTAAATGCTCACTATGTGCCAGATACTCCTCTGAATGCTTTGCATGTATTTCTTTAAACCTGTAATAATCATGACAGCATGGTTCTTGTTATCTCTATTTTTCTAGATGAGTACAATGAGTCAGAGACAGACTAACTTGTCCAAGTTCACATAAGTAATAAATGGTCTAGTTGTGATTTGAACTGTTTGCTCATGCTGTGGTGTTGGAGTTAAATAAGGTAGTCTGATATCACGCCATGGGCAAAAAGAGACTACTCCAGCTGGTCCGAGCAGTTTAGCCTTTCCTTTTATGTAAGCTACCAGGGAAATCATTTTCTTTAAGGATGTCTGGAGAGGCAGGATAGCTTCATGGTTAGGAGTGTGGGTGTTGGAGTCATCACTTCTTGGGGTCACATCTTTCCTCCATCATCTTGATTTTGTATAATTTGGGCAAATTATTGAGTCTTTTGTCTCTAAACTCTAAAATGTGGAGCTCATAGAGTAGTTGTAAAGATTAAATGAGATAGATTGAGTCGAGAAGTCAATCAATGTTAGCTGTTTTAATTAGTGAAAATAGAACCAGATCAAAGGTAATTATTGATCATTTTATTAGACCCATGTCATACTATTTCCAGCAAATCTTCTTTAAATATTCAGCGCAACTGGCTCCCAAAGTTACAAAGGATCGTTTCTGTCAGCAAGGGCAAAATTCTAACAGCTAAAGCCTAATTGTTAAATCCTTCTGCAATCCTGCATCAATTTTCTTTCTTTCCCTATCTTTCACTATTATTCAACACAAACCCTTCAATGCAGTCCCCCAAACAAGCCCCAGTGCCTTTGCTCATATCATTTTCCTTTTTTAACCTTCAGACTGAGCCCAGAGCTCACGCTCTCATGAACTCTGCTTGGAACACCCTGTTCTCTAATAATGCACGTCACTTCTGAGCTTCAAGAACACTGATCTCTGCTAATATTCCCTGTGTTGATTACTTCTTGTAGTATTTTCTCAACATCTGCTTACAAATGCATAGGAGATATAAAGTCCCCGGGTGTCAAATACCATATTTTAATGTGGCTGATTAAGATCTATTATTTCACATGACTAATTTGAGGTAGATACATTTTAATGTGTCAAAATGTAAGAACAATTTTTAATAATCCAGTTTTTTATGCAAAAGAGAGTTCAGACCCTTACTTAATCCCTGCTGTCTAATACATTCCTGAGCCCTACTCCATCTTGAGTAGAGTCAGCAATGGAGTCTGGCACAGGGGTATAGTCAAAGTCTGTTCTGCCCCTATATTTACAATAAAGAAAAAAAATGTCTATGACATCAAAATTCTCATGCAGTCAACATGGGCTTTGTGAAAGTGCTTTATCAAAATGACAAGTGCCTTTCAGAAAGCATCCACATCCTCTTTGAATTCTTAGTTGCCACCCATTATTTTGTTCTTCTATAAGTTGCATTTCAGCACCTACTATGTGTTAAGTCTCAGCTAGAGGTATTCAAACTATAAGCTACTCAATAAATGTTTCCTGAAAGAAGAACGCACCGTCTTAGACAGAAGAATACCTCCCAAACCCTTAATTAAAAATATCTGTACCTACATATCCATAGACAGACAGATAGATAGATAATCTATATGATGACAGGGTAATTAAATTAACATTAATTTCTGAGAATGGACTCTCGAATCGATGCACCTACAGCACCCTGCAATATAGTCAGAAGAAATTCAGCTAGGAATTATAATGTGCAAAAACTGAAAAGTAGGCATAGGCAATAAAAAATGTTTTTTTAAAATATCACATTACAAAAAAGGAAGGCAAAGTGATCATTACAACAGAGGAGATGGATGATTCTTTCCTTAGCTTAAATCTTTGTCGATTAGCACATCTATTTTTCTCCTAGAGATATGTTTGTTAGCACTAAATCACAGGCCCATCCATACAGACAGGATATATATGTACATATCTTGGAACTGCCGGGCATTCGGTTTCTACGCTTGTCTCGAAGAATAATGGCTGAGACAGGTAGGGGGCCATCAGTCACCTTCAGGCTCCTGGTGCCCTCTTGCAGTCCGATAATGGCTCATGCCTTCCCGGTAGAGTAGTTAGTGGTGGCTTTTAGGAAAGTTTATTACTGCCTCTTCCCTTTAAAACACCCCTTCTTTCACTGTGCCGCCCTCTCACTTTAATTGGACTGACCACGCACAGAGAGTGCTAGAGCCATGAACAGTTAAAGGAAATTTTAGTGAAACAGGCTCAAGAATGTGAGGCTCAGACCATCTCTGCCAGGAGGCCTAATCAATGATCATGCCTAGATGCCCAGGTCAAGGTTCTTCCTTGCAGTTTTGGAAAAATGCCAAGAGTGAATAAGCTCTGAGCAAATCTTCCCTTTTTTCTTGCTCTGGTGCTCTTGGTCCTATGGCGCAGGTTCCTTACTGAGGACACACAGGCTACTTACTGTTGGGTACACGGCGCTCAGATCATCTCTCTTCTCCCCACAGCCAAACCAGAGGGCTCCACGCTGAAATGAAATGATCTGGGCACTGAACCTCAAATGACCATTGCCCAAAGGAGCTAATGCACACTTTTGTTAGATGCGAGTGGGACTCACTTGAATAGGCATGTCGCACTCAGGATTGGGAAACAAATATATTCTGTTTCATGGGGCCTCTGGTGGGCCAGGGGTGGGTCAGACTGGACATGTTGAGGGTGAGATGGTGTTCTCAGTTTTGTACTGAGTAACAGAAGGTCCTTAGCAAGTATGTCACACCTAGTTCATATGTCCTTCTAGATTTACTTGGCCCCGTTTGCTCACAGACCTTAAGTGCTTATGCCATGGTGAGACTCCGGCTACCTGCTGCGTGAACATCTGTCAGGGTAAGGACTAGTCTTTGGCCTGGCCTCCACTGTGCCTGCTGCAGAGGGAGCTCTGGAGGCTCCAACATCCAGGACTGGTGCCAACCACATCCACGAGGCTATGGGTCCTCATGCTCTATCTGCCTCAGAGGAAGCATCATGCCTTAGGCCATGGGGCTCTGTCTTCCCCAGCAGCTGCCTGGAAGGACTAAGCAGCTGAACCCAGAAATAGAGGAAAATTAATGCCCTGCGTGGCAATTTTTGACCAGGTCCACTTTCAATGTTAAAATTAAAATAAATATTTTAACAAATCCACTGTTAAAAATTGCAGAGCCTGTCAAGACTCCAAAACCACATGTCTAAATATGTAAAAGTTATATGCCAAATTAACCAACTATAACATTAAAAGTAAGCTGTATCTCCTATTTTGACAAGCATACCTTCACAATGACAAGATAGAAAAATATGAATCAATCTATATTATTTATACAAATGAGCATTGATAAGATATCAAAGATAACTGATTTAATTCACTGTGAGGCATATCTAGATTTTCTGTTGATGGATTGGTGATGTTTTGATAAGTATTAAAAATAAAGATATATATGTAATTCTTAAATTAGTATAACACATATTTTGCCTTATTTTATCAAAATCACTAATTATATTATTATAATCAATATTTTCATATAATATAGGTTTACCTGGGAATATAGTGTTCTAAAAGATTGAAATGTAAAATATGATTTATTCAAATGTGCTAGACTCAAGTGTATTTTCATGAAAGAAGTAATTTAAAATAAATGTAACAAAATAAAATGTAAAATTATTTTTCAGCAAAGTTTTCAAAAAAGTCATTTTTCTTTTAAATAACATAAAATTAGTTTTATATTTTTATATTAAAATAAAAAGGCAGATATGAATTAGCATCAAGTATTAAATCAAACTGACTTAAGTAAATCTTAAAATATTTATTTCATTTTTAAAAATATATCATTAAATTTTTTTTATCAATAAAACTATTCTCAAGGCAAGCATTTAAACTTCGTGTAGTTGCCAACAACCTTCAGATAGGTTATATTTAGACCTACCTAACATTTGTACAAATCTAAGAGTAATATTATTCATTGTTTAATATTGTAAAATGCCCTTCAACCACCATACGTCACCATTGTAAATACTGCATTCATTTTTGTGTAATTCCAGAACATAGAATAAGGTACCCAAAGCAAATGAATGCCCAATACTTCAGGAAGGAATATTTTATCTTGCAAGACTGTCACACTCCTGCTTTCCGGAAAGTTTTAACAAGTTCACTATTTGTCCTTTCTCTGACCGAAGTGCTCCCATTGGTGGAATCACATCACACCCACCTGCAGCATACGCACCTTTGCATCAGCAGTGACTCACCTTGGGCTTTTGCATTAAAATGGTACCCAGGGAAATAGATGCGGAGAAGCACTTCCCTGAGTCCTGCATAGTGTTAGTCATGAGAGTAACTGTTTGAGATTAAAGGTTGCTTTGTGCCAGGGCTGAGTGCTGGATCCTGAGTGACATAATCCAGCATAGTGCTCCTGTGTTTTGTAATAATTTTTTTTTAAGAGATGGGTTCTCTCTATGTTGCCCAGGCTGGCCTAAAACTCCCGGGCTCAAGCGACTTTTCCACCTCAGCCTCTGGAGTAGCTGGGAGTATAGGCACTCACCACCGCATGTGGCTTTATAATAATTTTTTTTTTTCTGTGTGAGTGTTTAGGGCTTGCAGGCCTTTTAACGAAACAGGACCCAGGTCAGGGGTCTCTCTTGCCTTGACTGGTGAAAGGCTGGGGATGGGAATGAGGCCACATAAAAATTCCTTTCCTCCTTCCCACTGAGGCATTATACCGAGGAGTAGTAGTTACACGTGGCCTGCCTGGAAGTGACCAGTTGTGTGTTTATTATGGCACATCGTAATGTGCCTGGCATCCCTGAATCTCAAAACCCTCTGCTATTCCTTCTGCAGAGAATTCACTGACAATCTTCCCCTTGGGGTGGGAAGGGCAGTCATATGGAAATATAGAGTTGAATCTTTTAAGCAATCATTTTCTCTATAGCAGTCTCTTTACTTCTACCTGCCAAGATACCTGGTACCACCAATTTCTGACTCCCTGGTGGGTTTTACAGTGCAAATTGGTTTGCTTTTCCATTTTTCCCACTGCCAGCTTACAATTTTACATTTTCATACCTGTTAACTGAGTTGTGACTCATCCTTTTGCTTTCCAATGTCCAACAGTTTGTTCCTATCATCTCCTGTCCTGTTCTCTTTATCATTTGTGTCTATATTTATGATTTTAAAATTTCTTTATTAGTTCCCAATTATTAGAGAGTACATATGGTGTTTGTTTTTCCATTCATGAGATACTTCACTTAGGACAATTGTCTCCCGTTCTATCCAAGTTGCTGCAAAAGATATTATTTCATTCCTTTTTATGACTGAGTAGTACTCCCTGGTATATATTAATATATACCACATTTTCTTTATCCACTCATGAATTGATGGGCACTCAGGTTGATTCCACATCTTTGCAATGATGAATTTTCCTGCAATAAACATTTGGGTGCAGGTGTCTTTTTGATAAGATGACTGACTTATTTTCCTTTGGGTAAATAACCAGCAGTGGGATTGCTGAGTTGAATGATAAGTCTATATTTATTTGTTTGAGAAATCTCCATACTGTTTTCCATAGAGGTTATATTAATTTGCAGTCCTACCAACAGTGTATAAGCATTCCTTTCTCTCTGAATCCACTCCAGCAACTATTGTTTTTTGACTTTTAAAAAATGTCTGTTCTGATAGGAGTAAGGTGATATTTCATTGTTTTTAATTTGCATTTTCCTAATGATTAGTGATGTTGAGCATTTGTTTTATATGTTTTTTGTCCATCTATCTTCTTTTGAAAACCTTGTGTTTGTGTTTTTTGCCCAGTTTTTAATTTTTTTTTGATACTTGGTTTGAGTTCTTTGTAGATTCTGAATATTAGCTCTTTATCAGATGTATAGTTTGTGAATATTTTCTCCCATTCTGTTTCTTGCAGAAGCTTTTTAATTTAATCAAGCTCCATTAATTTATTTTTGTTGTTGCTTTAATTGCTTTTGGGGTCTTAGTCATTTTTTTTTTTTGCCTAGGCCAATGTCGCTCACATAGGCACAGAGAGATTTAAAGGTCATTGAAAATCAAAAAGAGGGGAAGGGGGGAAGGGGTAAAAACCTACCTATCAGGTACAGTGAACACTATTTACGTGATGGCCACACTAATAGCCCTAACTTAAGTATTATACAAGCTATCCATGTAACAAAAACATTTGTACCCCCTAATGTTTTGAAATAAAAAGTATCTTTATTGTCATTTCAGTGTAGTTTGAAGAGATAGTAGAAATTGTTGTATGTATTCACTCTGCCATCATTCATGACAGTACAGTTCATCAAGCTATAAATTAGGAAAATCTTACATGTCTGCAATAGGAGATGGGTTAATTACTAGTGCTTCCATACTCACTATTCATTCAACAAATATTTCCTGAGTCTCTGCTACATCTCTACTATGTCAGGTGTTGTACTACCAATGCACTGAAACTTGTATGTCTTTTCTGTACTATGTAGGGAGAATTGTGTCCCCACAGAATGTGAATCTTTAAGTGGAAGAGTGACCTAATGAATAGAGCATAATATTGGTGTCAGGAAGTCTAAGGCTTAAATCTCTGCACTAATATAATTTTAACATTGGAAAAAATGGGGTAGTGATCTACATAGGAAAGGCTACATGCTTTGGGGTCAGAAGTACATGGGTTGAAATCTAGGCTCTCACACTTACTAGTTTATGACCTTGAGCAAAGTAACTACCCTGAGTTTCAGTTTTGTTATCTCTATAATAGGAATGATTAAACTCATTTCAGAATTTTGCCATAAAGATGGACGGAGATTAAGTGTTTAACTTGCCTAGCACAGTCATGATACAAATAATATATATGCCTGGGGGAAAACTATTAAAATATTAAAAGTGCTTGTCTTTGGAAGGTGAGGTTGTGGATAAATTCTATTTTTAGCTATGTGACTTTGAACATGTTATTTTGCCTCTCACAGCCCAATTTCCTTTACTATACAAAATGAATGACAACTGATAGTAATAGTAATAATAATAATGCTTTCATAGGATTGATGTGAGAATTTGATTCATAAGATTTTGAAAATAAGTCATTAGGACACCACTAGTTATGTATTAAGTGCTCAATATTTGCTAGTCATTATATTTTATTTTTATTTATTTTGCTCTAATTTGCCAATTTTTACCAGTAGCCTATTTTGTTTTCTTGATCAGAAAAAAAATAAACAATCAACTTTATTGTTTGCTATAGTTTGGATGTTTGTCCCCCCAAACCGCATGTTGAAATTTGATCCCCAGTGTCGGAGGTGGGGCCTAGTGGGAGATGGTTTGGGTCATGGCGCCAGAGCCTTCCTGAATGGCTTGATGCAATCTTTGGGGAAATGAATAAATCCTTGCTCTATTTGTTTTCAGGAGAGCTGCTTGTTAAAAAGAACCTGGTACCCTCCGTCTCTTACTTCCTCTCTTGCCACGTGATCTCTGCACACACCAGCACCCCTTCACCTTCTGCCATGAGTGAAAGCAGCCTGAGACCCTCATCAGAAGCTCAGTCTTGAACCTTCCAACCAGCAGAATGGTGAGCTAAATAAACCTATTTTATTTATAAATCCCCCAGCCTCAGGTATTCCTTCATAGCAACACTAAATGGACTAAGACATTGTTTTTGGAAAAAAGTGTTCAACTCGCATATTTCCGAAGGGAAGCCAAATTAGGAAGATGAAAATGAAGTAGCATATCAGTTGCACCGATTACATTACACCCTGATGATAGTCACTGAGCATAATTATATAGCCTCAACAGAGGCATCATGAGTGCTAGAGAATGAATAAAAAGATATGCAACAGTCATGGTCATTTCCAACATAGGCCTTGTGCCTGAATACATCCTTGGGGTGTTCAAGGACAAGCACCATCCTGAAACGGAACATTTGTGATTGTAACAATAAAATAGTCTCTTCAACTTGGTGCTGTCATACTTTTTGTAATCAGTGGAAATTCAATTAATCCAGTTAATTAAACATTGGTGAACCCAGAGTGAATTCTATTAATTAATGTTTCTGTATAAAGACATACTAGACTACACAGTGCTTTCTATCAAAGCTTACAGATGGCTACCTAATCATAGCTGTCACATTTCTATGTAGCTGTTGTGGAACAGAGACAGACAGAAAGACACAGAATACCTGTGATTCCCAGCCCTGGGCCTACAGATGTGATTTCAGAGGACAATGAATTCCCTAAAAGAGTTTTAAAATGCTTAATTTTTACTTAAATGGTAATGTAAAAGTAATATAAGCTTCTGAATATTCTGGATGACAGCCTCCAATAGAGCATCATCACACACTTTTATTGTCTACATTTCTCTTTGTTCTTACAATATATCCAGGTTATGTGATTAACTTAAGGTAGCATTATTGACTTCTCCATTTCTATTCCTATCAGTGGGAAGAAGGTAAGCAGCAGAAACAACCTTTCAGTACTACCTCTAAATCAAAATATAGCTAATATTTTATTGCTTTTCTACTTTTTGGGATGCTTTACAAGATTTATTTAATCCTTGCAACGTTGTAAGTATTTATATTATTGTTGTCAGGTTCCGAAGCCCAGAGAGGTAAAGTAACTCTTCTAGTTCACACATCTAGTTAGTAGTAGAACTGGGATTTGAACCTATAACTGATTGACCTGAAGACTTACTTGTGATTATAAAGCTTAAAAGAACAGGTGGGGGAGCTAGGTATTGTGCTCACAAAATCCCATGGTCCTAATAGTGTTGAAACCTGTTTCCATCAGTAGTTTTACACCAGGCTCAAGTATACAGAAAAACAACAACCAACTAGTGATCAGTGTGGAAAAAATGACTAGCTAATTAGCTGACCTCAGCAACATTTGTGACTTTTGGGACAATTACTCTGATAGGAAGAATTTGGGGATACAGAGTTATTCATATATCCGTGTAATTCTTAAATATATTCAGGAAAAATACTTTGTACTATATAGGCACTAAGTCACTAAAACTCAAATCCAGTTTGTGATTGTATCATACTTAATCCTCTTTCAACAGTTTTTTTTCTTCTCATTCAAAATAATACTGGCTACCTGATTTGTGTATGTCTTATGATAGATATTTAATGTGCATGATTGATAATATTCTGTAAGATAGATATCACTAATCCCCATTATGGATGAGGAAACCAAGGCTTATAGAGCTGAGTTACTTTGCTCGTTGTCATACAGCTAGCAAGTAGCACAAACTTTAGAGTTGGCACCATGCCAGTTCCATCATTTCCTATTATTTACCTTGTGCCAGGGATGTTTATTAGTTTATTTATTTACCAAATGAATATGGATGAGATAAGCAAGTCTCTGCCCTCATGGTTGGCTTGTCTATCAGCTTGCTATGTGAACACAGGCAAATCTTTGTTTTCATTTTGAACCTCAGTTTTCACATCTGAAAAATGGCGTGCTTAGGTCTTAAGACCTCGAAAGAGCTCTTCCAGCTTTAAAAGTCTCTGAAACAAAAATTCAATCATTTATCTCTACATCTTGGGGATACTTTCTGTTTTATAATATACCAATGCTTGGACCATAATAAAATCAACAATCAATTTCTTCTAGTTTTTTTTTTTAATTATTATTGCAGCAAAAGAGACTTCACTTCAAATGCCATTTCCCAGTGAGTCAGTGAAAAGAGTTGCACAATCAATTGTATTTTGGAAACATGAGAAAAGGGCAACATTGACTTAAACTACTCTCCTAGTTAGAGAGAGTAAATCAAATTACCATGCTTCTTTTCTCTCTCTCTCTCTCTCTCTCTCTCTCTGCCTAATTGCTAAGTTTTAGAATTGAGTCTTTACCAGAAAATACTTTTAAAATAAATTTTTTCATCACAGACAATTTAGAAATCAGATTTTTTTGGAGGGCTATACATGTAGAAATTTTAACTAAATATTTTAATTATTTTGTTTGTCTAGTTTTTGCTGCGCTGTTTTCCAGTGCATCATAAATGTTTCCGGTTTAGCACAGCACACCGGGAAAAACAGATGAGGCTGCTCATAGTCAAAAGCAACCAGCCCCAGATAGGAAACTGACTCAGAGCTGGTAAGCAGCTCTGGGCTCGAGAGAATCAATATCCAGGTTCCCCAGGAACTCATTCGCAGCAAAATGGCTGGCGAGCTCTGATGTATTTTCTCCTCTCATAGAATAAAAAACATGTTTGTTGTTTGGACAGCACACTTCTCAACAAATCTTTCAGAGAGGAATTCATTCATCCAGGAACTCTCATTTTGAGGCCAATACAGTTTAGTGGTGTCCCCAAGCAGAGATTCACTCGTAAGTTATGAGAGCTTCAGGGACATATGGCATTAAGTGCAGAAATAGAACATCGCTGTAGAGATTCAGGGCTCTATCACCTAAACCGCATGAATCAGGATAAGTTTATTCCAAGCAAATAAGTTACTAATACAAGTTACAATGCATAGCTAATCTCAAAATGATTTTAATATACTGTATGGTATTTATAAACAATGACAAGCTCTAGCAGCTACCCAGTAAAAACTAAGTTCATAATCTTAATATGGAAAACAAGGTCCTTAGTGTTGTGAAATTATCAAAGCAATGAACTATTGCTCATATAGGTTAGCAATGGAAATGTAGAATTGTTTATTCAGTTGTGTACAGTGTGGATACAGAACTTCTAGTTTTGAAAACTTTAAAAACTCTGAGTCATTTGATCTTATTCCCTGTAGTCAGTCAGTGAGGTAATCCATTCTGGCTGATGGGTTCTGATTCAATGGCTAAGATTATTTAAATAAGCAGATTTGGAAACTTTCAGAGAATCTAATTCAGTGGTACCCTAGAACTTCTGCTTCTTCTATTGATATTAGTCATTATTGATGATGATAATAATAATAACAATAAAGGTTGTTAAGGAGGCACATTGCTTTACCTGGCCTCCACGATGGCATTCTTACACGGAAGGAAATTGCCGTAAGTGGAGTTCCCCAGAAAACAAATTCAAATATGAAGTTTCGTGTGCAGAATTTTTTTAAAGATGTTCTTTTGTATCAAAACCTTTTAAAGAGAAGGATGCATAATTGGGTAGGAAGAGAGCACCTTCCCTCCCCTCCCCTGCCCTCCCCTCCCCCTCCTTTCCTCTCCACCTGGGACACAACACTCAGTTATAGTCAATGGGAATTTATGGGCAGCATATTGCAGTGTCTACTACAAAAACCCTAATGGGAGATGAGTAGTTTGAGTCAACAAGGATAACTACAAGTGCCTCCAGCTCTGTGTTTCTGGATCCTCTGAATTTTGTTGGGCTAAGACTGCAATCTGGATTTCTATAGGAATTCTTCCCACTTAAAAGTATTGGAAACTAATACAGGTTTTTAAGAAATACTATTTTTTCTACTCTTAAGTGTGAGATAACTTAAAACGCATCTGTGACCGAGATTCAGCCCCTCATCCACCAGAATGTTATTCATGTGATTTAGCTTGTTTAAGCTTATACCATCATCTTTCATTCACCAAATATTTTCTGAGTTGTGACTGCATGTGAGAGACCCTATGCTTGGAGTAGGGAATACAATGGTCACCAAGAAAGATGAAGTCCTCATCCTTCTGGACTTTGCTTTATAGCATGCGTGTGTCTCATAGCAGTTTGTGCGTGTGTATCGGGGGGATCGAGGGAGAAGAGGAATGTCTTGTTACTATCACATTTTCATAAAGTCATAAAATGAGTCTGTAGAGATAGGAACTCATATTTTATAATAAATCCCTCTCTAGTCTTGGTGAGCCCTAATGCAAAATTCTTCCACAGCTGATATAGAAAGCATAACTCCCAATATTTAAAAATTCATAATATATAATTTTCTAAATCTGGGACTCCAAAGAAGAGTTTATTTTCTTCAATGCCTGGAGGTACAAACAAGAAAATGAGTATAAATCATTTTTAGTTGATGTAAGGAATTTATATCATCATTTTTGGGTAGAGCCTACAGAAATTGAAGGTTTTTTTTTCCTTTTTGATGAATGATTTAGAAGAAAGGAAGAGCAATAAAATCTGCTGTTGTAAGCATAAAAAAGAGAAAGAGTTTAATAGATTATATAACATATGGAAAATAACCAAGTGTTAAAAAGTATATTTCAGATCTATACAAATATATTCAATATATGGAAAATAACCAAGCATTAGTAAGTGTATTTCAGATCTATACAAATATATTCAATTGATTTTTGACAAGTGCACAAAGGCAATTCAACCAAGAAAGGACAGTAATTTCAACAAATGTTGTTGAACAGTAGGATATCCACATGCAAAACACTATACTGAGACACATACTTTACGTTTTATATGAAAATTAACTCAAAATGGATTATAGGCCTAATTTTAAAATTAAAATCTATAAAGTTTCTAGGAAAAAAAATAGGAGAAAATCTAAGTGACTTTGCATTTGGTGATGAGTTTTTAGATATAGCACCAAAAACATAATCCTTGAATGAAACAAAAAAGGTGGTTATGCAAAGATGTGAGTGAATCTTAAATGCATATTTCTAAGAGCCAGAAGCCAGTCTGGAAGGTTACTGTATGATTTTATTTATACATTCTGGAAAAAGCAAACCTATAGGGACAACACAAAGATCAGTGATTGCTGGGCACTTAGGGGAGGAGATTGAGTAGGTGGAGTGTAGGGGATATTTTCAGACAGAAAAACTTTTCTGTATGATCCTGTAGTAGTGGACACATGACACTATACCATTGTCAAAATCCATAGAATTGTACAGCAAGCCAAAAGAGTGCATCTTGATGTGTGCAAATTTTAAAAAATTATTTAGGAGGTTAGGAGAACCCAGGATGAAGTGCAAACTGTGACAAAAGAATCTAACTGTATTACAAATATGTGCAACAACTTTATTGAAGGGAGTAATGAAAAAAGGTGCCTTTCAAAATAACTTCATAAATGAGTAAAGTCTCAAGAGTAAAGCAAAAGTACTTGCACAAAAGCACTATATTGTAGTTGATAAAGCTGTTGTGCATAGGGTGTGTGTTAGCAATTATGCTACTTCTATACATGTGAATTAGAAAGAACAATTAAATAAATGGATGGCACATGGTACAAGCCAGGTTTCTCTTTGTCAGAGTGAGAAGTTGTAGACAAACAAGGGGAGAGTGCTAGAAGGATCCATGGGGTAACAGATGAGAGTTGGAGGCCTCAGTATAGACACATGTTTGGATTAATATAGCACTGATGGATATTTTATATTTAGAGGTATGTGTATATACACATGTTAATACACGAACATAAACATACACATTTCTTTGCTCTGTCAGCTGAGGAAGCCTAGAAGCAATGACACCCAGTAGCAACAAGCACACCTAACATGCAGATACTGGTTTCTAATACCATTCTCTAATAAAAAGACCCAGGACTCTTTGCAAAGATGGTATTCCAGGGTTCTGGCAGGAATCTGGAGTATCTTGCAGTGCTGAAATTAAGGAATTGCTCAAAAACAAAAATAAAACACAGTGATGGGAGTATGTCAAAGTGACAGAGGAGCCAACTGAAAGAGCTCTCAATGATCAAGGCTGGAAAAATTTGATCCACAAAATAAAGTTGTATTGGATTATAACCAAAAGTATTAAATACATATATGTGAGTCTATATTGATACAAATGAATTATCAATTAAATAATTTAAGATGAATAGACAAATCCCCCATACATAACTTCCTTCCCCCTTAAAGTGTGTGTTTCCCACACTAACTTCCTGCCAGAGTACAGTGTAGGAGGAAGAGAGTAAATTTACAGTGGAGGAAGCTAATACTACCTTGGCCAGGAGATAAGATTAGCATCAATAGTGATACATCATGTTGATAGTACATATCTTTGATATTATGTGATGAGAAAGGCATTTTACCTTTATGATCTTCCTATCCAAACCTACAACCCCAGTCTAATCATGACATAAACTCAGAGAAATCCCAATTGAAAAACAGTCTGCAAAAAATACCCAACTACTCCTCAAAATAGTCAAGGTCATCAAAAACAAGGAAAGTCTCAGAATGATGACTAAATGGAATGTGATATCCTGGATGGGATCTTGCAAAAGAAAAAGGACATTAGGTACAACTAAGGAAATCTGGATAAAGTATCAACTTCAGTTAATAGTAATATATTAATATCGGTTCATTAAATTATAATATATCTAAAGTAATGCACGATGTTAGTAATCAGGGAAATTCGGTATAGGATATGTACAAAGATTCTTTGCAACTTTTATAGAAATCTAAATCTACACTGGTTCCCCCTTATCCACAGTTTTGCTTTCCATGGTTTCAGTTACCCAGGATCAAGCCAGGTCCAAAAATACAATGGAAACTTCCAGAAATAAACAATTGATAAGTTTTAAATCGCACACCCTTCTGAGTGGTGTGATGAAATCACTTACTCCATCCTGCCCAGGATGTGAATCATCCTTTTGTTCTCCATGTGCCTGCTGTATGTGCTACCTTCTCATTAGTCATTTAGCAGCCATCTCAGTTACCAAATCAACAGATCGCAAGAAGAAGGGTGAGAATAGTATAAGATATTTTGAGAGAGAGAGAGAGAGAGACCACATTTACGTAACTTTTATTAGAGCATATTGTTATAATTGTTCTATTTTATATTAGTTATTGTTGTTAATCTCTTACTGTACCTAATTTATAAATTAAACTTTATCATAGATATGTATGTACAGGAAAAAAAAACCATAGTGTATATATAGGGTTCAGTACTACCTGCAGTTTTAGGCATCCACTGGAGGTCTTGGAAAGTATCCCCCATGGGTAAAGGGGGCCTACAGTATTCTAAAATATACTGCATGAATGTTTTAAAATAAACATACTAACAGGAGAATATAGTTTAAGTGTAAGAATGGGAAGCTCTATGTAGGTAACCCGATCTCACTTTCCTTGTTTATTTTCAGTTAAAAATCAGTGTCTAGAGTACTTGAAGATTTGCTGATTCAAACAAAGTGATTCTTGAGAGAGATGGCAAGAGAGGGTCAGGCATGCGGGCTGAGTGAGATGATCTGAGTTTGAGGTTTATCCTGACTCAATATTGGCTGGGAAAATTACACAACATCTCTTAGCTTCAGTCTCCTTAAACTGGGGCCAATAAGAGCATCTACCTCATGGAATCGTCACATTGATCTAATGAAACCACACATGTAAAGCATTCAGAATAACTCACGTTGGCGCACAGTAAACCCTGAAGAAATGGTGACTGCTACGGATGTGGCAAGGGCAGTGTAGCGAGCACAGTGCTAAAGAGTGTGAGCTCTGCAGACATCCTGGCTTCGAACCCCACTTCTGCCCTTTCCTGACAGTACCACACTGGGCACGTTTCTAATCTTCCTGTGCTTCGGTTTCCCACCTTAAGATAATGCTAACAACAGAACCTTCCCCACTGGGTTGTGGTGTGGATGGGTTGGCAGACATAAATCATTTAGAAAAGTGACTGTCGCATGGTAGCAGGTACATTTATATTAGTTATGATTATGAAAGAGGCACTTGTATCAAAAGATCTTAAGTTAAATGGCTAGCTGCCTTTGTTAGGACTAAGAAGTCACATAAAATCCATTTTGAAATCCGTGTGCTCAGAGCTAGAAATGCAGCAATCAATAAGAAACCTGAATTCCTTATCCTCTCGGACCTTGGCAATCATCTGTGGAGTAGATCCATTTTCAGGTGTTTCCTGGCGTATAATTGACATTGTCTGAGACTATTTTTATTCCTTTACTAGAGTTTAAGATTTCTGCCATTTGAAGGGGGGCCTACCTCCTTGTTGGCTGGAAGCTTGGAACCTGACAAGGGCTTCAGAGGGCAGAGGGGAGACCTGAGTGCTAGAGGTTCAATTGTGCAGGGAGGAATTCAGGAGGTTTGGGGTTTTTTTTGTTGTTGTTTGTTTGTTTATTTGTTTTTCATGGTGAGATTTTAGGCAATACTGTCTTCACTTAAAATAATTTTGGTTTTACTAAATAATTACATCATGTTTGAATACATTCCACTTACAAAAAGTGATTATTTAAAATGTTCAGTGAGTCAGAGTAATTCATTTAAAATAAACTTTTCTAGAATCTATTGATTTCCCAGTTTTGAACCAGACAATGCAAAAGCCAAGGTTAATTCCACTGTTTGGAGAGATTCGAGAGCAACTTGGAGAGCTTCAAGGATGGAGAACTCTGGAGGGGGGTGGTCCTTCCATTTTCAATGCTATCTTTCTGATGCCTCATGAATGAACATCTGCTCCAGCCCTATCCCTAAACTCCCAACATGATCATCCCAATTTAGCTCCCCTTTGCAGTCAATTTCCATGGCTATACCATCTTCTAATTCTGCCTTGGACTGATAGTATGAATGATGGGAGATACTATTTATGTTCTGTCCTCTGGTTCCTTGAGATAGGGAAGAAGACAAGAAGTTGCTATAAATCACCACAATCGTAAAGACCTCAGAGTTTGATTGTACAGACTCAGGTGTGAGTCCGTTTCTGTCCCTTACCAATTGCATGACCCTTGGAAAGCATTCCAAACCCCAGTTTTCTTAATTACTACTTCACAGAGTTGTGAAAATAAGATGGGACTAGAACAAGTGCAGTGCCTTGCACAGTGGCTGGCATATAGTAGGTTTTGATTAAAATTAGTTTTAATTATTTAAATTTTAATAAATGTACTAAATGCATTCTTTACATCCTGAAATAAATTCTTCTAAGGACTTATTCACAAATATCTTTTGGAATTTTGAAGAGTTTAGATAAAAATCTCTCTTCTTAGTTCAGAAAACTCTCTGATATAGAAGGTAATATAAGCAGAATCCAGATCAATCACTTTCATATTTGCTTGACGGGGGCCAGGTTAGGGTTGGGGGTAGGAGAAGGAGCAGGAAGCTGAGATTGGAGTTTTAGGACAAGCTCTACCTTTGATTCATTATGTCAGTTTGGCCAAGTCATTTCACCTCTTGGATTTGTTTCCTAAACTTGTAAAATGGGGTTCCTTTTCCTACCTGCAGGGTATAATTTCATTAGACTTCACCAGACAGAGGCTCTTCCTTTAAATGAAATAAAAGAAAACAAAAAAACAAATTCTTGAATTTACCATTATCTCTTGACTGCTTATATACATGATTTAGTGTTTGTTGTCCAGCTGTGATTGATGCATTTTAATGTACAGAACACAATTACGGCAACAATTTTTTCCCAGTCTCCTATTGTTAGGTTTGCTCATTATTTCTCCATGTACAGAGCATGTCCCTAAATACCTAAAATGATTTAGCCTACATTTTCCCTACTTAACCTAGATAGATTGTTGAAGACAAACAAAGCATAACGACTTTCTATTCCTGTTGCAGAACTTCACTTTATTCTTAAAGATGTAGTGTTAATTTTTGTAGCATTAGCATTTATTAAATACATATTGTATATCAGATAACATTCTAAGCATTTTATATACATTAATCCTGAGAATGAATATAATATGCAAGGAAGAGACTATTATCATCCCCATTTTATAGATGAGCAAATAGACTTAGAGAGAGTAATAACTTGCCAAATTCAAACACCTAGGAAATGGTAAGCTGGACTTTAAACCAAGATCTCTTTGACTGTGGCACTTTTACTTTCAACGACTGGATTTCTAGAGACTCTAGAAATTAGGAAACACAGTGAAACAACCATCACCTCCCCCTCAAAAATAAAAATTTAAAAAACAAAAAGAGGTCTTTACATAAGAGCTTACTGAATGCAATGATGGTTTTTAGCTGAACATGCATAATTAATTTCCTCTCAAATCAATTTAACATCTAAATAATGCAGCACCAGCTAATGGGCTCTCAGCTGGCCAAACATTAAGAGATATATTGTCCCATATACTCATCATAAAGAATGAAGATGAACAACTTGCCTGGTTACATAACATGGTTGTACAACATAAATAAAAGATTCTCTCGTTTTGGCAATTGTTCTGTACTGTTCTAAGTTTTGCTAAATCAGACTTCCTTCTAATCTAACAGATGCCAGCAGTTTAAAAGCAGTTCAAGAATCCTTATTTATATCTGGTGTTCAGCTTTGAATAAAATGGGCCAGCAAATGCAGAGGGAAAGGGGAGGGGGGGAAAAAGCATAACTTAAAAATGGAATTTATTTCCAGTCTTCTAAACACAGATTTCCAATAAACATCCACTTAGAGAACCATTTCATTAAGCTAACTGAAGCCGAAAACAAGTTCCCTGATGTTTCTTTGAGCATTTTATTTTCTAAAATGAATCATTACTTTCTATGTTTTGGCTTGACAATCTTTTCCCCCCAATTGTGTAATTTTGCATTTGTCACTCAAATTGCTTGCATTTCTGGAGAATTGTTCCAAGACATTTATGCTTTGGAATGAGACTGTTAATATGGTGGCATGAGTTTGGAGAAGCTCTCAAACCACTAAGGTGCATTGCTTTGTCTTTTAAAAAACTGGAGAGGGTCTTGACTTCCACATTCCAATTAAAGTTTAGCAGCCCCTTAAGGCTGATTCTGCGAGTGGCTGAAATGAACTTGTAATGAAAAAGATGGATAGTTGTGGCCATAAGAGGAGGCAAGAGAAATGAAAGCCAGGGCTTTTTGAAGTTTTCTTCTATCTGCGGTTTGGTAAATAATCCAGATATTTTCAAACCCATTCTTAACCATCCCACCCTTCAATGTAAAGATAAACCCTTACTGATGGAGAACTAAGGGAAAGTGAAAAAAAACTGAAGGAAGGTAGCGGAGGAAATATTTTAAATATACAGACTCCATATAGGCAATTCAACACTTAAGAATAACTATCTCAAAAGTCAATATATACCAGTACAGTTTGGCTTTTGTATCTTTGGTTAAACATTCAAACTCAGAGAAAAGATCCTATTCAATTTACTAAAAGGTAGTTATATTTCATACCTGAAAATAAGCACAGGAGATTATCTTATCAAGAAACTCTCAGTGTAGTACTACATTTTCATTCTGCCATTCAGAAGATCAGATACAATAATGATAATTACAATAAGCAAAATCTTGAGTCATTTTGAATATTTGCTGTATGCCTGGTTGGGTGCTAAGATAATAAAAGTAAATTCAATCATTTCAACTTCAAGGCAGCCATAAAAATGAGTATTATTATTAATAACAGCAATACCTAGCATTTGTGGACTGCTTTACCTTAAAGCAGGCAATATACTAAACACATTGCATGATTATGTCACTTGATCGTCATAAGTAGCTTTTTATATCACTATCAAAAGACTCTTCTTATTACTGAGGATAATAGCTATTATTTATTTAATGCCTATATGACTCTTGCACTTAATTTCTATGACATCTAATCCTCATTACAAATCTGCAAGGTAAATGTCACTATCACTATTTTAGAGATGAGAAAATTTAGGTTTAGGGAGGTTAAATAATTTGTCTAACATGACACAGCTGATTGATTTGAAAAAATGATCACTTCTTGGCCTTTTAGCTAAGATCAAGTGATTTGAAAAAATTAACAGCTATTGTTTATTCAGGACCTGAGATAGTATTTTAACCTAAGTCTGCATAATTCTAATTTGGATGCTCATTCTACTATATTGATCCTGCTGTTTATCCCTTGGAATTAAGAAGCTGTGACTATTAACTCATCAGATTTTAATGAAGAAACATAAACAAGACTCCCCATTCATGAGGGCAGGCATTTTCTCTGCTCATTCTATGTGCAAACACTCTGAAACATTCACTGGCCCCCACAATACATCTTCTTCGAAGGTGTTGTCATTATTATCTTTCTTTATGGTAGATACAGCAAGATAAACTGCCAGTATTGACCCAGACAGAAAATGTGTCTTATCTTAGTGCTAAAGTCAATTATTGAAAGGGTCGAAGTTCTAGCATATGTTGTTTAAATTGGCTGTTGACAGAAACAAACATAATAATCACTGAAGGGTAAGAGACATCTATTTCTGACCAACCACTGTACCTCTGCAGAACCTATCTCTCTAAGAGACATTCTTTCCCATTTACAGACCACATGGGTTTTCGTAGAGGAGGCTGACTTCACTTTCCGGTCCAGGAGGTAAACAGTTGAACCAGTTCTAATGAATAAGACTACCACATTTCCATGCTTGGTGATTTATTCTGAGTTGGACACTTAGACCTACCTGGAGCCCTCTAATCATTCAATTACTGAGAAAAAAAGTATGAATTTCTAGCTGAAGTTGCAAAGGCTGATATATTATAATCCTAATTTTCTGGTTGTCGATTTTGCCACTTTTTGGAGAGAGCCAGAGAATGGAGTTAACAGAGAAGAATGCAGAATGGAAAGATGGAGTGAGAATTCTGATTTCATCATCTGAGCACCTAGCTACTGCTGTTCCTAAAGGATTTTTCCATTATGTGAAAAAGTACATGTTCTCTTGCCCCCCTTCAAAGCCAATTTTAGTTGAGTTACTGTCATTTGCAACTAAAATTATCCTGAGTAATCTAGCAAATCAGTAAAAATATATAGGAAAATGTACCAATCTATTTTTTTTCATGAATCAAGCTGCACCTCATTATTAAGAGATTCTACAAGTAAGCCAAGGTCTAGCAAACACATCTCTGTTCTTTCTTTTCTCATCCAGATGGAAATAGTAGATTAAAATACAAACATTTCCTAACTACAAATCCACATACACACACACGCATATATATGTAAATAAACTGTCATAGAGAGCCGCACGATCTTTCAGTTAATGCATGCCATACATCACCACTCTGTTTAAATCTACGATTGAGGAGAGTGTATTTCTTTTTAACAACATGAGCAAAGAAATTATTTCCAGTTACATTTTTACAAATTGCTCTCAATTGTGACATTTATCTTCCATTCCAATCAAGTGTAATTTACCAGAAAAATTGCAGAATGTTTCTGTGTTTAAAATGTGTGAGGTTTTTGTAACAATTCCAACCCCCTCAAATTTCCCTACTACATAGCGATGGCGCCAGTGTGGTTAAAACAAATGCATCAAGATATAATGGATCCTCTGAACTACCTCTACCACCACAATAACATGGCCAATTGCAAAGAAGTTTCACTGGTTTGGTTCACAGTGAATCAATCAAAATGGCTTGAAAGTTTGAGGCCCTATTTGATTTTAGGTATCTTAATGAAAAACGTGTGTTCATGTAAGATGAGCCAATCATTCATTTAGTGATTGAGATACAAAACGGCAGTAATGTGAACGCTATTACTCTGGTCTAATGGGACCTGGGGCCTCTAATCCAACGGTGGTCAAATCCTGGGCTATGGATCAGTGGAATCCATGAAGAAGTTTTCACCATGCTGTGGCAAAATAAGAAAACTCAATATTGCATAGTAAGGTGGGTTTTTTTCCTCCAAAGCTAAATTTGTTCCACTTAAAATGATTGTCCTTTTTAATTTGATCAGGTCCCATTTATTTTTGTTGTTGCTGTGATTGCTTTTGGGATCTTCTTCATACATTCTTTGCCTCAGCCCATGTCTCTAAGTGTTTTTCCAGCATTTTCTTCTCAGATTCTTATGGTTTCATGCCTTAGATTTAAGTCTGTTATCCATTATGAGTTGATTTTTGTGAGAGGTGAGAGGTGCGGATCCTGTTTCAGTCTTCTACATGTCGTTATGCAATTTTCCCAGCACCATTTATTGAGTAGGGATTCTTTTCCCCAGTGTATGTTTTTGTCTGCTTTATCAAAGATCAGATGACAATATGAAGATGGTTTATATTTGGATTAGTCTTGTTCCATTGGTCAATTCAATGTCTCTGTTCTTGTGCCAGTAACATGCTGTTTTGGTTACTATAGCCCTGTAGTATAGCTTGAAATCTGGTAGATTGATGCCTCCTAATTTGTTCTTTTTGCTTAAGGTTTCTTTGGTTATATAGAGTCTTCTCTGGTTCCATACAAAGTGCAGAATTATTTTTTCTAGATCTGCAAAACATGATGTTGGCATTTTAATAGGGATTGCATTGAATCTATAGATCACTTTGGGTAGTATAGACATATTAACAATATTGATTCTGCCAATTCATGAGCATGGTATCGTTTTCCATCTGTTAACATCCTCTGCAATTTCTTTCTCAATGTTTCATAGTGCTCCCTATGTAGATCTCTCACCTCTTTAGTTAAATATATTCCTAAATATTTTATTTTCTTTGATGCTATTGTGAAAGGTATTGCATCTTTGATTTGATTCTTGGCTTAACTGTTATTGGTGCATATGAAAGCTAATGATTTGTGTGCAATGATTTTGTATCCTGAAACTTTGCTGAATTCATTTATCAATTCCAGGAGTCTCTTGGTTGAATCTTTGGTGTTTTCTAGATATAATATTATATCATCAGCAAAGAGTGATAATTTCACCTCTTCTGCCCCCATTTGGATACCCTTGATTTCCTTCTCTTGTCTGATTATGCCAACAAGGGATTCCAACACTATGTGGAATAGAAGTTGGAGACAGTGGGAAACCCTGTCTGGTTTCAGTTCTAAAAGGGAATGCTTTCAATTTTTCCCCATTCAGTATGATGTTGGCTATGGGTTTGTCATATTTCAAGAATTTTGAAGTATATCCCATCTATGCCTATTTTATTAAGAGTTCTTATCATCAAAGGGTGAATTTTGCCAAATGCCTTTTCTGCATCTATTGAGAAGATCATACGGTTTTTGCTTTTATTTATATGGTGAATTACATTTATAGAATTGCATATGTTGAACCATCCTTACATCTCTGGGATGAAGCTTACCCGGTCATGATGAATAATTTTTTTGATGTGCAGTTAAATTCCATTTGCTAATATTTTATTGAGAATTTTTGCATCTATATTTATAAGGGATATTAGTCTATAGTTTTCTTTTTTTGTTGTGCCCTTTCCTAGCTTTGGTAGCAAGGTGATATTGGTTTCATAGAATGAGTTGGAGAGGATTACATCCTTCTCAATCTTTGGAATAATTTCTGCAGTATAAATATCAGTTCTTCATTATAGGTTTGGTAAAATTCAGATGTGAATCCATCTGGTCCAGGCCTTTTTTTATTGGAAGATTTTTTATTGCTGCTTCAATTTGTGTGCTTGATATTGGTCTGTTCAGGAATTCTATTTCTTCCTGATTGACCCCAGGGAGATTGTGTGTTTCTAAGAATTTGTCCATTTCCTCCACGTTTTCAAGTCTTTGGGCATAGAGATTTTTATAGTATTCAAAGATGATGTTTTGTATTTCTGTGATATCAGTTGTGGCAGCTTCTTTTTCATTCCTGATTGAGCTCATTAACATCTTTTCCTTTCTGTTTCTGGTCAATCTAGCAAGAGGCCTATCAATTTTGTTTATCTTTTCAAAGCACCAACTTTTTGTTTCATTAATCTTCTGTATAGTTCTTTTGTTCTTGATTCCATTGAGTTCTGCTCAATGGTTATCTGATCTTGGTTATTTCTTTTCTTCTGCTGGGTTTAGAATTGCTTTGCTCTTCCTTTTCCAGTTCCTTGAGAGGATTCATTAGATTGTTGCTTTTTGCTCTTGCTTCCTAGTCCTGGATAACACCTTGACTGTAGCTTTGCAGAAGATTTAGCTGTCCTTGGACAGAAAGTGTCAGATAATAAGTGCACGTTGTTTTAAGCTGCTAAGTAAGTGGTAATATTGTTACACAGCAATAGATACCTAATACACCAGGTTTGTGTCTTGGGAGGCTAAGATGATGATGCTGGTGACATTCCCTGAGATGGAAGACTCGAGGGAGGCCCAGAGTGTGAGGACGCAGAAAACAAGATGAGCTCAGTTTGGGCATGTTGTGTTTGCAGTGTCTAAGGATGTACAAATGGAAGATATCCAATAGGCAGAGGGATATATAGATTGGGGGCTTCTCAAAGAAGACTCAACTGGAAATAGAGACCTTAGAGTTGTTGCAGGTTAGGTTTTCTGGAAGCAGAATCTCAGATGGAAATTCATATTCAGGAAGTTTATTATGAGTGCTTTGAGACCAATACCAGTGTAAGCAGAGAAGGCCACAGGATGGGCCGGGGGTCGTGTGTGTGGGGGAGCATATGTACAATGCAGACTCGACATAGACATCTGCTGACCCCAGGGGGGAGCTCTGATGCTGGGATGGCCCAGCAAGGGGAGTAGCCTTTACACCCTCCATTACCAATTACTGGATACAGACTGCCCCTGGGAAGGTGTGTCCTTGGGTAAAGTAGCCCTCTTCAGTTGAGGGCAATTCCTGGAGAAGGCTGAAAACTGAGTTTATTAGCTGGCCGTGTTCCCAGCAGCTGAAGAAATAAATCCTTCAGTAGTAAAGGGAATGTGAGCATCCGTGACAGGGCCACTACACTGGCAGCTGCAGCTATGGGTTTGGCTGCGAGTCCCCTCAGGGAGTTGGAAGACTGACAGGTAAAGAGGGACAAGAACAGGGATGGAACACTGGGGATCTCCAGGGTCACCCTCAAGTGAAGAATGGGAAGATATTGTTGAAGAGTTAAATGAGTGGGAGCCTTAAGTTTTGTGTAAAGTGAGCAGCACTGTGAGTTGTGGAGGTGGAACAATAGATAAGCCATCAGATATGAGGTGTGCATTCTATGGCACAAAACAGGTTTGTATTAGATCTAATAGGGCAGATATTCAGATGTTAAAAGATTTATGAGGTCAAGATATTTTTTTTTTCTTTTTTGGCTCTACATAATGTAGGCAATCTTATTATTTTAAAATAAAAATGTTTACTGAACACTCAGTAAGTGGCAGGCACTGTGTTATAGTGCTGGGATGCAAACAGGGAAGAAATAGATATCTACATGCCCTGTGGCAAGTACCAGGTTTGGGGTGGCACATAGAAGGTGCCCTCAACCTGGAGTCATTGGGGCTCTTTCCACCCTGCTGCATTATTCATGCAGATCAGACCAGGCATGGTGTCCTTCCAAATGAGGGAGACCTAGCCTTCTTGTCCCCTGTTGTTCGCCACTATGCTGCATCAATGGGTTAGCTTCCATTAACCTCAGATCCTGCATTTATAAAATGGGGATATAACCATTATCCTATAGAATTGCTCTAAAAACTATTTTTGATTCATTAATTGAACAAATATTTATTGATGTCTACAACATGCTAACCCTATATGAACTTTTTCTGAAAGTTCTATCATTGCACTTTCAAAATATGAAATCTACCTTACTGCCAGATACGAACTTTCACTATAACAGAAAGCATTTCATGACAGCATCACAACCATCAGTGATGGATCAAGTAATCCTTGGTTAATAAGCAAGAATAAGAAACTGAGTTGACATCTTTTTTAGGAGTTGAAATTTTGATAACTTATTTTTTGACAGAGGGAGGGAAAATTACACTATTAACTTTAGGGATAGTGTTTTACATAGCGAATCTTGTTGGTTCTCGTGATTTCGGAGGGTGACAATATTTCAATTATTTTCCTCTGGACCTGTTCTTTCATTGAGACACAATGACTTTCCATCACAGTACGTCCCATGTCAAATATGTACACTGTCGCCATGTGGAGCAACAGACTAGGCTGAAAAGAGAAATTTTTAACTATTAGAGAGAGAGAAAGAGAGAGAAAGAGAGGTAACTTAGATGAAATATTCAGTGGAACAGTATAGGTGAAAGACATTTAATTTACAAGACCACAGCAGTACTTGTAACCAATGCACATTTGTCTTTAATGTGCTTCTAGCAATTTCTTAAAAGTTTTTTTAAATGAAAATTGTATCATAACCAAAAAGGTTATTTGAGAGTGAAAGAGGAAGTAATCAATAAATGCTTGCTGAGTTGATCATTAAGGAAGAGTTCTGCTTTTTACCTTTATCTTACCTTCAAGTGATGTCTTCATGTGCTATGTAGATTTTATCTCCCGGTATTCCTAACAATGATAAAACCTGACACTTACTAAATGCTACTATGTGTCAGAAACTGCTAGTTTGTGTACATCAACATATGCACTTTATGAGAAGCCACTCATTTAACTCTGCTTACAAGGTGTATGCTATGATTAGTCTAAATGCATAGTTGGGGGGACCGTGATGCAGAGAGGGGTTGAATTACTCACCCAGAGTCACAATACTGGTAAGTAGTAGAGGCAGGGTTAACCCCACTAGTCAGAGCTCTAGTTCTTAACCATTGCACTAAAGAGCCTCTCAAAATTATTAGACAACTATCTTCTCGTGTACCTTTCAATGCACTCATGAAGAGTGCCCAGACTAGTGCATGCCACTGTATGCTCTCCATTTCACCACAAAAGTCCCACTTTTGTTTTTCCCAAATGGTCTGATGTCCACTTACAGCTCCAGACCCATTGCAGTCACTTCTCTGATTGTCTTCTCTTAGTTCTGCTGGCTTCACTCAGCTCCTCCAACATACAGCAATCTCTTCTGCCTGGCCCCAGGAAACATGCTGTTTCCTCATTCTTGGGTCACCTGTAGCCCTTTCTTCCTCTGGCTCATGCCTATACCCTCTTCCAGATGTGGTTTAAAGGTCCCTTTTTCCAGACATGCTTCTCCAACTCTCCCCTGTTTCACATTCTTCTTTGCAGCATAATGCACAAGTGTGATTTATGACTCAATAATCTATGTATGATCCCATATTGGGATGCCTGACTGCCCCTCGCAACCCCCATGATTCATGAGGGTGGGAGCATGTCTTCCTGTCACCCCAGTGCCTTACACAGTGCCCTGCACAGAGGAAGTGCTTGGTTAACATCTGTCGAGTGTTCTGGGCTGAATTGTATCCCTCCAAAAAATTCACTGAAGTCCTAAGATCCAATACCTCAGAAAGTGACTATATTTGGGGATAGGACTTTTAAGGAGATAATTTAGGTAAAATGAGGATTAGGTGGGCCCTAACCTAGTATGATTGGTGTCCCTATAAGAAGAGAAGATTAGGATGCAGATCAAACATAGGCAGAGAGATAACCATGTGAGGAAATGGAGAGAAGTTTGCCATCTACAAGCCAAGGAGAGAAACCTCAGAAGCAGCAAAACCTGCTGACACCTTGATCTCATACTTCTACCCTGCAGAACTGTGAGAAAGAAAACTCTTGTTTACGTCACCCAGTCTGTAGTAGTTTACTATGTCAGCCCTAGCAAACTAATGCCTTGGATAACAACAGACTGACCTTTCTTCAACTTTGATTTCCGTTGCTTTCCATGTCAAACTACAACTTCCTCTCTACTGCATTTTTATCCACCAGGCTCGCGCGCGCGCGCGCGCTCTCTCTCTCTCTCTCTTTTTTGCCTCTTCTTGATTTAAAGTAATTAATATACTAGAATATATATGCAAATACTTTTTATTGTCTTTACTAGTATTATTTATTACTTCCAGCAGGCTGATTACAATGATGCAAGCTTTCTTGCCAAGCTACCCACTTTTTAACCTCTAAGTCTATGCCTATCCTAAACATGCATATAATCATTTGGGATATTTGGTGTGGAAACTGTTGATAAGCAAATGAGAGAACTTCTCACAGCTGCTGTGGGGTCCATAAATTCAAGTGAGTTCATTATTTTCTTTTTTGATGTGTAATGTCGCTCTAGAAAATTATCATTTAATCAGCAGTAATGACTCTCATATTTCTGCTGCACTGCTTGTTAATCTCCCTACCTAATATAAAGAGAAGGTCTTTAGCAATGCAAATACAATCTCAGCTTAGAAACAGAGCTATGCAAAAAGAAGAGATCTTACCCTATTCTTTTATTGTCATAACTATAGCCTTTAATAGTCACAGAAACAAAACGATAATTGTACTCCGTCTGATGTACCAAGTATGATTTTCCAAGGAAGGTAGTCAAATGTAGGAAATGATTCACTTGAATTTGGTAATTTTATAAAACACCCAAACACTTACATCTCTTGGTCCATTTTGAATGTTGCACATTTATCAAAAGCTAGGGATTCTACCTCCTGCAAGGTCCCATCTCTTTGTCCTCATCATGCACCTCTGTCCCTCTTGCTCACGATGCTCTGGTCACTCCAGTCTTCTTCTATCTCCTTGAAAATATTAAGCTCCTTCGCACCTCAGTGCCTTTGTACATGCTGTTGCCTCTGCCTATGATCACTAACCCCATGTTCTTTGCCTGATAACTTCAGATGTTAGGGTTCCTTTCACTGGTGTTTTCTGGAGGAAGATGTCCCTGAATTTCCCAGGACACAGCAGGTCCCATGATGGGTCTCATATTAGTTCCCAAAGTATGGGGTGGTATTTTACTTCAGAGCACTAGTCACAATGACAGTAAATATTTGTGTTTATAATCTATAACTTGTTAGCTGTGTCTCTAATATTTAGAAGGTCAAATACATAGACCGTTTTTTTCAGACTCTCAGTCACACACTTAGATCCAGAGGTTGCCACAAAGCATTTCTGTCTTATTTTTCACCTTTGAGTGATTGATGAGTTACACTCAGGCCTCTTCCCTTGGACTTTTGTTCTTCCTTTCCTCCATGACATTCCTGGGCCCCACAGCCTCGTCACCACCATCCACAGGGCTCGCTTTCTTCCTCTCAATCTCTGGCTCACACAGTCCATCGCTTGGTTGCATCAGACTTTCCTCCAGCTGTTGGGGGTGGGAGGGCTTTAAACCAGAAGAGTGGAATGCAGAAAATTGTTTGCTTCCAGTCCAGCCAGAGAGGAATATTTGAAAGACAAAGAAATCTGTTTCTTGATAATATTAGCCACTTCTTACAGCATAAAGCCAGAAAAAATAATTCAGAAGTGTTTTTGCTAATGTTTCTTCAGTCCAAGGTCTTACTGTTTCATAAGAGTAGAATGGAGGAGACATGAATTTGAGCAATCTGGCTCCACAGCTCATGGTATTTACCACAACCCAATTTACCTCACAGTGCTGTACACATTGTACAAACACCAATTAACCATTTGTCCATATATCACACTACATTACAGAAATTCGCTTTTGTGCTCCTTACAAGACTGGGTGCTCCAAGACCAAAACTAATCTGTTTTAATATTGTACAATCTTAACTGTATGCAGTAGCACAGTCTTTACCATATAGTAATATTTGCTGAATTTACCTTCAGTGCAGTTCATACAAATCTTGGAGGCTGGCTTCATTGCCTGACCAAGTCCCATGACTTCCATCTTATCTTTCAACTAAGGATTGAAATGTTCATCTTCTCAGAAAAATCAAGTTTAATTATTGCAGTTATGTTTCTGTGCTCAGAGGTAAAGAGTGTGTGTTTTCAATAAGTCAAACTATTAAATGAACATAGTACAGTTATAAGGTAGATCATTTCATGCTCCAGAAATTTCAAAAATGATACTATGCTACCAGATTCCAAGACTTCCACACCAAGTGGATGGGGAATCTGCTGAGAAAAAAGCCTCCAGAGAAACTTAATGTGATCAGGGAAGTAATCCACAAGGAGTTTATTGGGTATAGAATAAACCCTTCTACTCACATTCTAGGAGTCTCTCAAACAAATTGATAAGATACTTCAGGAACTCTCAGAATTGGTGAAATTTGACACTGTAGAGAGATATTTAGGAGGTTGAGTAAGTCTTACAGGTAAGTCTTGGGGATGAATTGAATGTTGGCTGGGTAAGAGAGAGAGACAGATTTCTGGCCTTGACTGTTTAGATGGAGGTGCCAATAATCAAGAAGGGAAACACAGGAGAAAGAACGAATCATATCCACTCCCACAAACTAGGAGGGAGGGCAAAATAATAGAAGAAAAAACTAATGATTCTTCTGCTTTTAATACACATCTCTTCATTCGGGATGACATAAATCCAACTGGAACTAATTTACAGAAAAAGAGAACTGTGCTGGCTTCAGTTACCAAATATTCATAAAGGTGGGTGAAGAATTGGATTTAAACGCAATTGGAAATGGGAACTTACAATCATGATGCTAGATATAATCTACATGTAGTGACATACAAAGATACTAATTTTACTGTTCTATGTAACATTCATATCAAGCCATGAAACATTGCCATCATCCCAGAAAGTCCTTTAGTATCTTTATTTTTAACAATGTGTGCACCTAGAAACCATTTTACAGAAAAAATATTCACACAGCTTTAATCATAATAGCTAAACACTGCTATTCTGATTTCTAGAACCATGCGTTTGTTTTGCTTATTCTAGAAATTTTATAAATCAGATCACACGGTATGCACTCTTTTATGTGTGGCTTCTTTCACTCAGCCTGTTTTTGAGATTCCTCCTTGTTGTTATGCTTATAAAAAAAATGTTCCTTTTTATTCCTGAGTAATATTGTAGTGTATGAAAATGGCAAAAGTTACTTATTCATTCTCTTATTGATGTACATCTGAGTGTTTCCAGTTTTTAGCTATTATGATTAAAATTGCCATGAATGTTCTTGTAAAATATTTTTAAAAGTCACATGTTGTCAATTCTCTTGGATAAATACTTAGGAGTGCAATTGCTATTTAAAATGTAGCTGTATGTTTACTTTTTAAAGAAACTGCTGAAAACCACCCAACCACAAAAATAAACAAGAGAGGAGGAAAGAAACAAAGGATATACAAAACAGCCAGAAAACAATCAATAAGATAAGTCCTTACCTATCAATAATGACCTTGAATGTAAACAGATTGAACTTTCCACTTAGAGTATATAGACTGGCTGGATTGATAAAACCAAAAATAAAACAAACAGGATCTGCACCTTTTACCTCTTACAAAATTCAACTCACGGTGGATAACAGACTTAAACCTGAGACATGAAACTATAAGAATTCTAGAAGAAAATGTTGGAAATACTCTTATAGACATTGACCTAGGGAAAGAATTTATGAAGAAGACCCCAAAGGCAATCATAGCAACAGCAAAAATAAATAAATGAGATCTGATCAAATTAAAAAGCTTCTGCACAGCCAAGGAAACTATCACGAGAACAAACAGACAACCTACAGAATCAGAGAAAATATTTGCATGCTACACATCTGATAAAGGACTGATAACAAGAATCTATGTAGAACTCAGAAAAATCAGCAAGAATCAAACAACTCTATCAAAGAGTGGGCAAAGGACATGAACAGAAACTTTTCAAAAGAAGATACACTAATGGCCAACAAACAGAGGAAAAAATGCTCAAATCTCTAATCATCGAGGGAATGCAAATCAAAACCACAATGAGATATCACTTATCTCCAGTAAGAATGGC
>VBSM01003190.1:9569117-9582183 GCA_008086735.1 Cheirogaleus medius | reverse complement strand
CTTTATCAAAAAGTCCCAAAACAGTAAATGTTGGTGTGGATACAGAGAGATAGGAATACTCATACACTTCTGGTGGGACTGCAAACTAGTACAACCTCTGTGGAAAGTAGTATGGAGATACCTCAAAGAGCTACAATTAGAACTACCATTTGATCCAACAATCCCATTATTGGGCATCTACCCAAAAGAACAAAAGACATTCTATAAAAAAGACATCTGCACTCGAATGTTTATAGCAGCACACTTCACAATTGCAAAGATGTGGAAACAACCCAAGTGCCCATCAATACATGAGTGGATTAAGAAAATGTGGTATATGTATATCATGGAGTACTACTCAGCTACAAAAAACAACAGTGATCTAGCACCTCTTGTATTATCCTGGATAGAGCTGGAGCCCATTCTACTAAGTGAAGGATCCCAAGAATGGAAAAGCAAGCACCACATGTACTCACTAGCAAATTGGTATTAAGTGATCAACACTTATGTGAACATATAGTAGTAACATTCATTGAGTGTTGGGCAGGTAGAAGGGGGGAGGAGGGATGGGTGTATTCATACCTAATGTGTGCAGTGCACACTGTCTGGGAGATGGATATGCTTGAAGCTCTGACTCCAGTGGGGCAAAGGCAATATATGTAACCTAAACATTCATACCCCCATAATATGCTGAAATAAATATAAATAAATAAATAAAACAAAGCAAAGCAACACACAAACAAAACCCCAAGATCTGACTATATACTTCATATAAGAAACTCATCTTACTTGTGAAGATACACATAGACTAAAAGTAAAGAGATAGAAAAAGATAATTTATGCAAATAAAAACTAGAAGTGGGCAGGCTATACTTACCTTAGATAAAATGGACTTTTAAGTAAAGAACTGTTATAAGAAACAAAAAGGGTATTATATATTAATAATAATAAAGGGATCAATTCACAAGATGATATAACAATTATATACGCACCCAACACTGGATTACCCAGATATATAAAGCAAATATTAGATCTAGAAGGAGAAGTAGACCCCAATACTATAATAGTTGGAGATTTCAACATCCCACTCTCAGGATTGAAAATCAACAAAGAAACATTGTATATAACTACACAATAAAACAAATGGACTTAACAGAGCTTTACAGAACATTTCACCCAACAACTATAGAATATACATCTTTTACTCAGCACATGGAAGATTCTCCAGGATTGATCATATGTTAAGACACAAAACAAGTATCAAGAAACTTAAAAAATCAAAATTATATCAAGTATCTTTTTTGACCAAGCTGGAATAAGACTAGAAATCAATAACAAGAGGAACATTCAAAATGATACATGTACATGGAAATTAAACATGTTTCTAAACAACCAAGGGGTTGAGGAAGAAACTAAGAAGAAAATTTTAAAATGCCTTGAAACAAATAAAAATAGAAAGACAACATACCAAAACCTATGGGATATAGCAAAAGCAGTTCTAAGAAGGAAGCTTATAGCAATAAATGCCTACCTCAAAAAAAGTTAAAAGATTTCAAATAAGCAACCTAACAATGCACCTCAAGGAATAGAAAAGTAAGAACAAGCCAACCTCCAAATTAGTAGAAGGAAAAACATAATAAAAATAAAAATAAAGAGTAGAAATAAATAAAATTGAAACAAAAATAAAAAAGATCAACAAAGTGAAAAGTTGGTTTCTTGAAAAGAAAAGCACAGTCAACAAACCATTATCTAGACTAAGAAAAGAGTGAAAACCCAAATAAATAAAGTCAGCAATAAAAAAGGAGATTTCACAACTTATACCACAGAAATTCAAAGGATCATCACATATACCAAAAAATTTCAAAACTGAGAGGAAGTGGATAAACTTTTGGACAGGTACAACCTATCAAGAATGAACCAAGAAGAAATACAGCACCTGAACATATCAGTAATGAGTAACATGATTGAATCTTTAATAAAAAGTCTCCCAACAAAGGAGAAAACTCCAGGACTGGATGACTTCACTCTTGAATTTCAACAAACTTTTAAAGGAGAACTAATACCAGTTTTTCTTAAACCATTCAAAAAACTCGAAGAAGAATGAATTATTTCAAACTCATTATATAAAGCCAGCATAATCCTGATAAAAAAAACCAGATAAGGATGCTGTATAAATAGAAAACTGCAGGGCAGTATCTCTAATGAACATAGATGACAATGTCTTCAAAGAAATACTAGTAAAACAAATTCAACAGCACATTAAAAAGATCATACACCACAATCAAGTGGGATTTTTCTAAGAAAGGACAGTATAGTTCAACTTACATGAATCAATAAACATACATAATACATCACATAAATAGAATGGGCAAAAACCATATGTTCATCTCAACAAATGCAGAAAAAACATTTGATAAAAGTTCAACATTTCTTTATGATAAGGATTCTCAATAATTTAGGGATAATCAGAAATTATCTCAATACAATAAAGGCTATGTATGAAAAATTGACAGCTAACATAGTGCTGAACTAGGGACTGGAACAATACAAAAATGCCCACTGTCACTACTCATACTCAACCTAGTAGTGGAAGTCTTAGAGAAATTAAGCAAGAGAAAGAAAGAAAGGGCATAAAAATTGGAAAAAAGGAAGTCAAATTGTCCCTCTTTGCAGGTAACATTATTATATATTTTTAAAAGCCTAAAAACTCTACCACAAAATTCTTGGAACTAATAAACAAATTCACTAAAGTTGTAGGACACAAAGTCAGCATACAAAAATCAGCACTTTTTACATGAATGATGAAGTAGCTGGAAACAAATCAAGAAAGCAACCGCATTTACAATAGCTAAAAAGAAAAAAAAACATAGGAATAAATGTAAACAAGGAGGTGAAAGATCTCTACAAATAAATTATAAAACACTGAGGAAAGAAATCTAAGAACACACACAAAAATGGAAAGATATTCCATGTTCATGGGCTGGAAGAATTAATATTGTTAAAATGACCATAATACTCAAAGTGAACTACAGATTCGATGTAATCCGTATCAAAATTAAAATTATATTCTTCACAGAAAGAGAAAAAAATCTTAAAATTTGTATAGAAGCACAAAGACCCTGAATAGCCAAGGCAATCTTGACCAAAAAGAGCAAAGTTGGAGTTATCACACTATCTGACCTCAAAATACACCCCAAAGAAGCTATAGTAACCAAAATGGCATGGTACTGGCATAAAAATAGACACATAGACCAGGGGAACAGAACAGAGAATCCGCAAATTAGAGAGCTCAGAAATTAATACATGTATCTACAGCCAAGTGATTTTTGACAAATGCACCAAGAACATTAATTGGGGGAGAGGACAGTGTTTTCAGTAAGTAAGTCTAAGAAACTAAATATCCATACACAGAAGAATTAAATTAGACATCCATCTCAAACCCTATAAAAAATCAACTCAAAATGAATTGAAGACCTAAATGTAAGGCCCAAAACTATAAATCTACTAGAAGAAAACATAGGGTTAGACACTAGAATTTGGAGATATCATCATCCTGTAATTATGCTCAGGATTCCACTGACGAAACAAGAATATTTTAGAACACTGCTGTCCAACAGTCCTTTCTTAGATGGTAGAATGTTCTATATTTGTGGTGTTCGTTATGGTAGTCACTGGCCATCTGTGAATTTTTTTGAGCACTTGAAATGTGGCCAGTGTGAATGAGGAATTGAATTTTAAATTTTATTTAATTTTAATTTATTTAAATATATAGTCACATGTAGACAAGGCAGCATTAGAGAAACGAAATGAAGGTCTGCTATTGCTTTCTTTTTATTCAGTCCATCCATCATTGTTAATGATAGCTTTGTTGTTACTACCTGTGCAAAGATCCATATTTCTTCAAAAAAATGTGATTTAAACTTTCTTCAAGATTGACGTTTTCTTAAACTTAACAGCTAATAAAATACTTGAACCATATGACAGGAATCTATTTATCACTGTTCTCTCTCTGGGTATAGAAAAATAATGCTGAATTCTTATTTTTATGTAAAATAAAAGATGTTCCAATTATATATATAAAAATAAATTTAATGGCCAATGTGATGGAAAATTCTGTTCCATTGGTCTGTGTCTTGACTTTTATACCAGTACAATGCTGTTTTTTCTACTGTATCCTTGTAGTATAATTTTGAAGTCAGGTAATGTGATGCCTCCAGAGTTGTTCTTTTTACTAAATATTACTTTGGCTATTTGGGCCCTTTTTTGGTTCCAAATGAAGTTTAGGATATACTTTTTTCTAGGTCTGTGAAATATGATGCTGGTATGTTGATGAGAATTGCCTTGAATCTGTAAATCACTTTGGACAACATGGACATTTTAACAATGTTGAGTCTACCAATCCATGAGCAGGACATATTTTTCCATTTGTTTGTGGCACCTGCAATTTCTTTAATCAGTGTTTTGTAGGTCTCCTTATAGAGATCTTTTACCTCTTTTGTTAAGTATGTTCCTAAATATTTTATTTTCTTTATAGCTATTGTGAATGGTATTAAGTCCTTGATTTGACTCTCAGCTTGACTGTTATTAGTATATAGAAAGGCTATTAATTTGTGAACATTGGTTTTGTAACCTGAGACTTTGCTAAATTTATCTATCAATTCTGGGAGTCTTTTGGTAGAGTCTTCAGGGTTTTCTGGATATAAGATCATATCATCAGCAAACAGGGATAATTTGACCTCCTCTTTCCCAATTTAGATATCCTTTATTTCTTTCTCTTGCCTGATTGCTCTGGGTAGGATGTCCAGTACTATGTTGAATAGAAATGGTGACAGTGTGCAGCTTTGTCTTGTTCCAGTTCTTAGGGGAAATGCTTGCAACTTTTTCCCATTCAGTGTAATGTTGGCTATGGGTTCATCATATATATATAATTTTGATGTATGTTCCTTCTATGCTTAGTTTGTTGAGGGTTTTTATCATAAAAGGGTGCTGGATTTTATCAAATGCTTTTTCTGCATCTGTTGAGATGGTCGTGTGGACTTTGTTTTTGTTTCTGTTTATGTGGTGGATCACTTTTATTGATTTGTATATGTTAAATCACCCTTGCATCCCTGGGATGAAACCTATTTGATCATGGTGAACTAACTTTTTGATGTGCTGTTGAATTCAGTTTGCTAGTATTTCATTGAGGATTTTCACAACTATGCTCGTAAGGGAAGTTGGTCTGTAGTCTCCTTTTTTGTTGTTGTTGTTGTGTCCTTTCCTGGCTTTGCTATCAGGGTGATATTGGCTTCATAGAATGAGTTAGATAGGATTCCCTTCTTCCCTTGTCTGTTTCCACTGACTATCTCCTTTCAATGATAGGCTACATTTTGCTGTATCTTTGAATGTTTCATAATTTTTTTATTGAATGCCAAATATTGTGTATAAAAGAACAGTAGAGATAAAAGTAAATAATGTTTATCCCTAGAGAATGACATTTTTCTTCTTTTATCAAACTCTTAGTGTGTGAGGTATGGCAGGGAGGATTGAAGCAAATTAGTGTAGCTGGCTCTGAGATTTTCTGCTGCTTTAGTTAGATTCAGCTCATTAAAGTCATCAAATTATTTGAGGGTGGAGTCTATTTTTTAAATTTAGGGTTTGGGTTCTGAGTCCCTAGGAGTTATATCTTATTTTTCATACCTGGCCATCATACTTTAACATGATATGTGAACCTTGAAATTCAGTGTAAATCTTTCTCATCTCTCCTGCCCTTCTTCTAGTGGTAGATAGTCAGTATTTGATGTTCAATGTAAGGTTCATAGTGCTTATGGCTTTTTTTCCCTAAGTTCTCCTTCCCTGTCCTTATTTTTCAGCAGACTTCACAAATCTGTACCACAACATGGTTTTGTTTAGCTCTCTTGCCTCTTCCCTAGGTTCAGATTGCCACTGCGTCAAACTCAGTGTAGGTTTCAGATGATCTGTAGGGTTTCTTGCAGTTCTCAGGCCCTGCCCTCTGAACACAGCAGGCCCATGTGACTGTGCCTCTGGAGCCACCTCTTTCTATTCACTGCTCTTCTGTCTTCTCTCTCTGACTTGGCACTATTCTCTCAAATCAGCTTTTCCATGAGGCAGGAGGTCTGGCTGTCAGCAGATTGGGGCTCCTAACTTGTAAGATCTGTGAACAGACAAGGATTTAATTACATATAGCTTAAGCATGTATGTGTATATATATATATATATATATATATATATATATAAATACAGTCAATCCTCATTATTCGTGGATTCTGTATTATAGAATTCACAGAACTTTTGTGGTCATTCATGGGCATACACAGCAGAACGACAAGAGATTTAAGTCACCTGATGTATAAATTCTCAGCTGAGGCCAAATAAGTTGACACTGCCTTTTTGTCAGTATATTTATATATTATATATATGTCATATATTTAATCTTTATAATAATCCCATGAGATAGCTAAAAGTATTATTTTTTTTTAAGAAATTGAGGCTCAGAAACATTGC
The DNA here is from genome assembly GCA_008086735.1 of Cheirogaleus medius. Classification (NCBI taxonomy): domain Eukaryota; kingdom Metazoa; phylum Chordata; class Mammalia; order Primates; family Cheirogaleidae; genus Cheirogaleus; species Cheirogaleus medius. The sequence goes on along the minus strand of VBSM01003190.1, from coordinate 9,575,700 downwards.
CTTGTCTAAGATCAGACAAATGCTAAATCTTTGGATTCAAGTACTAAATACTGAAAGTTTGGATTCAAATGCAGGCTTTTTTCCCCTTAGATCTCACAGTCTTCGCAGCTACAATTTGCCACTTCTTTAGTTGGCTTGGCTTATGTTTTATGACCATCTCTGGACCAGTAACTCTGTCCAAATGATGGAGGACTATACTGGCCTAGTTCAGAACATATGCCTACTCCTTGAGCAGGCCAGCTACCCAGAATGTTGAATGGCTTCTACAGGGGGAGGGCAGAGGAAGATTGAGAATCTGAAACAGGTACCACAAGGATGGCTGACAGATTAGATTTGAGGCCCTGAGTTGTAGAGATTCTTATGAGAGAGTTTGGTGTTCCCACACTAGGAAGCTCTGATTAATGGAAAGATAAAAATAAAACAAATACCCCGAGGAAGTCAGATGAATCTCCTTCCAAACCTTGAGTCTATTTACTATCTATATGATATCTAGGAATATTACCTAGTTTTTCTTAGCTTAAGTATTTCATCTGTAAAATGGGTCCAATACATACCCTTATATGATAATTGTGAAAATCAAATAAGTTATTGTTGTAAGGGGTCTTGCCCAGCATAAGTATTCCATGATAACTCATTCCACTCTACTGTATCTCCTTTTAAGTGAATAGTCAATCACAGATTCCTCCTCGGTAGGAGTTTTTTTTAGATGTTTGCTTTTAGTTTATCATCTTCCTGGAAATCCTACAATTCCTTTACTAGTAATCCAGCCAGAAAATGAGAATTGGAGCTGTGCTGCATAGAAGACACTAACTTGATTTTCACCTTGACATTTTCCTTCAGATCCAGAAGAAATTTAGTATAACACAAGCTTTAACAATATCAATATTTCTCTCTCTCTCTCTCTCTCGTATCCTAGCAGTTCTCATTGGTCTTAATATGCTTACTTTGGTGACTATCCTTAGAGTCATTCCTTTAAAATAAAAAAAAATTGTGGTAAAATTTACCTAACATTAAATTTACCATTCTAGCCATTTTTTTTCTGGTTGATGTATTTATTTTTATTGTGGTAAATATGCATAACAAAATTTATTACTTGAACCATTTTTACTTGTATAGTTCAGTGGCATTAAGTACATATACATTGCTGTGCAACCATCATCACTATCCATCTCTAGAACCTTCTCATCTTCCCAAACTGAAACTCTGAACCTATTAAACAATAACTACCATTCCTCTCACCCTCCTGGAGTTATTTCTTTGAATTAAGGAATTGTCAACAGAAAATGTTCCCAAAGTATTCATGTTTCCTGGGTATGAAGAAAGGATAGCACATTATCACATTAAAGTCGACAAACATTAATACAATACAAAGACAAACATTTATTGAGTGCTTCCTTTGTATAGGAATTATGCTAAGCACTTTACTGGCATTATCTAATTTAATCCTCTCAATAAACCTAGGAAGTGGGATTTTTTAATTTGAGAAATGAGAAAAATAAAAGCATAGAGAAATTAAATAGCTTTGTCCAAGAGTACACATATGGCTTAGGGTAGAGCTGGCATCTGATATAAGAAAGCCTCACTTAGAATACCTGTTATCTATGCAGATTTTTGTTTAATACATTGCCAGAGAATCTACATTTTTAGCAGGTACAATAGACAGTGTTTCTTAAACTCTAAAATGCATAAGAATCAACAGGAGGGCTTGTTAAAACAGAGATTCCTGTACATCACCCCCAGAGATGTTGATTCAGGAAGTCTGGAGTAGGACCTGAGATTCAGCATGGATAACAAGCTCCCAGGTGATGCCAATGTTTCTGGCCACATTTTGAATAACAAGCCTAGACATTTATGTTTCAGGTAATGTAGATCACTCTGAAAAACAGAGAACAATCTCATATCATTTGCAAAATTAATTGGTTAGCTGAGAGTTATCTACAGAGAATAGGAACTTCAGGCTTTGGGTCAAAAATCAAAAAAAGTTTAGACAAGAGGGAAAGGGCAGGAAATTATTCAGTGGCAGGGTGGGAAGTCATGGACCCCTGAGAGATGAGAAGTTTAAGAGATCAGCTGAGAGCTTGCCTAGACTGGCTGGGCAGAGGATGGGCTCTCAGGCAAAGGGGTGATCGACTTAGGGTGGGAAGTAATTACCATGGGTCCAATGGGGCAAGCTGAAGGGAGAGGCCACGTTGCCAAAACAAACTGTAGACATCAAACAAGGTGCAATGTCCACAAACAAAACTAGGGCCTAGATCCATAGAAAATGCAGAAAAGAGGCCCAACTTTTCTGGCAAGGGTGTCCAGGGTTCAAATAATCTACAAAAGATGAAAAGTATTGATCCCAAGTAGAAATGTTGACAGCAGCCTGATTTAGTGGGTACAGACAGGTTTGACCACCCATCATCAGTAGAGGTGGGTAGCTTACTCTACTTTCCCAGTTGGGAAAAGAAAGACCACCAGGCTAATGACCTTTTCTAGAATGAGGATAGCTCTTGCCAAAAGATTTTAGCTGGAAGTCATTACACAGCCAGAGAGCCATGCCCCTGAGAGTTTCTAGCCCTCAGGGTACAGCCACAGAAGGGAAGAGTCCCGTAGAATATTCCAATAGTAGCTTGAGACCATTACCCGCTTAAAAAGCTTGCTTGGCCAGTAGGGTCAGCCACAACTACACTATGTATTCTATAAATGCAAAATAATTAATTTTCTGGCATGAAATAACAATTAGGAAAATAAGTCACTATGCTTAGCAACACTGTTATCCCCATTATCCCAGCATGGAGCAACACCTTCCGCTGATCTGAGGGAGACTTGAAGTTTTCAAGATCAGAAACTATGGGGTGGATCAAGAAAATCTTCTTGATTCCTTCTTCACAATCTCTTCTTCATGCAGATGTACATCTGACTGGGGAGAGAATTACCTAGCAGCTGTGCATAGCTATGACATCTATTCTTTATTATCTCTCATAATTATCTCATTTCAAAAACAAGTGTGTTTTTAAATAACTTTTTTTTTTCTGATTACAAGGGCACCATGTGTTTCTTGTAGAAACTGCATGGGAAATGAAAGTAAGAACCTGCTAAATTCTCACACTTACTGTGTGCTCTGATAGGCACTGCAGAGAGTGTGGTGAACAAATATTGTATTAATAGTATTCCGTAATCTTGACTGGTCACCATTGATATTTGTTTGTTTGTTTATTTTATTTTGGTTTGGCTTCATCAGGATCCTGCTCCACATACTGTTTTATATCCCACTTTTAAAATTAACAGTGTTTCATGAAAAATATCCCACCGTCATTACCTAATTGGCTTATGGCAACATGGTATTTATATTCCATCTCGAAGATCTCAGTACCTCTATTTCACTTATTAACCACTACCTCTTGCCACTGCTTATCTAGATCATCTATCTAAGTCTGTCAGAGCTCTCAGACCAACCCTACATCTTATGGTTTATAACTTCAATCTTTTTCATCAATATTCTTAAATTCCTAGTCTCCATATCAATGGTTCGATTTCAAGTGGGTCAGTCCAGCAGCTTCTTTATGGCTGTGTTTTATACCAACTCTGATTCTCTTTGTAGCCAGTGGCTTGGTTCTGATACTTGCATTTTGAATGACATCAGAAATTCTGAATCCTAACAACCACTGATGCAGAATAAGCTCCCTACAAATATGTTTAATGTATTGCAGCCTATAAAATACTCTTTAAGTCAGATTATCGAATGGAGGTCCTTTGAGCAAAATATTGCATATTGCAAAACCTGATTCTGGCCCCCACAGAATTTCTGCTGATAAAGTTTTTCTGTGTGTATTTGAGAATATATTTCCATGTTTATTACTATAATCCAGAAGAGCAGAAGAGTAGTGGTTTCTCACTGGAAAGAACACAAAACCTGAAACCATATTATTGCCTTTCCAAACTGCATTTTAAAAGGCAACACCATTGAAACCATTGAAAAATTCTAGATCTATAAGGAAAAGAAAATTTAGGGTTTTAGATTTTCAGTTAAATGTCTACATCAACATTTTATGAACATTGTAATTGGCTATGCACGAAGAGAGAGAAAGAGAGAGACAGAGAGAGAGAAAGAGGGAGAGAGACATGGTATTGAGAAAAAATTGCACCCATCAGACTCAAGCACCTCACTATTCATTCAGGCAAATGCCCAAGGGTTTTAAATTATGCCTCTTTTCTAGAAAGAATCATAAGATTCCTTTAGGCATTACAAAACAGAGAACTGAGCCTAATGGAGGGTAGACCCAAGAACCTTACTTCTCTGCTGACTGAAATATAGTATTTTTCCTGTAAAATAATGTTGAAGGAAGGTAAACCTTTAAACCTACAGATTTGCAGCTTAACACTGTAATTTATTTCTCCTGGCAACCGTTGCAATATTCCTAGATTTATGTAGAGAAAAAAATATATAATTCTTCTATTTGAAATGGACAAAACTCTAGAAAGAAAAAAATAAGGATTTTGACTTTCTCTGTTAAAAGAAGAAAATAGACTATGGAAATGTAACTTTCCACCATCCAATCCTCTGAGAATTTTGGAATGTAATTATAGAACAGCATTATATATTCAAAGTATTCAAAATTGAGTGTAAGGCTCAGACTGCCCAAATAGTACTGAATTAAAAGAATCTTATCAACTAATAGTAATGGAAGGATGAAAAGGTTTAGAATTTGCAGAAGCATAGGAGAAATGACAACAAAATGTTTATTGACTAATAAGAACTTGCACATTGGGAAGGGGGCATGTTAATCAGCTTCATCTCTTTTGTGCTTGGTGCAAAAGCAAAAACAGAATTCTAAGTTTTCCTATTCTTCAGCAAATAGCTAATTTGTGGCTTTGTAATTTGTTTAAAAATGAGGCTCATATTATATCTCATATGAAATGTGATGCTTATTAATATGCAGGAAATATGCTGACAGCAACAGGAAGAAAAAAAGTCTCCTAAATCTCAACAAATATCAGCATAATATGTATTGAGCTTATGTAACTGAAACATGTGATGGCCTGAAATAATAGGCTGGCACTAAAAATTTTTACTGTGGTCCCTGAGATCTCTCCTTCTTAAATTTAGTTGTTGGCATCTGATTATTGTTTCAATGAGTTTGGCTCCCTGGGGATTAAGATGAGGAGAGCATGCCAGAGTGCAGACAAACTTCTCTGATTTTGCAAAGAATAGCCCAGAATAAACTTAAAAAGCAGTGATATTCCTGACTCCCAGATACTCTTCCCATATTAACACAGAGCTGGATTCTTATTCTATTCACATATGTTAAGCATTTTTTTATAATTACAATTTTAAGTTAATCTTTTTTAATTATAAAAGAAAACAGACTTATTGTATAAAGCTCGAAAAACATACGTCTAAGTAAAGAGAACAGCATTAAACATCTTTGTCTTTTTCTTCTGTTTTACCAATGGCCTCATTTCACTCCACCTACACTTCCCCCACACATACATAAGAGTTGGGAGGAGGGAGGGAAATCGAGAAATGAACACACAGGAGGGTTGCGTTTGCATTCACTATTGTGTCCTGAGTTGTTCCACATAGCGTGCCTTTGTTGAAATATCATTGTTAGTGGCTATTTCATGTTTTTATTTTATTACAATGTATAAAACTATTCCCCTACTGTTCGATATATTTAAATATTTCACAGAGGGTATTAGTGATGATTTTCTTCACGAACTCCTGTGACTCTCACTACCCTCCGAATGTTGGTGTTCCGCGAAAGTCAATCTTTGGCTTATCTTTTCCTTTCTTTCTTTTTCTCCCTCATTGATTTTATCTATTTCCATTTTTTTTTTCAAGCTCATTCTGCATGTTAATGACTCTCTATATGCTCAGGCCTCTGTCTTGAATTTGAAGTCCTGTACTCCTCTGCCTTGTGAACATCTCTTCCTTAGGTTCCCGTGGGTAACACAACCAAAAAAGTTCTCAAACTGGATCTCCATGTAATGTACTCAGTGTGACACTTTTCACCTGGCTAGCCAGATCAGAACCTTGGAGAGCACCCCAGATTCTTCTCTCTCTCATTGAGTTTGCACTTACAGTGGATTAATCTGCCTTGGAGTGGGTGCCCATCCTTGGGTTACATGGTACGAGATGTGATGGGCAAGGTCATCCAACATTGTGCAGGGCCATTTTGCTCAGAAGTGATTGTGAACATGGCACAGGTCCTGGCTGACATATTTAATACAGTCATTTAAAATATTCCTTCGAATAAAGTTAAGAACTGTGGTAATGATAGATACAGTGCTTAAACATTCTATGTATACTAGACCATATATAAATAATAATTATAATAATATGTTAATTTACATATAGTATATGTATCATTATAGATGCATGGTTTACAAATATTACCTGAATACTATATGCGATGTGGAAGACTCAGAGAGATGTATCATATTCCCTAACTCCAAGAAGGATAGATTCAAGTAAAGACACATGTGATTCATGGGAGAAAGTAATGTGAAAATAATCGGACTTTTTGATAAAGGCCATTCTCATTGAAGTTAGGTGATATCTTATTGTGGTTTTGATTTGCATTTCCCTAATGATTAGAGA
>VBSM01003190.1:9550116-9567716 GCA_008086735.1 Cheirogaleus medius | reverse complement strand
GTGGATAGGCAAAATTTGTTTTGCAGATAAAGAAAAATTAAAGTTAACTCTGATCTGAATTGGAGTTCCGTAAGTAACAGCCACCTTGAAAGTTTATGATTAGATATGAAGTTTTACATATTTGAATACATAATCAATATATTATCTAAATCCATTTGAGACCTCCCTTGCTACATAGAAACTTTATTTACTATGAATTGAGATTAGGAAATAATTTAAAGGAAGACTCCATTTTAGAAAGTACTTGAGTCCCTGTGTCTTTGAGCTGAATTGTGTCCTCGTCATTATTCCACGCCCGGGGAATATGGCCCCAGAACAGCCTTTCTCTCCCTCCTGTTTGTTCCCCAAAGCTGTGTCACTGCATCTTTTTGTACCTTCAGTCTAATAGAATATAATGGAACACTCTAATTTCTGCTCCATTTTTCTGAAAACCTAAAATGGCTCCAAAGAAAAAAAGTTTATCAAGTAATAAAAGAAAACAAACAAACAAAAAAGAACTCTATGAAGAAGGCACAAAAATAATGATAGTTTTTCAACTTGCCTATTTTCCCATAACTGGTAGGGGGCTGAATTAGCAAGTCTACCTGAATAAACCCCTGCTTTTCTGCTCAGAGACCAGAAATGCCCTCATTGTTTCTCACTCCCATTCCCAGCTTGCTCTCTAACCTCCTCCCTTCTCTTAGTTGGTAATGGCCTCCTCTGGGCATCTGGGAAATACATCTCAGAAATGCATTTGTCTACTTTTCTCTCCTACCCCTACAACTGCCATGGGTCACATCACATGGATCCTCCTTCCACTGGGCTTCTTGGCCCTGCCCCCTCTTTTTGCCTTTCTGGCAATTATTGCTTTGGTCAACTGGGTCATTAATTCTTCTCCATTTCGATTGCATCTTGGGTCCTTCACCTGCTATGGGCTCACGCTTCCTCTTTTCTCTCCGTCAGTTTCCCCCATACTAACTCCAGACTGAATTTTTCAACAATTATTTAGAACCATGCCAGACCACTGACACTCAATGGATGATAAATATTTTTATGAGGATAATGATGAGGATGATGATGATGGTGATGATAATAATATTGAGGGAGATAATGTAACTGATGATCTTTCTTTAATCTTAGCTTCCAAAACATCAAAGCAAAATTTGGGTGTCAGTTTTAATAACTTTGATGGACTTTACTATTTGAGTATTTATACTCTCCCCACCTTCTTTTTTTTTTTTTATACTAATATGGGAAAGAAAGATTTACCCAGTCTCACCATTTCCTTTTGATTCTCTTAGCCGTGACTACACTTTCATAAGTTGCCTTCTTATTAAAGTCTCTTCATCTGAGTCATCTAGGGTGAATTCTGTTTCCTGCTGGCATGTTTACTAATAAAGAGAATATTCAATGCACATTTGTCAAACTGATTTAGAACGGAAGGGCATTTTTATCTCTTTTGTTGCTTTTGTTAAATTAAGCGTAAAAATTATACAACAATGAAACAAGTTGAAATGTCTTTCAGTTCTTACTCTAAATTCTAACTTTGTATTTTGTTTGGACTATTCTTAATACATTTTCATAAAATTATAATTTTCTTTTCAATGCACAATTATTTATAATTTTGTTATATTTGTGTGATTTTATAAAAAGGTCTCTTAGCCACTCTTCTTTTTCTGAAGAATGATATCTCAAATGAAATAATTAAAATAAATGAGAAATAATATTTAAATATGTATATAAAATTATTATATAACAGTTTCTCAGGAACACATATAGTGGTTACATAATGTCACTAAAAGATTCAAATCACTTTATTAGTCTAGACATTAGTTTTATTTACTATTTCCTGAGACAAGTATGCTTTTAGGGTGGAGCTGGTAAACATTTAGCATTTCTGGTATTTTCACCGAAATGATCAGAATAGAGTTTACCTACTACCCACTGAATGATTCAGTTAATCTTTTCTATGATTTAAGCTGGGACTAGTTCAAATGTGTCCTGTTGGTCAATTTTTTTCTCTCATAGGCACATCTGTAATTGTTACGTTGATTAACTTGATCATAGCTGTCACTTTGATCATTTTCAGAAAATTCATGTGTGACAATTGAAGCCTACAGATCACTTAGGGGATGATCACTGGCTTCAGCTTGCAGCCCTAGCCAGTAACCTTGGACAAGCCCTTTAATCTCTCTGAATTTCAGTGTCCCCTCCTGTGGGGTGGGGCTGATAATATCTTCCTATATACAAAATACATTACAGGGCATGATACAAATGTAAAGGAAGAGCCATTTAACTCTATATTTAGAAAGATACATTTGATAGAGTTATTTAATGTCTTATGGTCCCTTGAGAGTCAAAGTACTCTGAGAAATATTTCAGCTAGTCTCAGTTGGACACTCTAACTTTAGAAAATAAAGCATGTGGAAAGTGCTTCATGGTTTATATTTGAATAAATTTTTGCCTAAAAGCTCATAAAATGGCACGTGTGTGTGTGTGTGTGTGTGTGTGTGTGTATAATCTTCATCCTTGGTATCATTTTTCTTTCTCCTTCCTTTGGTTGACAAATAACATTTTTGCAAAATGAACAATGTCTCAAATAGAGCATTTTTCTTTCATGTCTATGATCCTCAAGGGGAAAACTTGGGAAATGTATTCCTGTTTGGTATGACTTTCCTTTAGACATTTCAGGACCATAGAAATGTTATGTGGAACATCTTTTTTTTTTTTTTTTAATGCAATAGACTTTCTTTCGAATATTTCTTTTTTTCCTAAAGAATGTTTCCTCCTGGATTTTCTCAGCTAGTACTTTGGTATTTATGGCTTAAGTGACTCAGTAAATGTAAGAAAATGATGTTCACCAGTGCAGCTAAGAGGGAATATGAGAGATCTGTATTTTTAAGTTGAATAAACACATTTAGCTGTATTGAGATTAACCTCGGTAGCTTGTAGCCAAAATGGGGAATTTAAAGAAATACAGAGATGGGATAAAATACATTCCAGATAGAAAAAAAGACCCTTGGACTCATATATTATCAAGCTGTTGGTTATCTGCAGCAAATTTCAGGTCCTGAACTCCTTTTATCTATTCATTCTTCATATTTTGAAAGCAAAATTCTCTTTTTAAATAGATAGTATGTGATGAGGGAATAATAATAATCATAGGCAACTCTCATAGTCCAGTGAGGCTAACTGCTATAACAGCAACAACAACAAAAATTAAACGTAACACCATGCACATTTATTTCTTTCTGATGTAATGATAATTCAATGCGGTTGGTGGGGTTAGGGCTCTGTTTCATAGTAATTCATAGACCCAGGCTCCTTTCATCTCAGGGTTGCATCTGCTCTAGATCCTTGGAGTAGTCTCTGTTCAACTGGCTGATAAGGAAATGGACGAAAATCATGTTTTGAAGGTATTTATGAGTCAGACCAGTAAATGACCCACATCAGTTCATCTCACATTCTGGTCTTATGGATTTATCTAACTGCAAGGGAGGTTGAAAATTAATTTAGCTGTGTTCCTAGGAAGTAAGAGAATGCATAGCATTTTACTTGTGCCAGATACTGTTCTGAGTCCATTTTATGGATCAATTTATTTAATTCTCAGATCAACCCTAAGAGATAGATATTTTAATTATCCCATTTTCCACATGAGGCAACTGAAATGCAATGAAACTATTTAACTCAGTTGCGACCTAGAACTAGTGAGTGGCTTAGCCAGAATATGAGATCAAGGAATCTGGTTTAAGAACCCATTTCTTAAATATTACGCATTCTGCTTTTATGCATATAAACAGGGTTTATAGAATCACTTTACTATTCATTAAAGATGACATTTCCATGTTTCTTATTTGAGCTTCTGAAAAGCAAGGTGTCAATTTGATTTAATTCAATTTAACACACATTTATTGTCATTGCATTATAATATTTATTATATTTGCATTATAGCATTTGCAGTTACTTCAGGAGGAAACTCAGTAATTAGAGACCTCAGCTGTCAGCCATTTTTGCCTTTTCTCGAAGTGTAGGATACCCTGGGCTCTGCCAACCCAGAATACTGTGCTGTAATTGTCTGTTTATCCCATGAGGCTATACCTTGAGGCCAGAGAGGATGATCTGACCCCATCACCTGATTCAATTCCTGGAATACAATAGGGACCCCATAATTCCCCCCTGGGAAGATCCACTCCTCGTTCATTTGCCCCTTTTAAACATTTAATTGCTCATTAGTGTTTCTTTCAAAGGACTAGCTAGAGAAGGAGAGGAATCCTTGGTCAGTCATTACCATTTAATAAGATAGCTGAGGATATTGCATTGGGAATTAGAAGATTATAAAATTACTTAAAAATTAGTACTTGCTCCCATAGAGTTCACACTCTTACTGAGAGAATGCATATAGTCCTAGAAAATACTTTAGATATTTAACTGCATGTCACTGAAACACGAACATTAATGTGTGTGTGTGTGTGTGTGTAGAAAGATAGATAAATAGATAGCCAGCCACAGCTTACTTAGTATAAACTAGTATCAGGAAATTAAGATCAACAAAGCAGATAAATAAAAAAGTGATTATTCAGAAAATTAAATAACTTTATTATAGAAAAGTGGTTTTGTATAGGCTTTTATTTACCTAGGGGGGATCCTAAATACTTTTAACTCTGAATGAATTTCCTTACCTTTAGAAATGCATGCATTGTGTTAGCCTGGGATTTACTTGTAGGGTGGGGGGCTTAGAGGGAGAGACCTTTCACATGATGGAAATGTAGATAAAAAAGTGTTCCGCTGTGGGTACAACTATTCTAGGTATGTGAATTTTGAAAAGGGTTTGAATGGAGTCAAGGAAAAAACATTTCATTCAGTCATGTATTTGTTCAACAAATAGTACATATCCGGCATTGAAGAAAAAGACACAGAAAAGTAGTGATAGGAAATGTCTAAATAAATGCATTTAGGCTTTACACAGACAAATTTTCTTCACTGAAGTTGACATATTCTGCTGAGGAGTAATAACACTTTCTGAAATCTAAGAGCACGGAATCAGATCAAGAGTTGGAAGTGCCAAAAGATGGAAGGAGTGTCGACCCTGCTGTTGGCAAGACCTGGTTCTGAGTCCCGGCTCTACTTCTTGGTTGAGCAAACAACGCTCATCCGTACAATGAGGATGAAAACTACCTTATATGGTAAAGTGAGGCATTTAATCTCCTAGACTAGCACCCTGGCACATAGAGATGCACAATAGAAATTACTTTTTTTGTTTCTTTTCTTCCCTTAATTTGTGATGTGGCTCTTTTCACAGCAAGCTAAAGGGGAGGCTTGGGAAACCAAATTTGTTCCTCTAACAACGTAAGCATGGTTTATTGGAGGGTGGGTCTTTGTAAGAAGGAATATAGCATAGACTACGTGCCTGATCACCATGTGAAATATGCTCTTGGTCCACAGTTTCATATGCCACGTAACCCTGAGTGAGCTTGTAGGATTGGCAGGAATGGGTTTTTGTGAAGATTACCTACACTCATTTCAGCTCTGTGGAGAGTTGTGCATGTTTTGCTGTAAGACAGGTTAGAGGGTCAGTAAAAATGACCACTTCTTTCAGAAGCATAGGAAGGAATGGTCAGAGGGGAAAGTGCATGGATAGGTCATCCAAAGGTAAGGGATGAGTATTTATGCTGACCCTCACTCAGTTATTAGTGGTGGAGAAAAAGCCAGCCTTGTGTACCAGAGGTGTGAATGTCCTTTGAGAGGGAAGGAACATTTATAAGCATCCAGAAGAAGGTGATGGGTAGAGGGGAAAACACAATATTTCTTTCTTTGACAGGCTGAAAGTGAAATAAGTTGGCTCTAGACCGGCAAACACGTCATCTGTGTCACCACCTCTTAGTTCCATGCTCCTGGTAGACATTAATAATGGATTATGCCAATTTTCCCCACTGAGATTGGAGATGACTCCACAAACGTTCTTGCCACAGCCCTCCAGACAGCCATTATGAAATCATAGGAATTGACACATGGGAGAAAATCTCAGCCTTAGGCATATAAAGCTATCCCATCCAAAGGTTTTTGTGTGTTTTGCTTTGCTTGTTTGTTATCGTCCTATATGGCTGGCAATGAAATCGAAAGATCGCTCTTAGCAGATATGTTATTCAGATTTGCAGCAGTAACAAACAGCCGGCCTGTCTTGGTGACTTACAGTAACAGTAGAGTTTTCCCTTACATTGCTTATTGGCATCTGTGAGTCAGCGGCCATGGCTCTGCTCTAGTCTTCCTCATTTCTGCGTTGTAGGACCCCAGCTCAAGGAGCAGACCCAACCTGAGACATGCCATCGTTATGGCAGAGGACAAAAGAGCAGGAGTGTTGGCAGAAACAAGCCATGTTCTCTTAGCACTTTTGCTCTGCTGTGGTGTACAAGCTCACTCACGTTCTGCCAGTCACTCAGGATATGCTGGTCAACACGTGCCTTAAGGCCAAGCAACAGGTGAAGACGTGTGTACTCCTTCAGGGCAGGGATGACGCGAGAGATGTGGCAGTGTTTGAGGCTGTGCCATCCTCTTACAGGGAGGGGAAGGAACAATTATGTGATCCAGGGCAGCAGAAAACATTTATGGACCGTGGTTAGGAACCCAAGCACATTTCACATTTCTTCCTCAATGGCAATGAAAACAGAGAGAACCTATGGAAAACTGAGATTAAACATTTTATAGCAACTCAGTCCAGCTCTCAGATACTGGGATTGCCCCTTCTTTTTAGGGAACTTCTTACTATCCTATAAAGAGCATAATCTCATTAGACCAGCTAACTTAACCCAAAACTCTTAACATGGTTTATGCACTGGGTGTTCACTCCTCTCACGTTGTATTTTGACACTTCACCAAGACCTTTATGATCCAGACAAAAACACTGCTTAAAATTAGGCATATATCATGTTTCCACTGCTTATGACCCTCACTTTCCTGGAATATGCTTCCTACTAGGAAAGATTTACAAAAATTAGCACGTTAACCTGTGTACACACGTAAGTGTGGCATTTGTCATTTAACCACCTCTAGGATGGAAAATCCACCACTTTTTGCCTCATAAGAAAATCTTCATGACCAGAGAGATTACCCTGGGTGTCAATCCAAAGAGAAATGAACTAATGTTTCAGCAAAAGAACTCAGGTGCATTATTCTCATTAATCCTAAATTTCCCGTCCTCACCAGTGTCCGTTTGAGTGCCAGTGGATGTTGCACGGAAATCAGCCAATTCTGTATTTTCCCTGATGCGTTCAGGCCAAGGCAGTGGCTGACTTTAACACCCACTCTTGGTCAGACAGCAACTGGAGGAGCAAACATACCCTGTTCTTGGGTTGACCAATAAGCCAGTTATACCATTTCGAGTGACAGCTATTTAATTCTGCAGAAACTATACATATTACCCAAAGAAAAGAACATGCTAGAACCATGAGATTGAGGGGCTGTCACCTTCCTATAAAAGTACAAGCCTGTCACCCTCTTCCTTTACTCTGAAGCCTGGGTGTGTGCCCTCAGTTACACTTGTGTTTATATATATATGCTTATGTCTACATGTTTATGCAGCATTGACAAGAAAGCGGACTGTCAGTCAGATGCTGATGGTCTGCCAAGGTCGCCAAAAGCTGTTGCTTTGTCTCCACATCCTGCATGATGATATTCCTGTCTAGTTAAGTTTCCTTGTGATACAAAATGCTATATTTCTTCTTATTTAACTGGCAGGTGGCTGGAATTATTACTTTTAATTTTGGCAAACCTGTAAAGAAGAACAGTCTTGATGTTCTAGCGGAGGGAACAGGACATACTGAGGCCACAGCTCACACGAATACACTTTGCCTTGCTGAATTCTCCCCAATCCTCAGGCCTCGGTTGCGTTGACACTTCCACTGGGTGATTCTGAAACGGCTGCCCGGCTGCGTGCTTCTGTGTGTATCTCGTGCACTGAAAGGGGAGACTCGATTTCTCGAGGCAATATCTCTTCAGTGCTTAGCACAGGTTTTGATGTGGGCTAGGTCTTTAGTAAGTATTTATGGAATGGATGGAATAAATGAATTCTTCCCACAGCTGCTCATTCCCATCTCAGAGGCCAAAGAAGGGTCTCGGATTGAACTAGGCCATCAAGAAAATGATAATTGAAATTGCAGCACTTTTTAGAAAGTGCTCTGATCAAAGCAGACATGTTCTAAGATGCAACATTTTCGCCACTATGGCCTTGTTTCTTTATAAGGAAGCACATAGCCTGGTAGTCAAGAGCAGAGGCTAATGACACATATACAGATATACCTGGTGTTAAGTATTCATCCCACCTTTGATTCAGAGTAAGAACTTCCTGGGCAAGTTGGCTTACAAACTCTAGGCCTAAGTTTTCTCAACCACAAAATAGGGAAAATAATAATAGCTACCTGGAAGAGTTGCTGCAAGGAGTAAGCGGGATTTTGAGTATTTGGGTCATACCAAGTACTCAGTGATTGTTAGTCATTATACTCAATATTGCTAATAATTAGTATATTTCTGATTTGATTATCAGACTGAGAAGAGTCAGGAAAATGAAGTAGAGTGGTGCTGTGAGCAGATTTCAAAAGGCTATCTGATTAAAAATTGTTGATGATTCATATTCTCCTACATATAACCTCCCACCACCAACAACACATTAAGCATAATCAATATAAATATAATCGCCATTCAAATAGGGCTATGTGTTTTGCACTCACTTTGCATAAAAGTAGCATAAACATAAATGTAAACACTCTGAAAGCAGCATTGTTGGTAAATGTTACACTTACCCTACCCCCCGTCCTACTCAATTCCCAAGGTGGGTTGTATTTCAAAGGCAGACTTGCTTTATTAATCTGATTTAAGAAAAAGGGGAAGTTGATAATTATATATAATGCTTAGCTAGCTTATAAGAAACTGACATTTTGGGCTTTGTTTAATAGGATTTGATTTCTTAATGATTACCTGGAAGGAGTGATACTAGGTGCCCTTTGTTACAACAGAAAAGGTGTTGAGTGCCACCAGACAGGGGGCAGGTAACTGGGGCCTAAGAGGACTCGCCTCCCTCCATAAATGGGTGAGTGTGTCTTGAGAAATGCTGGGCTGGGAGGTGGTTTTTCATGCAGCAAGACTGCTTCTATCTTATGAGATGGAGGTCAGTAAGAATGGACTGCTTTCTAGTTTTGATTCCCCATCAATGAGAAATTCTAATGTCCGGCAAGATGGCGGCTACTGCCTTCTCCAAGTCTGTCTTCTTTCAAATGCCAGAGTGGTAATATCAGTAGCCTCATTAGAAAGGTGGACTTTCTCCTTGGAAAAAAAATGTTCTATCCCAGGATCAGAAATAGAGGCATTCCATATGGAATAAGAGATATGGAGAATTCCTACTGGGAATACTATATGTGCATAGTAGAAATCTGAATTTCACATCTTAGGAGGGGCAGAGGATGGGAACCTGGTTAAGATTGTGTCCTTCATTTTAGCAGATATAGCACTGGCTTTAGAATCACACAGATTTAAATTTGCATTCTAGCTCTTGCACATTCTAACTGTGTGATCATGGACAAATTAATAGATCTCTCTGAGCCCCAAAGCCTCATTATTAAAATTATTAATATATAAATATCACCTTCTAAATTGCCTACAAGATATTAAGTACATAAGAAGTAGTAGTTACTATTATTTAAAAAAATATATATATAAAATATATATACACCCATTTTATTTTGAACCAATGGAAACTTTTATATTATAATGATAATAATGATAAGTTACACTGAGTGCCTACTACATGATGGATTGTGCTAATTTCTCTCTGTGCATAATCTCATTTAGCTTTATACTCATTAAAATATAAGAGGTGGATACTATTATTTGACAAATTAAGAAATTGAGAAATGAAGAGTAAATTACTGAACAACATGGAGAGGCAATATAATTTCCTGAGATTTCTGAATCATGTAATTTTTTTCTGATATAGAAGCTATTAACCCAGTAATTTATATGTGCCTAGGAGGGACTAGAGGGTCCCATAAGACAGGATTTATCCACTAAACTGCCAGTGTAGTTGAGAGACAAAAATATATATCCAAATAATGAATGATCAAGCCTTGTAATTGGTGGTCATGGTACTGTTAAGAGAGAAGAACTGTCAACAATGTCTTAGTACTCTTCTTTTCCTTTTTTATCCATTTTCTCCTTTACTAATGGCTCCACTACAGGCATGCACCACCGCGTCTGGCTAATTTTTTCTATTTTTAGTAGAGACAGGTCTCACTCTCACTCAGGCTGGTCTCTAACTCCTGAGCTCAAGCTATCCTCCCGCCTCTGCCTCTCAGAGTGCTAGGATTACAGGCATGAGCCACCATGCCCGGCCCATATATCTTTTCTTGCTTGGGTGGTCAATACATTGACTTATCATTTTTGTTTTCAATAAGTCCACAAAAAGTCAACCTACATGGTTTTAAGGGGAAGGAATACATCAAATACTGAGACTGCAACCTAAACTTTAGTACTCAGGAACAATTTAGGAGAAGAGGCTAATTTTAAGTAGAGAACTCTCTGTGGACCCCACAGGGACCTTGTGAGTGGAGACTAGGTGCATACAGAGAATTAGTTCCTAGACATATGCAGTAGATGTGGCTTCTGTGTTCTTCGAAACATTCCCCACATCATTCTCCTTTGCTGAGTGGTGTTGTAGACAGAACCTTGGTCTTTTTGGAGAGAAATGTGGCCTGTGGTCCTAGTTCCAACCAGAGATGAGTTTAAAATGATGAAATAAATTCTTCTCCAATTTTTTTCCTTCTTTTCTCAATGCAGCGGAGGAATAGGGTTATAATTGAAAGATATATCTTCAAGAAAATTGTACAAAAACTGGATTCTCATCATGATAATGATTTCAATGCATTTTTTGATATTGAGAATGATGATTTTGTTCCAGGAACTTATGTTACAATCAAATTAATTCATCTTTGCAATGAGACCAATGGATGAAAAGGTCTGTAAAGTGCAAATTGTTGTTATTAATTTACAAGATAAAGCGCTTGTTGTTTTGGGAACCAGTCCCAGAGCTCACTGTTTTCACATAATCTTATATTGTGGGTAATTATACACAGACATTAACTTGATAAAGATAATTACAAGAATCTATCATTGCTAGGGTTTTGGTTTATTTGATTGTGAACTTTTGGGAACTTTGGATTAGATAATTAACTTACACTGGGTGTTTATTTGTTGGTGAGTGCCTAAAATAGTTACAGAAATTAATACAGAGCACGTTTTTACCTTTTCACAATGAATTTGTTTGATTAACAGCATGGTATTTATTCAGTTGGAGATCTTAAATACCAGATGCAAATTTCAAATAATCACTTGAACAATCGAGTTCAAATATTTAACAGATCAGTGCAGAAAAGATTAAGTGGGAAATTTACTTTAAAGGACAAGTGTGTGTGTATGTTAGAGACAGAGGTAGAATGAGACAGCAGTAGATTTTAACCATTTCAGAACTGATGGTATGGCAGACACAAGGGTGATGTTTTTCATTTTTGGAAATTTTCTCTTCCTTACAAGTTTTGTGTAATTTTTCTGGTATGCTAGGGAATGGTTCCCCACTCCAGGTGGGTATAAGCATTGCCAAGAGATCTTGTTAAAAATACAGATTCCTGGGCCCATTGGGATTCTGAATTGTAGATCTGGTCTGGTACCTGCACACCTTTATTTTTAACAAGCTCCCCAGGTGATTTGGGTGCACAGCTTGCTTTGGGAAATACTAAATTAAAGGATTCCTGTGGAAGTCTGTTCCTTGCTGGAAACATGATACCATGTTAGTTTGCTCTTAAAATTATAAACAAAAAATCATTAGAAAGGAAACACTGTTCTCTCTATTTTCCCCTTACAGATTAGGCCTGATCCCAAAGTTTGCACGTCTTCTCTTCTTATTGCCTGAGACACTATCATCTTTAAGCTATACCTTCCCCAATTTCTAACGTGAGGAAAAAGCCATTTTCCTATGTCTAGCCTAATCCCTTCTAGGATTTAGGTTCAAATCACCCTTGAGGCTAGCTCTGTTGATACCTGGGCCTTTGTCCTGCTACCTGGATTCTGATGTCATACTGTGCTTTAGTTTATATCACTGGGTCTTGGTCCTGAAAGCCTGCTGTAGCTTAGTCCCTCTGGGATTGAAGCCCTACTTTGGTATCCCTTTAGTCAACTCCCAAGAATGTAAGTCTAGCTTCAAAACTTCAGTCCAGAATGTAGGACACAGTTACAAGCTATTAGATTTCCCCTACGCAGCTGAGCATGATTGCTTTCTGAAACCTGTCTCTATTCTGACAGCATATTCCACTCACTCATTTGGCCAGATATTTTGTGTTGGCCCTTCCAAATGACTCCTGACCTGCAGACTGTTGTCCTCCCTGAGAGAATAGGTCTTGTTCCAAGTTTACATTTTGTGTTCTGGTTAGCTGGGTCCAGTCACATGGTGTCCTGAAACCTAACTCCACTCCACAGTGGAGTATTATCTGTGAACCTTTTGAGACTATATGAGCAGGTTGATAGACAAAATAAAAACATGCTTTTTCTATTTTGGTTTTCTTTTCCTCTGTCTTTCTCATTGTATTGATCATGAGATACAAATTTATAGCTATATGGAGTGAGACGTGTGTCAACCCAGGAGAATATATCCAATAGCTCAGAAGAGGATGGTGGGCCAGCCTGGTATAATATAGCATGATGAGTGTCCTGGTTACATGCCTCTTGGTAATACTTAGTCTTTTGTCTATTCTGAGACAGAGGCACTGAGGCCACTTGCTCTACAATGCTGGTAACAATGCTATTCTGAAAAGATGGCATATCATGTGCTAGGCCTAGGGAGTTAAGGCTGGTACTTGATGGTCTAGGAAATGTAGTTTTGGGATGACTTCTCAAAAGATCTTGGAAGCTGAATCATTAAATAAGTTTTACTGAGCCTCTATTATGTGCTGGACAATGGACAGAGTTGGCTAAATTTCAGGGTTAGCCATGAGTCTTGGTGGCTCATTACACCATGTGTTTTAACTAGCATAGCATTTTACCAGCCAAATATTAATGACAAGCTTTGATGCTGCTGCACCGGCTGTGTCACTCTGGGAACTACCCAGGTTCAACAATCCCCTCTGGAGTAAGGTGGAACCTTTGGGCCAACCTACATTTCTGAGAAAGCACCAGTGTCTAAAAAGGGGATCGAAAGAAGGTTTCAAGACTTACCCTTGGCTATCCACAGACACAGGCCAGCCCTCTGGGCTAGACTGCAGCAAAGCTTATCTTTCAGTGAGGCTGATGGAAGAATGCTAGATATTGCTGCCTCACTTTGCTCCTTAGACAGGAATTCCTATGAGTGAATATGAATCTAGGGTCCACTGAAGCTGAACAGACTTCCGCATTAACATTCTTGTCAGCCTCCCATCAGGGTCAGGTGGATAATTGAAGGGTGAGTCCTGTCTGTCCCCTTTATTATGCATCTGGAAACTGCCAGCTGGGTTGACCCTCCTCCACGATCAACCGTGCATCTGTTTTCAGCTTATGTCAAGGCTCCAGAGCTCTGTTTAAGCAGAGTGTTGCTCTAAGTCTCCATATTTGTCTGACATAGTCACCTAACATAGAAAAAAACAGGTGAACTAAAATCCTCATAAAGGATTCCATAAAAATATACACAAAGTCAATTCTAATAAACACTAATAGTTCTATAAACTACAGATAAAATACCTTCTCCTCCCCCCACCTTTTTTAGCTCATGAATGATTGTTATGGCTAGGGGATTACAACTGCTGAGAAGACTCAGAGATATGCTAATGAGAGCCATCAAAGGTCACAGAACTCTGATTTTCTGTATCAATGAATATCCATTGATACTCACAAAAACCTTGAAAACCATACTTCTATTTTCATCAGTTTTATCAACTGTTCTTTTTGTGTTTATAAGGGCTGGTGGTAAAGGAGGAGTGGGAAGACACCCCCTTAAGGCTCACAAATGAAGGTCAACAATCTTATTTCTTCTCCAAGAGGGAATTTAAATAATATAGGCATTCAGAAGAACGGTACTACTTGAGGAAATGTACAGAGAGCCTCTCAGCTCATAGGTCCCACTTTTCTTGGGAAAAAATATGTAAATAACTGGAACTAAAACATATTTCAATTGCTATTACTTGAACATGCATACTTCTGTAGAGTTTTTCATAATTGAAAAGAGAAATTTGCGGCCTGTGCATTTGCAGCATTCAATAACGCAAATGCTCATTTCTGAACTGTGATTGTATATTGTTTCACGATCATGCTGACACATGCTTAATTCTCGCGTTAGCTAGGGTGGTGCGCTTTGGGCTGATTACATTTTGACAAAACTCTCTGCAGAGCTCCTAGGCATGGCCAACATATAACAACAAAGCATACATGGGTGTGCATGTGAACATGTATGTTAGCCAAATTTACACTTCTGTCAGATATTTAAGACTGAAATGCAACATTTTTCTGATGTTTAAAACCATATCTGCCAGTTTAGCCTCAAATTCGCTAATATAAAGAGAAAATTCTTTAAGCAAACCAGTGCCTATTTTTTCTGTTTTAACTGAAAACAGACAGGTCCAATGAGCCCCAATTTTGTTGTCATTGGTGAAGGAATAGGGAAAGAACCACAGAAATTGGGATGGAGGGGAGTGAGGATCAGAATCCACATGGAGATTAGAGGTGTTTCTCTGGAGAGCAAAATAAAATAAATAAAGCCCCAAATGAAGAGCAGGTAACATTCAGATAATAGATTTATAGGTAGGTAGGGAGATGATAGAGAAAAGAGAGAGAAATGACAGAGAGAGAGAGGGAGAGAGACACCCCACAAGGAGTTTGTAGTTCCCCACTATTTTTCTGTTCCATTAAGGCTATTAGAAGTGAATAGCATATTTCAAAACAGCAGGGAGGCATGAAGAAGCTATGATATGCCTCAGGCAGAGGACTTGCCTGAAATGTCTGAAATCCTTTACTGTTTTCTTCCTTGTTGTCTTTAGGAAAAAGTCCAGACTCCCTCAAGTGGCTACCAGGCCTGACATGATCCAGTCTGCACCTACCTCTTCAGCCACATTTGTGTCCTTTGTTTTCTTTAATTCCATTCCTGGGAAACCAACCTCCTTACAGTTCCTTGATATGCTACCTCCTCCACGGAACCAGAATCTTCACACAGTCGGGTATTTCCATCTCTGATTACCCTCTCTCTCGCCTGCCCCTACCCTCCCATGTTGCTAAATGCTGCTTGTCTTTCAGGTCTCAGCTCGACTGCCATTTTCTCAAGGAGGCCTTCCCTGATTTCCTCACCTCCCTGATGAATCTAGGTCTCCCCACTGCATATTCCTATAACCCACTAAATGTCTCTTTCGTAGAACTCATTACTGTTGAATTCACCTATTTAAAGTTTGTTTTTATCCATTATACTGTGAGCTCCATGTGTTCCCTGCCCTATGCAGGAACCTATTCTGATACCTTACACCTGGTTTGTGACCCAATTTTCTGATAATATTATAAAGCAAAGCTAACTGTTGAGCCTCCTGGGTATATAAACACTTGTCTGAAAAATGTGAAGGATGATACATACTCATGGGCTGTTGTGAAATAAGTCATGCAAAATACGTACTGAAGTTTCTAGTATGTAGGACTTATTTGCACCTTGTAGGTAGCTTTGAGGTTTTTTGTTTTCTTTTTAATCAAGCAGGGGTAAAAATAAATAGTTTTCAAAATCTTTAAACTCAGCAGATTCAAGCCAGACTTAGGATGTCTTCCCCCAAATCTGTACTGAACTCAACCTCAGCAGACAGAACCACCACGCCAGTTTGGTTGGCCATCCTCAACACCTCTGTCTTCCTCCCCGGTGGCCAGTCTTTAACTCCTGACCATTTTGTATTTCTTCAGCCCATCCATTTCTCTCTGGCATCAGTTTTCCTGCTGCAGTCTACTCTATCATCGTCTCATTCCTAGATAGTGCAGTGGCTTCTTATGTAGTCCTCTTGTTTCAGGGATGCCTTCCCTCCAATCCAATCTTCTCATTGTAGCTGGAGTGATTTTTTTTAAAAAAAATTCATATCTAACCAAGTCACACATCCAACTTTATTATTTTAAAAATTAAAAATTACAACGATGACAGCTAGTAACATTTATGTCACCTTCTAGCTCTTGTTATGTGCCAGGCTCTGTGTGAAGTGCTTTACGTATACTAACTCCTTAAATCCCTGCAAGAAGTTAGGCTGTTGTATGAATTTAGTCCCTCATGGACAAAGGAAGCACAGAGAGGTTGAGTGACTTACAGCAGGACACACACACTTAACGACTCTCAGTTTTCTAATTTGCAGAGGCAGTATAGAGTAGCGATGGGAGTGTTGATTCTCAAGACAGAATGCCCGGCTTCAAAGCCTTGCTCTACCATTTCCTAGCTGATACCCAACCTCTCTTGTTTCTTTCCCTCATCAGCTAAATGTGAATAATAATGGCACCTCCTTTATAATATTCTTTTATTTAATGAGTAACTATAAGTGTTTAGAATGGTACCTGACACAGAAAAAGAATTCAATAAAAGTTATATGTAATATTGCCATGTGTGTGTGTGTATATATATATATAGGCCCTATCCATCCTTCCAACTTCATCGTTTACAGCTTTCTCCCACTTTCTCTTTACTCTTTTTATTCTAGTCTTCTTGCTGTTTCTCAGATAATCGTGGCCTTTACCATAGAAAACACATGTCCCCTCCAACAATCCCCCTCTTCCCTATTTTACTTTCACACAGTGTTCTGTTCTCAGCTCACATGTCGCTTACACTTGAGAGTCAACCGTTTCCCACCTGCTGTGTGGTTTGGATCTCACTGTTACATAGTCTCAGTGTCTGGTTGTAACTTTCCTGTGAAGTGCTTATCATATTGGTAATTTTATATCTATTTGTGTAATTTTTTGGCTGTCTGTCTTTCTCCTTAGACTGTAAGGCCCATGAAAAAAGGGACCAAGTCTTACTGTGTCTACCATTTAGCCTGGTACATACTTGTGTTCACGAACGAATATACATATTTCTCCATTATCTGGTATTTATAGTATAAGGGGTACATTTCTGTTTTAGAAACATAAACTTGTCCCAAGTTTCTGTAGTGTGGTTGTTGGAGAAGATGTTAAACCAACAGAGGCAGCTGTACGTGTATATATGTATTTATATGTGTATGTGTATATGTATGTGTGTGTGTGTATATACACATGGTTGTCCCTCAGTATACAAAAGGGTTGGTTCCAGAACCCCCACATGTACCCAGATATACTGCATATATTCAAGTCCTGCAGTTGGCCCTATGTATAAGAAAAGTTGGCCCTCCCTCCATATACATAGGTTTTGCATCCAGTGAATATTGCATTTTTGAAGTATTCCACATTTGGTTGAAAAAAACAATCTATGTATAAGTGGACCTATATAACTTAAACCCGTGTTGTTCAAGGGTCAGCTGT
The DNA here is from genome assembly GCA_008086735.1 of Cheirogaleus medius. NCBI lineage: Eukaryota > Metazoa > Chordata > Mammalia > Primates > Cheirogaleidae > Cheirogaleus > Cheirogaleus medius. The sequence goes on along the minus strand of VBSM01003190.1, from coordinate 9,550,232 downwards.
GTATGTGTACATATATAGGCTCTTCTTGTGAAGTTCCATCTAACAGAAACCAGAGGTGCTGTTGGTTTGGTAGACACAGCTGGGGATAAAAATCAAAAACCTCCTTTTTTTTTTTT